>CM062278.1:29893720-29898720 GCA_031216635.1 Dissostichus eleginoides
CCGTCTATGTTTCCTGTAGTTATTTAATTGCTCTTTTTACTGCACTGTTGGTGTACAGTTTTATTATTATGCTGCTGTGTTATATGTATTTTTGTAACTCTGGCAGAACAATTTCCTTCGGGATAAATAAAGTCCTATCTTATCTTATTGTTGTGAAAATCCTGAATGTCCTCTTCCAATATGAGAGTAACATGCTAACAAAGGTATCCCAACTGTAGCTGTGTACATGACAGGATGTATGATTACCTAGAAGAGCATCAGGACTGTTTTAGGCATATGATAGCTATGTGATTAACATGATGATTCAGCCTCTATGGAGATAGACATATGACAAGCATGATCATTTCTGACGTGGAGCTAATCTGAACTAAGCATTGAATACTGCTTTCTATTCCTCCATCTTGTGACTGTGTAACTCCCTCTCTTGTATATCAGCATGTGAAGGACACTGTTAAGGAACTAGTTGATGCTCTGTATGTGATGACTACTTCCATTCTGGAGAGGATCAGAGATACATGGATCCTGAGATTGAAGATCAAGCGGGGACGAGTGAGACTTTTCTAAGACGTACCCATGGAGTATTCCCCCAGCAGGTACCCCTTGGTGTCCGTCTTGCTGCTGTGGACCGTCCTCAGAGCGCTGAACAGAGGCCTCCATCCCGACAGGATCTGAGGGGAACACATCTCCACCAGCTCCCCGATGGAGGTGATCACCTGCAGGGACACATACCAGATACATGAAGCTGCTGCATGGGACTTTTTATTGATTGATGCTGTGGAGCAAACTTCACACTTAATCACCTTCTGGTAAGAAAATAACAAATATATAAGCTTAAACCAAAGTTGTGTTATTTAATAAAGAGTTATAGCATTTAAGAATCAATCTTATTTCCAGCTGGAAGGACAGATAACCTGCACTAGTAGATAGTACCAAGATCTGACCAAGTTACACAGGAAAAGCAATGACTTTATACAGAGGAGCAGGACACAAAAGGGACATAAGACATGCTAAATATAACAGGTAACATCCGTATGATAATCTGCATGTCTGTCGAACACAAGAGAGCAGAAGGTTGCCAGTCTTTTGTATTAAAGGTGTGATAAAGCCTGGGAATGACAGCCGTAGTTTACATTAGCACCGATACATTTAATCTGTTAATGAAATGAGACTTGAGATCAATTCCTAGGATAGATGCAAACGTGAGATCTGCAGAGAGCCTCCTCACCTGGTCCTGCACGTCCTCGTCGCACAGCTCCAGCTGCATGATGTGCTCGAAGGGTCTGAACAGCGCCTCGTTGAAGTGGAAGAGAGGAAGCTCCGCCCAGCTCGTTAGCACCTCCGTCAGCACGTCGTGGATGAAGGACACGGCCTTCTGGGAAACGTGGCGCTCTTTGTGACAGGCCGCCTGCGACGAGAAGATCGTTTAAACCACAAGGTATACGTTTAAGCACACAAAGTCGTTAAAGGTCTCCTATTATACTATTTTTATGCATATATTATGGGTCTCAGATATATAGAAATATATAAAAATATGTATATGAAGTGTTTATTCTAGCCATGCTCCTAATAATCATATCCCTCTATTTCAGCCCTGTAGAGAAGTGCTGATTCTGGGTCTGTAACTTTACGAAAAAGGGGGCGGAGCTTATGCAGGAGAATTCTACCAGCAGATACTCAGCTAAATGCTGCCGTGATTAAACTCCATATTATGTTCCAAACCACATCAAGGATTATCTCTGAAACAGTATGGAGCTCTTTCTCTCTCTCAGGTTTACCACAAGGTGAGTTCCTTTTGATTTCCTGCTTCTTTACACAGACTCTCTCCAGTACAGGTTAGCTCGCGATGCTTGCTAATGTAAACACAGACCATATTACGTCCAAAACACGTCTCATTGTTTCTGACAGCAACGTTTCTGATAGGCCCGTGGGTGTAAAGCCCGCCCAGATTTCAGATATTACTTCATATCGGACGCAAATCTGGATCAGCTCCGTTGTTCCCCCGTTTTTAGAGATGTGGGAACGGAGGAAAAGAGAGAGGGTTTTGTTTTTTGACACTTTGTGAGTCTCCTGACACACCGGGGACACTCCGGGGACACACCGGGGACACACCGGGGACACATGGTGATGGAGAGAAGACATCAGAAAGTGCATTTCACATGATAGGTGACCTATAAGAGGATCTTTGCACATGACAGCGTGTAGCACCAACCCCCCTCTTGTTTTAAAGAGGCTCCTCACCTCCACCAGGTGGGGGGCCACGACGCTCCAGGCCCTCATCATGTGCAGCAGGGGCCGGTTCCTGTTCCTGACGATCCTCAGCATGGCCTCGCCGAGTCGGAAGAGATGAAGAGCGCTGCGACGCTCCAGAGTCGATTTGGCCTCTCCTGAACACACAGGAGCATTTATTTACTCTTATTTACTCCCCAAATTGTTGCCAATGTATCCCAACGAGGAATTTTGAGTTTGCAAATCTGTAAAAACAAAATGATCTCCAAAGAATAGAAGATGAAAAACTTTGACCAATTTTATTCTTAAGCAAAGTGTATTTTATTATAAACTAATTCAATGTAAGGTAATTTATAGAGCATGTGGTGTGTGTGTGTGTGTGTGTGTGTGTGTGTGTGTACAAATATTTATATAAATACAAGTAGTTACATTTAGAATTTGCAACACATTTGTTTTGAGAAAGTAATTAACAAAAACACATATTTGTATATCTTGATTGTATATAAGTGAGATAGTCCTGGTGAATATATGATGGGACCGAGACTGGAAAGTGTGTGTGTGTGTGTGTGTGTGTGTGTGTGTGTGTGTGTGTGTGTGTGTGTGTGTACCTGGCATTGCCAGTGAGTAGTCTCCGGTCTCGGTCACAGAGTGGAACAGCTGACACTGAGAAGCCTTCCTGAGCTGCTGCAGGAAACCAACCAGAGCCACCAGGTTCAGCTTAGTGGCTGCTTCCTCAAACAGCCTGCAACACACACACCACACACACACACACCGAGACACACACCACACACACACACACACCGAGACAATGTAAAATTGTGACATTAACAGTTATGAATATGTGTTTTCATTTACAGAATACTTTCAGATAAAGGAAGATTCCTGCGACCTTTAAAGCAAATTCACACTTTCATTTCTATGCAATTATCAGATGTGACCCCCCCACAGACCCCCTGTGTGCCATCATTATTGAATATAAGCTACTGTTTTTAATATCGATCCTGTGTTTTCTATAAAAAAAACAGGAAGGCTTTGAGCACCAGGAAAAGCGCTTTATAGATAACAAGTATTATTATTATGATTATTATAATATGAGCCCAGTGTGTTTTCTGCCTCTTCTTGCACTGTTTATCGTTTGTTATCAGGTATGATTGTGATTTTTTTTATTGTGAATAAAATAAATGGTACTTGTGGGTTATCTGTCGCCACTTTTTTATTTAGTTTTCCAACCCTAACCCTAACAAAAGTGCGTATTTAGAGTCTGACAAAAACCAAAAAAGCGGCGACAGATAACCCACAAGTACCAACAAAATAAAGTCTACAGTAAGAACCCCGATCAAAAGGTGAACAAACACAATTGATTAATTGTATATTCATGCAGAAATGCAGCGTTGTTGCCCTTTAAATGCCACTCTTTCACTTTGTTTACTATCCCTGGCACCACTTTCAGCTGCGAGTGTGTTCAGTCCATCTGCTGCAGGAGATCAGTGGGAACATTTTTTTTTTTTATTCTCCCCTAAAAGCAGCGAGATCATCGGTTACATAAGAGATGATCCTTGAAATAAACACAGAGTATTCCCTGCTGTGCCAAACTTTAATAAGTGCAGAGCGGCTGGCACGCACACACACACACACACACACACACACACACACACACACACACACACACACACACACACACACACACACACACACACACACACACACACACACACACACACACACACACACACACACACACACACACACACACACACACACACACACACACCTCGACTCCTATCCTCGAGACTTAGTCCCGCCCACAGGAGATGCGAGCGGAGGACTGGAGGAGGGGAACCGAGGAGAAATTAGGGGAAGCAGCAGGCGGTTAGAGAAATGAGAACTTCTCTCCTCTGAGCGGTCATTTTAAAGAGACGTCCATTAATGATGACAGGAGGCACAGCAGCCCTCTGTCTGATGGACAGATGTGTTCATGACCATTACATGTCAGACCCTTTTATCCAAAGCGACTTACATACTCAATACTGTGGGCAATCCCCACAGGAGCAATTTGGGGTGAAGTGTCTCAGGGACACAACGACATGCTGATTGCAGTGGGGTTTGAACCTGTGCTCCCCTGATCCGAAAACCAACGCACAACCCACTGCACCACACGCCTCCCATGACCACTTATATATTTACTTTTAATTCATTGACAGTGCGGTATAATGAGACAATAACAGGCTACAGACATATACACACAAATATATTTATATAAATATATACAATTTAAAGTATGAGAGCACTCTCATAATAACGTAACACAATCAGAGACTGGATATATCCCCCCCCCCCCCTCTCTCTGGTCGCTGAAATGGGGAATTGAAATTAAGGCCAAAAGTTGTATTTACAAGTATTAAAAGTAAGCATAGGACACCAAACCAACTGAGACCAGTCTGTCCGCCGCATCTACGCACTGTAGGCTACAACACGCACCTACGCGCTGTACAACACACACA
This sequence comes from Dissostichus eleginoides, assembly GCA_031216635.1. Lineage (NCBI taxonomy): Eukaryota > Metazoa > Chordata > Actinopteri > Perciformes > Nototheniidae > Dissostichus > Dissostichus eleginoides. The sequence continues at coordinate 29,898,448 of CM062278.1, forward strand.
CCTACCCACTGTACCACACACACCTACAGCTCCTAAAGCATAATCAGGCTACAGCCGTTGTGTATTTTATTATGTGAAGCACTAAATGGTCTTAGAAAAATATCGACTCTTTGTTTGTAGATATCTACTAAACTACAGCATACAAATACAGGGATTGCCCACAGTATTGAGTATGTAAGTCGCTTTGGATAAAAGCGTCTAACAAGTAACATGTAATGTAATGTAATGTAATGTAGGCCTGTTATACTGAGTGATATATATTTTACACACGGC
>CM062278.1:29903720-29938720 GCA_031216635.1 Dissostichus eleginoides
TGTAGTCCTGGATGTGTGCCAGCTCCTGGGCTACCATTGAGAATCTGCCCCTGACCTTTGACCTTTCTGTGTTCAGGTTCAGGGGAACAGAGGACTCCCTGCTGTGACCGATGTTTCACATTTTTCACATTAATTCAGACGGAGGTTATTTCTTTTTCACCCACCTAAAGCACAGCTGAGCGCAGCAGCTTTCCGGAGTCCGTCTAAACTCAGACAGATTGTGTCTCTCTCCCTCTGGCTCTGCTCCTTCACCCCTTCGGCCCCCAAAATGAACGCCAGGCCTTTAGAGCTACCCGCCATGCGACCGGTCAGCGGCGTGGAGAGCACGTCGATCAGGTTCTTCCACACACCGGTGAGGATGAAGCGGGAGAACACGGCGCCTGAAAACACACAGAAATACTGAGCTGGGAGACTAGGTTATTATAATTTGATTAATATATTTCAGGGCCATATCTATAAAAAACATGTCTCTGAAGTGTTCTGCTCAAAATACTAAAACAAACCAACCATTCTAGCCTCATTTCCCTCTATTTCAGCCCTGTTAGTAAAGTGCTGATTCTGGGTCAGTAGTTATAGAGCTGCACAGAGAAGCAGATACTCAGCTAAATGCTGCCGTGATTAAACGCCATATCATGTTCCAAACCACATCAAGGATTATCTCTGAAACAGTATGGAGCTCAAACTCTTTCTCTCTCTCAGGTTTACCACAAGGTGAGTTCCTTTTTATTTCCTGCTTCTTTACACATACTCTCTCCAGTACAGGTTAGCTCGCAGTGTTAGCGATGCTAATGTAAACACAAACCATATTACTTCCAAAACAGTCACTCATTGTTTCTGACAGCAACGTTTCTGATAGGCCCGTGGGTGTAAAGCCCGCCCACATTTTAGATATTACGTCATATTGGACGCAAATCTGGATCAGCTCCGTTGTTCCCCCGTTTTTAGAGATGTGGGAACGGAGGAAAAGAGAGAGGGTTTTGTTTTCTGACACTTTGTGAGTCTCCTGACACACCAGGGACACTCCGGAGACACACAGGGGACACATGGTGATGGAGAGAAGACATCAGAAAGTGCATTTTGCATGATAGGAGACCTTTAACACTGTTTGTGACCATCGATTAATCCAATACATGATCAATAAACCCTCCCATCCCTGGGTAATATAACAGCTGTGGAAGGAGTGATATTTTTAAGAGAGGTTTTTATTACAGGTCAAAACATGAAGTGTTCGTCATGATTGGAATATTCTTTGAGGTAATGCTCAGAGGAGCTTTTCCCAGCGCTGATAAATCATCCCCGCTCTAAATAAAAAGGTTCACTGACCCTGAATCTGCTGCTGATGTTAACCTTTTTTTGAGGTGCTTTGAAAATTAGGGGCCACAGATGAGCAAGGTCAAAACAGACAGTGTTTTAAATCATACTGCACTGTAAAAGGGAACAGGGTGTAACTTACTGCTGGCCTCATCATTAAAATACTTGATCCAGTGGAAGATATTAAGTCAAATATATCCAGAAACCCTTAAAGCACTCAAGTGAATAACAACATGTTAAAGGTCCCATGTCATGGCCATTTCTACTGATCATAATTCCATTGTTGAGGTCTACTAAAATGGATTTACATTGTTCAATGTTCCAAACTCACATTGGTTTCTCATACAGCATCTCTGTATAGTATGTGTATTCACTCTCTGTCCTAAACGGCTTGTTGGAGCCCCCCCCCCCTCCCTGTGAGCCCAGTGAGCTCTGATCGGTCGGGACGTTGCGAGGCTCGCTGCTCAGGGAGCTGGCTTACTTGTGTGGTTTCCGGGTCGGCGATACAGCGGGACAGTGCGAAACTCATCCTGAGCACACACAAACACTCGCAGCCGAAGTAAAAACAATAAGTGAGGCTTGATATTGAGTAAGAAAAAGGTTTATAACGCTGTGAGAATGGGTCTGCGGAGAGCATTTCTCCGCGATCCCAACTCGTCTATTACCAGCGTTCAGGGAGCTCTATGCAAGTCAATGGGACTCCCTGTTAGTTGAACATTTACGCTAAAGGTCCTGGTATGTGAGGAGCTCCGCGGATTGGTCCATTTGTTTCTTCCGGGAACCGCATGACGTCACTTAGTTCCCGGAAGAAACAGATGGAAAAAGAGTAATGTCCAACGAGGCGTTCTGGGGCAGCATAGACAGGTCTTTTCTGTGTTAGAGTTTTACTCGCTACAGGGTGTACTTTGAGGGTTTGTGACTCTGCAGACCGTTTACATGCAGAAAAACCTTCATAACACACAAGGGGACGGGTAATAACCGGAAAAGCATGACATGGGCCCTTTTAAAGATATACCTCAGATTGTTTAAAGTGGGGTTTAATGAGGTAATTATCCATATTGATGATCATATTAAAGAGGCCCTATTCTGCTTTATGTGGAATTCCCTCTCCTGTAGTGTGCTCTATGGGTTTCTGTGCATGTCAATGGTCTGCAAAGGCTAAAATCCCAAAAGTTCCTGAACATAGTGACATCACTTTTAAACACTTCTTTTGGCTAGCGTTTCAACACATTTTACGTGATAGGCTAAGGGGCGGGACATCTTTAAGCGGTTGACCAATCACAACAGCCCCTTTAAATTTATATCAGAGAGTAAAGAATGTTATAGCCTTGCAATAATAAGAAAACGGTCAATTGGTGGATGTTATTACATGTTTTTTTAAATATTAAAAGGATTGGAAACAGAGTACTCTGAAGTCACTGATTCTGTCTTTGTGTAAGAGGCTGAACAGCCAGATGAGAGGGAGGCAAAACAACAAAAGATCAGGAGGACAGATTTAAAGAGCGAGGTGGAAAAAATGAGTCAGAGACCACCTGCCCTCCTACTCCCTGGAAGACAAGAAACTGGGCAAAATTGCCATGGAAACCCTCGCTGTGTCACACCTGATGATAGCCTTTTGTAAGTGTGCGTGCGTGTGTGTGTGTGGGTGTTTCTCAATGTCGAGGACGCTTGCTTGGTAGCACATGTCTTCCGAGCATCTTGCTTCAGAGGCGAGGCAAGAATCCTTCCTGGCATTCGGACAACGAAGAGTGGAACAGGCGAGCAAGTGTGCAGGTGTGCGTCATATGAGAGGCCCCGCCTTACATTTTCCGCCACAGATTTGGGGAAATTGGTCCGTGCGCAAAGCATTGTGGGGATTTTAAGACCGCGGAGTCTACACATGTGCAGCCTCGAAATGTCTCGCTACGAAGTACGCCGGGCTCGGTAGAATTCCAAGTATGCTGGACATTGGAACAGTCCTTCGGCGGCACTCGATGACGTAGCATGCTTGAAATAGTGGCTCTGGAGCAGCTTTACTCGACATTGAGAAACACCCTGAGTGTGTGTGTGTGTGTGTGTGTGTGTGTGTGTGTGTGTGTGTGTGTGTGTGGTGCGAGTGCGTGTGTGTGATGTAAGATAACAGAACAATGTGTCCTCTGCTCAAATTAGCTGCAGATTAGCTTCTGACCTGCCGTCACCGTGTCACTTCCTGTCTTATCAACGCTGAGTGGTGATTGGCTGGATGCCCTCCTGATCAGCTGACCTCCAATCGCACTGCTGCCCAGACCGTCGATATCTGAGAGAGGAGGAAGAGGAGGAGGAGCAGGAGGAGGAGGAGGAGGAGGAGGAAGGAAAAAGGTTAGCGCCACATAAACTTCAGTATGTGTGTGTGTGTGTGTGTGTGTGTGTGTGTGCGTGTGTGTACCTGTCAGCATGGTGATGAGGGGCAGTGTGTGTGTGTGTGTACCTGTCAGTATGGTGATGAGTGCCACTGATTGGTCCTCCTGAGAGATGCAGTACCCCCCCTCCTCCAGCAGGTTTCTGTCTAACACCTGGTGATAAAGCTCCTCTATCCACGCCTGAGAGAGAACCACCAGAACCCCACTGCTCTGGATCAGACGGCCAAACTCCTTCTGTGGACGGACACACACACACACACACACACACACACACACACACACACACACACACACACACACACACACACACACACACACACACACACACACACACACACACACACACACACACAACACCACACACACACACACACACACACACACACACACACACACACACACACACACACACACACACACACACACACACACACACACACACACACACACACACACAACAATCCATGTAGCAATGTAGCAATTTCATCTCGTCTATACAAAGTCTTCCTTATATTATTGTACAGTATAGAGTTAGTAGAGAGTTTACCCTCTCCTGTAGTGTCTTGTAGGTTTTAGTGCATGTAAATGGTCTGCAGGCTAAAATCCCTGTGTTTAGTTGATTTTTCCCCCACACAAAGGCCTCTGTGTAGTTATGAGTATGTGTGTGTGTAGTTATGAGTATGTGTGTGTAGTTATGAGTATGTGTGTGTAGTGTGCGTGCTCACCAGGCAGAGGATGGGAGCGAGCGTCCTCCTCCTGTAATAGTCGCAGCAGCACAGTTTGAGGTTGAGCAGCAGGGCGGAGTACGACACCAGATACAGACCGTCTGCGTTCATCAGAGACTGACAGCTCAGAGTGTCACCCGCCTCGAAACCTGGGGAGTGGATCCCCCCTGTGGAGAGAGACGGAGGGTAAACACCTTTAATATGTGGCACTCTACTCAATACTTATATTATATATTCCCCTCCCTCAGTATCTGTTGGGAAAATCCTGAATGTCCTCTTCCAATCTGAGAGTAACATGATAACAAAGGTATCCCAACTGTAGCTGTGTACATGACAGGATGTATGATTACCTAGAAGAGCATCAGGACTGTTTCAGGCATATGATAGCTATGTGATTAACATGATGATTCAGCCTCTATGGAGAGAGACATATGACAAGCATGATCATTTCTGACGTGGAGCTAATCTGAAGTAAACATTGAATACTGCTTTCTATTCCTCCATCTTGTGACTGTGTAACTCCCTCTCTTGGATATCAGCATGTGAAGGACACTGTTCAGGAACTAGTTGATGCTCTGTATGTGATGACTACTTCCATTCTGGAGAGGATCAGAAATACATGGATCCTGAGATTGAAGCTCAAGCCTCAAACGAGTGATATTTTTCTAACAGTATCCAAAGCAGTAGGTAAAAGATCAGTTCAGATCTCCTTCTCCTAGAATAATTTACTACCAAACATACGATGCTTAACTTCCTTTCAAATGTTTAAAAGTGAATTGTATTCTTATTTAGCTTACTGTACATGATACTGATGATTTGACACACAGAACACTATGTTTGTATTTATTTTATTATTTAGCTGGGGAAATATATTTGTAATAGCCTCTCTGTGGACATAAAGTGGTTATGTCCACATTTCTATCTGTAATTGTTGTGTTTTGGAGTATCCTTATCTCTTGGTTGTATTGTGACGTGATGGTTCATCTCAAGTAAATACACTTCAGTTCTGTATTACTTCATCATTCATTATTTATTAGAAATATACAAATCTCATTAACCACATAACAAAATATGATCCTTCTTTGGACGCTTCAGAAAATGCCTGAAAGATCATTTATCTGCTCTTTATTTGAATAAACTGCTTTTCCATAGATACTCAAAACCCTTTCATATTCACATTTCCTCTCATGTTATTTTATTGATGTTTTTAGCATATGTTGTTCCTTCAAATGTGCCATCATTGTTGAACGTAAGCTACTGTTTGTATACTGATCTCGTGATAAAAAGGAGGTGGATATTAGGTAAAGAAAGATAGTTAGTAGACATATAGAGGATGAAATATGGAGAGAGTGTGAGTCAGAGAGGTGTTTTCTGTTAGCGCATGGTAAGTGTTTTAATCACTAAATCACTCTGGGGATTTGCAGCCGCTGCACAAATTCATTAAGTCACGTACGCGTAGTTCAATGTGAAAAAACACTCCCCGCGGGACCGGCCTCAAAGGCAACACGTTTCATATAAACTGCTCTTTAAGGGATAAACTGAATATACAAAAGATATACTACATTTAAATGGTGATCATACAATCAATACATTATGGATTCCTTACGGGACTCAAGCAGCAGCTGAGACTTCTCTGTGGTCACTTGATAAACAAAGGAAGAGGCTGCTGCACACGTCACTACACCTTCAGCAAATATCCTGTGTTTGTTCAGCTAAAACATACACACACACACACACACACGAGACAGACACATACACAGAGAGAGAGAGAGAGAGAGAGAGAGAGAGAGAGAGAGCGAGAGAGAGAGAGAGAGAGACACACACACACACACAGTACTCCGACCTTTTGCTTTAGTAAATTTTAGTAATAGTGTAGAACTACTCTGTTATAGAAAAAGTCCTGCATTAAATCTGACTTAAGGGCAAATGGATCAGCATCGAAATGTATTGAAAGTAGAAGTACTCATTATGCAGAAAAATGGTGGAGGTGGAGTTTATTTGGATTACTTTGCATACTGCTGTTAAGTTACATTTTACCTCAAAATTGTCCTTAAAGGTCACCTATTATGCAAAATCCACTTTTTCATGTCTTGAAAAAAAACACACTTTATAAAGTCAGGCAACACTAACCAGGCTTCGTGTGGTTCTGTTTATTTGTGCCTTACTTTGACCATCCGTTCGCTGTTATTGATCATTGTGGAGAGCAGGCAGACGTTTTGTTTTGTATTATAGCAGCTATCAGATGGAATCAATACATGGGCTGCACAGGTTGTCATGTCCGACTATCACAAGTAGAATCATAATGAAAAATACGCCGGTAAAATGTGCCTGTAGAAAACGGCTTATGCCACAATAGGATAGCAACAACAAGTAGTCAAGATAGTCAGTTTAGCTTCGGTTGCTATGCTAACATCACCCATTTTATACCAGAGAAACTTTCACTTTCAACAGCGTTGTGTTGCCAAACAGCGGGCAGCACTGCAGCGGTCGGTAAATGCCGCTGAAACACATTAATAAACAATGAACCATGGCACTCTGGAGAAAAGTATAAGGTTGGAGAAGTCGTTATTTAATTTAATCTGGCTTCGTATGATTAAAAGCAACATGATTATCGACCCGACGCCGTTGGGGAGAAAATCAGCGGCGTAAACGGTGACGTCATGACGCAGCCACGGCAGCACCGGTCGGGCTCTGGGCGGTGTGAACAAAACGGGGGCTGAAAATAAAAACCGGTTCCGAACCAGAATAGCACAAGCACGGAGCTAGAACGGGAACCGCGTTGGTGTGAAAGGGGCAAAAGGGGCGTGGCTCCTTATTTTCATCTAAAGTAACAGACAGAGAATCAGTACTTTTGAAACAGGGCTGAAACAGAGGGGATTATGGGATGCTGCAATGATCTGTTTGGTTTTTCAGCCAATCAGAGACATGTTCTGTATATATCTGAGACCTATGATATATTGATGAGAAACTGTATAATAGGGGACCTTTAAGCACAGTACTTGTAGGAGCATATTTCACCACTGCACACTCAATCATACAGTTTTCAATCACCGACAAACTCAGTGAATGTTTCCTCACCAGCTTGCAGTCCGGAGCAGAAGTTGGAGGAGAATTTCTGCAGCGACAGGTCCACCTCGCCGGTGCTTCTCAGTCCCAACAGACGAGGAAGCAGCGATGCCAGCGACTGCACGAAGATGCGCGCGCTCTGCTGGTCCGCCTCCTGGTGGCGCAGCAGTTTGAGTGACAGCGCGGCGGTGCGCAGCGATCGATGACCCGGACAGTCTCGGGGCGTTTGCTGCTCCTCGTCAGCCAGAGACACGTTATCGGAGCCGATATCGGACACGTCGGAGCGACCCGAGTCCTTCTCTGCTGCCATGGAGTACTGATCACACGAGTCGAACTCTGTCCGGGACAAATCCTGCTCCTCCATGCTGAGGAGATGGAGAAGATACAGCAATGTTATGTTCAAGGTCAGTTTGTTTTGGGGTTAGGAGACGGAGCAGAAACATCATGTTATGTTGCTGACAGGGTGGGAAGGGTGACCTTAAAAATGTAATCCGCTATAATTAGTAGTTACCTGTAGAATAATGTAATCAGTAATCTGAGTATCTCCGTAATTAAAAGATTAGGCCACATGAGAACATTTTGGAGATGTGAGTTCTGACTTTTTGCGCAGAAATAAGTCTAAGAATTATTTTGGTCTGGAAGTCAATGGTATGGTATTCTGGTTGTTTAAAGTTAACTTTTTACTTAGAAATCATAAAGTGGTGTTAATATGTGGAGATTATGCTGCTGAACTAAACGTGTAAGTATCATAAATGTTTGTTTGACACAGAAATGCTTTTTTGCAATAATCCAGAATCTAACGGAGAAATCCCACTGGCTTTTTGTGGAGGGAACCAGGGAGAAGCTAACTTCTTTCCTACAAAATACCTCAACCCTGCACCACACTATATGCTCTATTCAGTGTTTGCCACCACGCACACACGCACACACCAGCACACACACACACACACACACACACACACACACACACACACACACACACACACACACACACACACAACACACACACACACACACACACCACACACACACACACACACACACACACACACACACACACACACACACACACACACACACACACACACACACACACACACACACACACACACACACACACACACACACACACACACACACACACACACACACACACACACACACACACAAACCTGAAGTTGCTCTCGCTGTATCTCGATCCCGCCCCATGGTGCGTTCTGGTCCTTGACTCCACAGACAGGAAGTTGGTGATGTCGGGGTAAACGAGGCCGTGAGTCCTCTGCACCACATCTGGAGGAACCACAGCTCCTCTCTCTCCTCGCTCCTCGCTCTCCTCTCTCTCCTCTCTCTCCTCTCTCTCCTCTCTCTCCTCGCTCTCCTCGCTCTCCTCCTCTCTCTCTCTCTCTCTCTCTCCTCTCTCCCCTCCTCCCAGTCTCTCCTTCTCCAATCCTCCGTCCTCCAACTGGTTCTCCTCCAGGATCGGATCACATTTGGTCCCGTCCTAATCGCCAAAGGATTTGTATTTATTTATTAAAGACAGTTTTATTCCACAGGCCATAATAATAATAATAATAATACACTTTATTTGTAAGCACCTTTCATGCACAAAGTGCTTTACAGAACAAGCAGAAAACATAACAACAATATTAAAATAAATAGAGAACAAGATAAAACATCAACAGGGATCCTAATGAAATTCCCTTGAAGTAAAGCTGAAAGAAATTAAAATCTGGATCAGCTCCATTGTTCCCCCGTTTTTAGAGATGTGGGTATGGAGGAAAAGAGAGAGGTGTTTATTTTCTGATACTTTGTGAGTCTCCTGACACACCGGGGACACATAGTTATGTATGTAGCATGCACAGACGTTATGAAGAACAATGAGCCTTACTCCAGTAGTTGGTGAAGGGAGATGTGTTTCCTCCTCACAATCTTCAGGAGAGGTTTGGCTCGGCTCCTCCACCGCCACTCCAGGTCCACGGTTGTTTGGCCCGTTTCGGTGGTGATGCTAATGCTAATGTCGGGGCTTCGCTCTTTGGGGGCCACACTGGAGGAGTTAGGATCCCAGGGAGGCTGCTCCGAGGCCAGGATGTGTCTCTGCCACCTGAAGTCCGCCTCGTTGATCTCCATGGACTCCCGGGTCGATTCTGCGCGTCTTTAAGGTCCTCCAGACGTCTGAGGAGCAGCCGAGCCTGAGGAGAAGCTGCTGAGTTACTATTACTTAGGAAAATATCACTGGTCACCAGCTTGAGTTTCAATCTCAGGATCCATGTATTTCTGATCTTCTCCAGAATGGAAGTAGTCATCACATACAGAGCATCAACTAGTTCCTGAACAGTGTCCTTCACATGCTGATATACAAGAGAGGGAGTTACACAGTCACAAGATGGAGGAATAGAAAGCAGTATTCAATGTTTAGTTCAGATTAGCTCCACGTCAGAAATGATCATGCTTGTCATATGTCTATCTCCATAGAGGCTGAATCATCATGTTAATCACATAGCTATCATATGCCTCAAACAGTCCTGATGCTCTTCTAGGTAATCATACATCCTGTCATGTACACAGCTACAGTTGGGATACCTTTGTTATCATGTTACTCTGATATTGGAAGAGGACATTCACTATTTTCCCAACACTATTTTGTATCTAAAAAGAACATATTGGACTCATTTTCAGGTTCATATTTGTATTGTCGTGCTACTACTGTGACATTTTTAGAGTAACTCTCTCAACCCTGCGTATACTAAAACTGAGCTGGATTTTTAAGCCTTTCTTTAAGGTGGCTAAATTAAGTCCACTCATACAATACCTGCTGTGTCAGTAATACCTGCTCTGATTGGATGCCGTGGCCCTTAGAAAGTTCATCCAGCGCCCCGAGGAGAGCGCAGGCGCAGGAGACGGAGGAGAAACACGCCTCGATGCCTCCCTTCATACAGGCCTCCGTCATCCCATCCATCACTCTGCAGAACGAACAAGAGACATCAGAACGAAGCAGGAACACACAAACATACCTTATATCTTTGCTATGTTTTTGCAAACTGTAACAACACAGTGCAATGTGTACGTTTTACTCTTTAAAAAGTAACCCCTGTGCACCTTTAAGAGGGTATGCTGGCATTAGGACATGATGCAATTCAGAAAAGTAGTTTATAACTTTTTTAGAACAAGATGGAGGATTTACGAACAGTTTCAGAAGGTCCAGGTGAGACTTCCTCTTGGAAAATGAACGTTTCCTGGTTTCAGGTTCGGCCACGCACGGACCGGCAAGATCGTAGAGACGCTGAGGACTGCCCAGAATCTAACACACACACACAAACAGAGAAAAATTGCTTCTAACAAAGGAAGTCATGTGACCGTGCTGTAGTTCCTTCTTAGCCCAACATTAGCCTCCTTTAGCTTAGCGGTGGTGACGTGAAGTCATGTGACCGTGCTGTAGTTCCTTATAGCCCAACATTAGCCGCCTTTAGCTTAGCGGTGGTGACGTGAAGTCATGTGACCGTGCTGTAGTTCCTTTATAGCCCAACATTAGCCGCCTTTAGCTTAGCGGTGGTGACGTGAAGTCATGTGACCGTGCTGTAGTTCCTTTATAGCCCAACATTAGCCGCCTTTAGCTTAGCGGTGGTGACGTGAAGTCATGTGACCGTGCTGTAGTTCCTTTATAGCCCAACATTAGCCGCCTTTAGCTTAGCGGTGGTGATGTGAAGTCATGTGACCGTGCTGTAGTTCCTTTATAGGCCCAACATTAGCGACATTAGCTTAGCGGTGGTGATGTGAAGTCATGTGACCGTGCTGTAGTTCCTTTATAGCCCAACATTAGCCCCCTTTAGCTTAGCGGTGGTGATGTGAAGTCATGTGACCGTGCTGTAGTTCCTTTATAGCCCAACATTAGCAACATTTAGCTTAGCGGTGGTGACGTGAAGTCATGTGACCGTGCTCTAGTTCCTTTATAGCCCAGCATTAGATTTTTACTTCAGAAATCTTAAAGTGGTGTAAATATGTGGAGATTACCCTGCTGAACAAAACGTGTAAATATCATAAACGTTTGTTTGGCACAGAGATTATTTTCTGCAACAATCCAAAATCACATTCCCATCCCATTGAACCAGGGACATGCTGCCTTCAGGGACCAACAAATAAATATGTCATCACTGCACCACTGGAATCAAAGGTGTCTGAAGGTATAAAATATATCTGTAAATGTATAATAATGTGTCCCCACCTCCTTCATGATGCGGATGGCCTCTGTGCGGTGCTGAGGGGGGGGGTACAGCAGGATCCGGTGATAGAGCGACTGCAGAACCGGCTTCATGGACTCCACGCAGTTCACCAGACGCACCAGCTCTGCAGCGATGTAACACACAGTCCGCACCACCGGGGCGATCCTGGCGGGGGCGCTAGAGGAGCAGCCGGACCCTCGACCCTGATCCGATACCCCCCCACCGAAGAGATCCACATCCTGGCCCATTCCTAGAGAAAGGGAAACACACAGGGGCATCCAGATGAGCCACTAAAATCGGCTTTAATCCGAAAGACAAAGCAAAGACAAACAAACTAACTACTGCGCTTGTATATATATTTTTTAAATAAGGTTACCTAGACTCAGTCTGTCCGAGGGCCGGTCTGGCGCCCCCATGTGGCCGTGGTGGGAGGCGATGGTTTTGTCGTTGACAGGATTTCCCATGATCGCCACGAGGGATGGACACAGCTGCTTCCTGGGAGGAGGAATATTGATTAATTTAGGATTATAGGAAAATAATTTATTGTGCTTACTAGGGGCGGGGGAAATAATCGTTATAGCATAGTATCGCGATACTTTGCGTGGCGATATTCTATCGATACACTGACGCCAAGTATCGATCTTTTATTATATAAACTATTCATATTGCAAATCCAAATGAAAGGTTTAGGGTTAGGGTTAATTACATTTTTTGGTAACAATTGCTTTTTCAATCCACTAGACGGCGCTGAGCTTTTCTTCCATGGGTAAAGTCAGTGGGATTGGCAGGAAGTTAGTCAAAACAAAGATGTAAATATATATCGCAAGATATCGTATCGCAATACTTGGCATATCGTAGAATTGCAATACTATCGTATCGTGGCTTAAGTATCGTGATAGTATCATATCGTGGGGAGCCTGGTGATTCCCCCCCCCTAGTGCTTAATAGATCATAGACAGATACACAACAAAATCCAAGAAACCTGAAGCAGTAACTGGAATAAAGACTCCCAACATGTCTCATTAAGTATCTCTGATGTTTAGTTGACATCATTGACACCATTTCATGCATGTAAGATTATAGAAGTGTTAAATGTCTTACCATACGAGGTCTGTGAACCCTCTGGAGAGGTGCATTGTGGGAGGACAGCTGCTGAGCATGGAGAGGATGGACTCCAGGTAGAGGAGCTGCAGCAGCTGGTTATCACTGCAGGGGAGAATGATTCAAAGGAGCATAAAACAAATCAGACGTTATTATAATAAAGAAATAAGAAGATATTAGAAGTATGTCCACTATACCCATTTAGCTCAATTACACAGATTCAGCCATAATCTTGAAACTAATACAGGTTACTGCAACAAGAAAGTTAGGCGTATATGCAGAGGAAAGTCATATGGTTCTGTAGTCAAGTTTCAATAATGCAAACTATGTGAGTTACAGTCAACTAAGTAAACTCCTCATAAATTTAGCGATTATATTATAGATTTATTCCATCCATCCCAAGTCTAAAGTGATGTTTTTAAATGACTTGTGTTGTGAGAACAAAAATAGGTATTGATATTTCAAAAAAAGCATAATTGAGAGACTGAAAACTGTATTTTTCTTAGAGTAACTAATTATGTTTCTGTCGATCAATTTACCAATTAGTCAACTTATCATTTTAGCTCTAGCTTAATAATAATTTAGCCAGTAAAGTATCTGATCAACACAGTCTGTTCTGTTCAGTTGTGGTTCTTTAAAGGGTCTGGCACATTCAAATAAATGTCCTTTTAGTTAACTGATACTCTTTGAGGTTTGTTGACATGACAGAGAATCCCTGATGTTCACTAACAAGGACTAAGCTGAAATATCACTTAAATATTAAAACAAAAGAAAGGATTCTGCTTTTGAAATTTCTCTATTTTGTGTCTCTTGAAGGATATCTAAATTCCTGAAATGCAGGAGAAGGAATCAAGGATATAAAGACTAAACAATGTGAACAATACTGCGGTGTTACCTGTCCACTGACTCCAGTTTTTCACAGAAAACTGTCAGCACCGTCACCACATCTTCACACAGCGACTGGCTGGTGGGAGAAATATCTGCAGAGACACACACACACACACACACACACACACACACACACACACACACACACACACACACACACCACACACACACACACACACACACACACACACACACACACACACACACACCACACACACACACACACACACACACCACACACACACACACCACACACACACACACACACACACACACACACACACACACACACACACACACACACGTGAAGCTGCTTTGTGTCAGTGATAACAGACTTGGCAGATGTATTTCCTTCATGGGGAAAATGGAGGTGATTACAGATGGAGTTTTCTCTGGTGATGGATGAGTTACCTCTTCTGTGCAGAGGGGGCGGAGTCACCTCGTCTCCATCGGCCCCCTGTGGAGAAACACAGCATGAGGTACAGTTAGGAAGAGGAGGGCTTTCTTTAGGGGTCATTTAGTAGTGTGTGTGTGTGTGTGTGTGTGTGTGTGTGTGTGTGTGTGTGTGTGTGTGTGTGTGTGTGTGTGTGACCTCTTGTCTGTGTCGAAGCTGCAGTGTCAGGTCTCCCAGAATCTGGCTCAGCGTGGCTCGGACCGCCGTGTTGATGCTGCGCTGGTGACAGCTGGACACGTATGTCTTGATACACACCTAAACACACACACACACACCCACACACACACACACACACACCACAGAAAAGCAATACCTTTTGTATTAATTTACATTCTCATTGTGACATTTTTTATCCTATCCCAGGCACTTTGTCATTTAAGATTGATGTTAATGGATTTCATCAGCCAACACACACAAGCGCGCATGCACACACACACACACACACACACACACACACACACACACACACACACACACACACACACACACACACACACACACACACACACACACACACACACACACACCACACACACACACACACACACACACACACACACACACACACACACACACACACACACACACACACACACACACAGCATCAGTAGACAATAGATGAGGTTTAAGGAAGGTTTCCATGATGTCACAGGTTACTGTGGAGACCAGACAAATGAGTGTGAGGGCGCAGGAGGAGGATGTGTTGTCAGTGTTTCAAATATCAGACCTGCCAGAGTAGAAGGTCACAGACACACACACATACGTACACACACACACACACACACACACACACACACACACACACACACCACACACACACACACACACACACACACACACACACACACACACACACACACACACACACACACACACACACACACACTAACGGATCCCATTAACACATCACGTTGAGCAGGTTTTTATGAGCTGTTAACGGACGTCAAACACACAGGAGCTGCTAAAGGGAAGTGATGCTACAGGAAAACACATTTAGAAAACGTGTACGTTTTGGCTTTTGGGTTAATGTTTGGAGTTGGCTGGTTGTGGCAAATCTGCACATAATGACTAAGATGATATGTAGTAGGGAGTTTTGAAACATAATGAACAAAGAGACCATCAAAGAGCTGCTGCAGGAGTGATGTGTGACGTTTCTACAGATGTTCTGATACTGTTTTTGCATCTGCTTTGGACTACAGCTGCTAATCTACACAATGGAGCCTGATGCAAACTCTTAGAGACAAACTGGGGTGAGTTTAGAGATTCTGAAAATTGGATTATTTCTGCAAGTCGGTGCAGAACCTCAGAATCAGAATCAGAATACCTTTATTATTAGGTTTCTGAAATGAAGAACACACCTCAACAAAAGGATCAACTAGCTGTAGACTCAAAGCCACCTATGAAAAGGATTTATCTTCCAGTTTGTATCCTGTTTTCAGATCGCTTATCTGCAGGATTAATATTAAAATGTGTTTACTTTCCCTTATATTGCAAGATAGGGCATGTGTGCTGCATGCATGTGATGTGTGAATAGTCCAGAAAAATCTGTGGAAAATTCACATAAGGTTGGAATAACAATCTGAAAAGTCTGCAAAAAGATATGTGCACGTTAGCTCGCAGGATTTCCTTTGTTGCCATGCACATACTGGGAAGACTCCTAAAATAACGCCTCATAGCTCAGAGGTCACAGTTTTTTGGTAGAAAATATCTCCCTTCATCTCCACGTCTTTATTTCTTCTTCCAGCTACAACATCTTCAGGACGGTCTGTACGTTTTTCTATACATGCAGGACCACTCGTCTCATCTTTCTGAATAATTGATGAGATTACAGCATGAGATCAGACTTCAGGGAGAAGGGACCAAACAGAGCTTCCCCTTTAAAAATAGACTCCATGTTTGTTCTGCTAACAGTTCACCGTCTTTGTGTTTTGTTTTGAAAAGACAAAACTAAGTGGAACAGCCGAATCAATACTGTGACCAAGTCTCTGTGATTTGCAGCTTTAAATATAAAATAATGAAGCGTCTGTCCTACCTCAGCGATCCGGAGGATGGAGTCTCCGTTGATGTCAAAGTTTGGGGAGTAGGTGATGCACAGCAGCACCTGCACACACACCACACACACACACACACACACACACACCACACACACACACACACACACACACACACACACACACACACACACACACACACACACACACACACACACACACACACACACACACACACACACACACACACACACACACACACACACACACACACACACACACACACACATTCCAATTGTTATTTAGAGAAACAGGGAGATGTATTTAACAGATCATGAAAAAGGGACTTTAATTGATGCAACATAGTCTTAAGAATATAATAGATTTAGGAACTAAGGGATTTTATAGGAAAATTGCACATCCCCAGGTTTTAATAATAATACAGTAATACATTTTGTTTACTTTCAGGGTATCAAGGACACGTACTAAAAATACATATAACACACAGCTCGTTAATCACGTATTAATAGAAGTTATACCTTCATGACTTCCACCTGCAGGTCTTCATGGAGGGAAGGAGTCACTCTGATGGCCTCCAACATCTGGCTGAGCAGCTGCTTGTCCACGACCTCCACCTCCACACCGCCCCCCCCCACAAACCTGTCCTCACACAGGAGCTTCTGATTGGACGAAAGACACAGAGAAAGTTTATGATAGGATGATAATATGATACTTACATGTTTAGTTCAGCAGGATAATCTCTACATATCGACACGTTACACCACTTTATGATTTATCAAGTAAAAAGCTAACGTTGCTATAAAGGAACTACAGCACGGTCACATGACTTCACGTCAGCACCGCTAAGCTAAAGGCGGCTAATGTTGGGCTATAAAGGAACTACAGCACGGTCACATGACTTCACGTCACCACCGCTAAGCTAAAGGCGACTAATGTTGGGCTATAGAGGAACTACAGCACGGTCACATGACTTCACGTCAGCACCGCTAAGCTAAAGGTGACTAATGTTGGGCTATAGAGGAACTACAGCACGGTCACATGACTTCACGTCACCACCGCTAAGCTAAAGGCGACTAATGTTGGGCTATAGAGGAACTACAGCACGGTCACATGACTTCACGTCACCACCGCTAAGCTAAAGGCGGCTAATGTTGGGCTATAAAGGAACTATAGCACGGTCACATGACTTCACGTCACCACCGCTAAGCTAAAGGCGACTAATGTTGGGCTATAGAGGAACTACAGCACGGTCACATGACTTCACGTCAGCACCGCTAAGCTAAAGGTGACTAATGTTGGGCTATAGAGGAACTACAGCACGGTCACATGACTTCACGTCACCACCGCTAAGCTAAAGGCGGCTAATGTTGGGCTATAGAGGAACTACAGCACGGTCACATGACTTCACGTCACCACCGCTAAGGTTAAGGCGGCAAATGAGAAATATTTGTCATAGTGTTGCTGTATTTGACAGTACCTGCATCCCAGTGAGCGCTGTTTGTCCCAGTTTGGTGTTTTTGGACTCCAGAGCCATCTGTAGAGGCAGAAGGCAGCGCTCTCTGGAAACAAAAACACACACACAGACACACACAAGTTACAACAATTCAGTCAACATGATTGCTACTAGTACAATGACTGTATATGGTACTGAGAGAGTGTTGTAGTAAAATATAGTGGGTTATTTCTTGGCGCATGCTTCACCCTTCCCCCGGGTTTCGGGGAAAAGACAGAAAGACAGACTGAATGGAAAATCCAAGCTCATTGACGTAGTTAAATATAATTTGAGGATAATACAGAACCCAGCAACTGTTTGTGACTTGTCCTTTTTCCACTCTTTGTCTCGTTTTGCTTCCCACCATCGCTCTCTATCTTTCTCCCTCTCATTCTTCCCAGCAGGTTACCGATGATCTCCGGCCACTGAGCTTCAATCTCTGAGCTTTACTTCTACAGCTTCTACAACTAAGGTCAACTGACAGTAAATCAACCGGACTTCTTTCTGTGGATTGATATGACTGCACATAGTTCCTTGATCAGACTGTCATATTTTGCAACTATCCTTAGCAACAGTCTACTATCCTTAGCAACAGTCTGCTATCCTTAGCAACAGTCTACTATCCTTAGCAACAGTCTACTATCCTTAAAAACAGTCTACTATCCTTAGCAACAGTCTACTATACTTAACAACAGTCTACTATCCTTAGCAACAGTCGACTAACAGTCTACTATCCTTAGCAACAGTCTACTATCCTTAGTCTACTATCCTTAGCAACAGTCTACTATCCTTAGTCTACTATCCTTAGCAACAGTCTACTATCCTTAGTCTATTATCCTTAGCAACAGTCTACTATCCTTAGCAACAGTCTACTATCCTTAACAACAGTCTACTAACCTTAGCAACAGTCTACTATCCTTAACAACTGTCTACTAACCTTAGCAAAAGTCTACTATCCTTAACAACAGTCGACTAACAGTCTACTATCCTTAGTCTACTATCCTTAGCAACAGTCTACTATCCTTAGTCTACTATCCTTAGCAACAGTCTACTATCCTTAGCAACAGTCTACTATCCTTAACAACAGTCTACTAACCTTAGCAACAGTCTACTATCCTTAACAACAGTCTACTAACCTTAGCAACAGTCTACTATCCTTAGCAACAGTCGACTAACAGTCTACTATCCTTAGCAACAGTCTACTATCCTTAGCAACAGTCGACTAACAGTCTACTATCCTTAGCAACAGTCTACTATCCTTATCAACGGTCTGCTAGAGAAAATAGCAGACCTCCAGTATGTCCAAATAGACCAATCAGAATCGAGTATTCAATAAAGTTGTGTCATATTCAGGATAAGAATCTCAAAGTCAACAGCAGAAGAAAAACGACTTGAAAATGCAATGCTTTTGAGTTATTTACCATAGAATGAATACAAAAGCATTCATTCCCAAAAGGTTTTGTATTTTAATCGTTCAAAGCTATCATTATTCTGTCAATCAAAGAAGTCCCATTTTGTTCCTGCTTTGTTCACACAGTTTGTGAAAGTGGCTGAGAGAACATTTTGTAATGAGAGTCTTTTGTTGCAGAGACAGAGGCGGACATAACGGAGCCATTATCATCAATATTTAATGTAATAATCCCTAATAAAACAACAGATGTTATCGAATAAATAATTCATAGTGGCTCCTCCATCACCATCCAAGCATCGCTCTCTGTTCACTTTATTAATTTACTTTTTTTAAAACCAGAACACTTGAGGAACGCTTCAATGCCCATGAGCAAGAGTATTTCCATGGCAACACAAATCCAAAAATATTCCTGTGGAAAAACTGGACTTTAGGTTTGAAAGCAGCTCTTTAAAGCAGAGACACTACATACTGATATACTGAACATCAGCAGGAGAGGACTCTTTAAAGTAGAGACACTACATACTGATATACACCTGAACATCAGCAGGAGAGGACTCTTTAAAGTAGAGACACTACATACTGATATACACCTGAACATCAGCAGGAGAGGACTCTTTAAAGTAGAGACACTACATACTGATATACACCTGAACATCAGCAGGAGAGGACTCTTTAAAGTAGAGACACTACATACTGATATACACCTGAACATCAGCAGGAGAGGACTCTTTAAAGTAGAGACACTACATACTGATATACACCTGAACATGATCAGAATATGTATTTTTTAAGATGTCACTTCTTTATCAGTCTTAAAAAAGTGTTTAAAACTTCAGAAAAGTGAGTGTTTCTTAAAGGCTTGTTAACAGATGTTACCATAAACGCTTTTAGTTTACATGTACAGGTATATATTCTCTAGCAGTTACGGTGTTTGGACTGAGTGATGTGTAACACTAAACTGCTGCTGTCGTAAAGAGACAGAAGCCTTACCTGAGCTTAAAGTATTTGCATTATCATCCCAGGAATGATTCGATCACTCATTCAAATGAATTCAAATCATACAGTGTGTGTAAAACAGATGTTCGCATGAATGAACAGTTTGCCTCTCAATATTCAGCTCTGTATTCCCTGCAGTGAAGCTGAAAGCTGTACCACTTAATTCAAGCGTTTCATGGTCGAACAAACCGTCTTCCACACATGATCAACATTAATATTTATGTTCTGTTAGGCTTCATGTTTTCTTTGCTATTGTCGCTATGACATATCTTGACGTCCAAACTTTGAATTGAAGTGAGCTAAATTGAGCTGAAAAGAAACAGAATTTGTGGCGTTTAACTTACCGAAGTTGTGACGGGGAAATCTTGGATGATCCATTCTGACACTCCAGGGTTTCTGCGGTATTAAAGCCACAAAGAAAAGGAAACGCTGGGATTAAAAACGTGAGACAGATTCAAGCTGTAACACTTTTAATTAAAGCAAAAGAAAACAGCTAAATATTCTGTTTGTAGAAATCTGGTTCTCACACAAAAGCAAAAGTCAACAGTACGGGAGAGGATTAGGGGAAAAAAGTCAGAACATTACATTACATGTCACTTGTTAGACGCTTTTATCCAAAGCGACTTACATACTGTGGACAATCCCCACAGGAGCAATTTGGGGTGAAGTGTCTCAGGGACACAACGACATGCTGACTGCAGTGGGGTTTGAACCTGTGACCCCCTGATCCAAACACCAACGCACAACCCACTGCACCACACGCCTCCCCGTGCGAACTATTTTACTCAGAATTCTGACTTTTTCTCCTGATTTTCTTTCTTCCAGTTCTGCCTTTCTCAGATTTAGTCAGATTTTTTTCTAGAAATAACTTTTTTCTTAAAATGTATTATTTTTCCCGTTGAATTCTGGATTTTTTTCCCTCAAAATTCATAAATGTTTCGTTAAAATTTAGATTTTTTTTCTTCGAATTCAGACTTTTTTCTCAGATTTCAAATTTGTTATATGACTGTTGTCCTAAAATTGTTTTTTTCTTTCTTTGAATTCCGGATTTTTTTCTCAAAATCCATAAATGTTTTCTTCATATTTCAATTTCTCTCTCAGAATTCGGACTTCCATCTCAAAACTAATAAAGAAGATTCACTTTTGGTTCGATGTCAAAACATTTTCCACATGAGACCCTAATCCTCTTTTGACCATTAAAGCATGGAGACATGTCCCAGTAGAGCCACTAAATACTGATATGAACCTGAAAGTGAGCAGGATATGTCCTCAGACGTCCTTGTCAAAGTAACCCTGTGCAGCACCAAAAGAGAACAGTACAGTATGTCTCGTGCTGAAATAACCTCACATAATGTCTTTCAGGGACATTTTGTTTCGACCTGGCTCAATACTTTTACCTTTTAGAGGACAAATACTGCTGTTTTTCCTCGTTGAAATATGAGCCTTGCTGACAAAACACTGTATAAATATCCTGTTACTCTGCACAGGCTGACTCAAGGCTTAGTGTACACTGGCCTTGCCCTTGCTCTGTGTGTGTGTGTGTGTGTGTGTGTGTGTGTGTTGTGTGTGTGTGTGTGTGTGTGTGTGTGTGTGTGTGTGTGTGTGTGTGTGTATTGGGGGATGTGTGTGTATTGGGGGATGTGTGTGTGTGTGTGTATTGGGGGATGTGTGTGTGTGTGTGTATTGGGGGATGTGTGTGTGTATTGGGGGATGTGTGTGTGTGTGTGTGTGTGTGTGTGTGTGTGTGTGTGTGTGTGTGTGTGTGTGGTTAAGGTGGGACGTTCGGCCTCCTTCACATCCAGAGAGCTGTAACTCTTGTAATTTCATTGGCTGATGAAATCCATTTGTGTCGATCCTTTGTTTTAAGATGTCACAATCAACACTCCAATGTATACACACACACACACACACACACACACACACACACACACACACTTGCTCATGCCCGATGAGGTTGCCTTGCAGTGTGTGTGTGTGTGTGTGTGTGTGTGTGTTTGGTGTGTGTGTGTTATGTGTGTGTGTGTGTGTATATGTGTGTGTGTATATGTGTGTGTGTGTGTGTGTGTATATGTGTGTGTGTATATGTGTGTGTGTGTGTGTGTGTGTGTGTGTGTGTGTGTGTGTGTGTCAGGTTGGACGTTCTCTACCTGCTGCCTCAGAGTTTCACCTGCCAGCTAAAGCTCAGGCTGCCCCGTCATGCTTTCACACTCAAAATGTCCTACAGACGTCAGCAGCAGAAACAGATTTATTTTCCACTTGTTTAAACGGTGTGTTATTAATGTTCCGAGTCGATTTAATGTCGTGTGTTGTGAAGCAGTTTCAGAGGCTGAGGAGAGAACACAGCAGACTGTAAAGAGACTTTAAAAGAGTTTCTAAATATGAAAACTGCCTTTTTAGTGAATGCCAGATAGTTGATGTGATTAGAGTTTGAACCCTTTTTACAAACATGTAGGCAAAGAGAGGATTTATATAACTCATTTTATTATATTCCTGTTTAATTTCTATTATTTCTATTCTTAGATTCATGTTTTATTGTGTATTGAGTCCTGTGTTAGTTGTATTAATCCCAAAGGTCCTCTGTTTATTACCTGGGAATGGGGGGGTTAGTTTTATTGTTTTTATTTTTGGTTTGAGTTGATTTGACTTCTGAGTCAGCATTTATGTCAGTACCGACGATTGATGCTTTTGTTCCTCTTATTGTTCTACTGTAACACTGGGGAAAAAATACAAGACCGCCTCGTGTTCTCCATAAAGCATGATCTATACAAATATATAAAAGTAGAGTTTAAGAGAGTAAGATTAATCGATTACTTAATTACTAAATTCAACGCCAACTGTTTGGAAAATCTGCTTTTCAGTTTGTTTATCAAGGAAAACAAAGGCAATGATCGGATTTCCAGCTTCTTGAAAGGTGATATTTTCTGGTTTCTTTACTCTCTCTATGACAGTAAACTCAATATAAAGAACAGAATGGTTCATGTGAGGACTTCCTGTTGACCTTTCTGAGCGTGACACAGCTGTTATCACACAGAAAACACCAAGGCCTTCTCAGACATATTCCTGAACTGATCTGCATAGATGTGCTGCTCAGTGGTGTGTATATAGTGATCTTACTGAGCTGCACTTCATATTTAAGTTCCTATAGTCATGGTTTAGATTAGCCATAGCAGACTATGCCTTTAAATCCTACTCAAGTTCACAACAAATATTTACTCCAAGCTCTAAAACTGCCTTAATCGTGTCGTTTTCCATTAAAACATGATTAAATGTCCATATAAAAAGGGACATTTAAGCAAACTGGCTTTTCATAGCAAGTTCAAATCATAATTTAACCTGGAAATTAGGAAAAGCATGAGAATTTTCGATGAAATGCAAGAGAAATGCATGTATTTGAGGTTGTTTAGGCAACACTACAGGTAAAGGAAGTATATGCTGTCTCAATTATTGTCTCTAAACTGGTGGTGCATTCATGTGCCATCTTCCATGCAGGAAATTAGACCATATGGACAGTCATGATGCACAATCAAACACACTCTAATAAGATAAGATAAGAAGTACTTTATTGATCCCAATTTGGGGAATGTTTGGATTGCAGCAGCATAAAAAGACATGGCACATTAGAGAAATGAAAAGACTAGAAATAAGCAATCCAAAATGTAAACATAGAAAATATACATGTTGAAATACAAATGTACAATAACAAACATATAAAGCAGGATATTATATATACATTAAGTGTGTGAGGAATGGAATATTAAATATTAGATTGAATATAAAAGGTACAGTGTGACATGTTTAAAAGAAGGTTTAATTTCCAGCAGGTGCAGCTTCCTGTTTTGATCATTGATACGGAATCTAGAATTACTGAAACACCTGAATGCATCCTTGTTTCTTGCTTTATATACAGCCTATACAAACAGGCCTGTGCTGATTTTGTAAATTGTGTCATTTTGAATATGTACGCATGCTTCTTAGTTGACATTAAGCTGTCTTTGGCTCTTTTCTGCTGTGATGTAAATATCTCCCTCTGTGGGACGAATAAAGGTTTCCTGATTCTGATTCTGATAAGAGTAGCTGCATGTTTGCTAACAGCTAGCAGGCACACCAGTCGCAGTTTCTCCCCCATGGATGTATAACCCCCCCCCCTGCTGTGAAACAACTCACCGCGGGCGTAGACGCAGGCGTCGCGGAGGGATCTATGCTTGTGTCCGGACGCATCTTTCTGCAGCTTCCGCAGGATTTCCTCCATGCTTCCCAAATCCCAAAAACACCGGAGCAGAGTGGCTTTGTGTACGTCTCTCTCTCTCTGTTTGTGTGTTTTTGTGTGTGTGTGTGTGTGTGTGTTTTAAGGGTGCAGTGACAGTGACAGCATCCCTGACCCCCCCTGATGATGAAGACGATGATTCATTCCCAACCAGCCAACAGCCGATGATGTCAGGCAGAAATCTGGAGAAGGAAGTGTGCGTAAACTATGCGTAAAATGCACCGCTGTGGTCTCCAGGAGGAACAGGGAACAACCCCTGGTGTCCGGTCACATGTCATAAAATAATCCCTATGAACTGTCAGCGTTGCAGCCACTGATTAGCTGCTCTTCATCCTCCTCTTCATCCTCCTCGGTCATTTCCTCCTCCGAGTCCGTTCCAGTTGATCCATGTTTTCCACTCGGTGTCCATTTCCGTTGTGTTTTAATCCCTCATTCTCAGCTGCTGCGCCACCCACACAGTGTTCCGCTGAAAGAGGGGGTTTCTCTCCGAACTGGCAACACAGCATTTACAGCGACTCCCTGTGGGGGGGGGGGGGGGGGGTCTGGAAACCGTGGATACATGGAGCGAGTGGAGGGGAGTGTGTGTGTGTGTGTGTGTGTGTGTGTGTGTGTGTGTGCGACAGGTGGAGGAAGCTCACACTGCTGCCTTCACAATAAAAGCCCTATTTTTCCAGACACTAAAAGTCATTATTCATGAGATTTTTCTAATTATTTTCTAATATTTTATTGTTTTATTAATTATATAGAGGGCCTTTTTTATGAAAACCTAGTTACCCCAATGTAATGAAAAATATATTAGTCGTATTATTTAATAATATGATTTTTCTGTTGTTAAATTGATTGAATGAATTAGTACCGCGCAAATAATCACAACATTGTTTGTAAGTATTGCTAAATAATGAGAAAGAAGTTCTTAAAATGTATGGATTCAAGGAAATGTGTGTTATTATTATTTAGACACGATTATTTGTTGTTGTATTTTTTATTTTGTATTTGTTGTTTTTCATTTTTTTATGTATTTTTCCAATTATTTTGGGAGACCATTATTTTCCGTCGGGAGACTGTGATTATATTCAGGAATTCATTGGCTTGACTTCATATCAGGAATGAAGCAATAGAAGAAGATGCACGGATCAGGTGTAACAAGTATTAAGGTGACACACACACACACACACACACTCACACAAACACACACACACACTCACACACACACTCACACTCACACACACACACACACACACACACTCACACACCACTCACACAAACACACACACACACACATAGACACACACACACACATAGAGACACACACACACATAGAGACACACACACAAACACACACACACATAGAGACACACGCACACACACATATAGAGACACACACACACATAGAGACACACACAAACACACACACACATAGAGACACACGCACACACACATAGAGACACACACACACACATAGAGACACACACACATAGAGACACACACACACACATATATAGACACACACACACACACACACACACACACACACACACACACACACACACACACACACACACACACACACACACACACACACACACACACACACACACACACACACACACACACACACACACACAACACACACACACACAAACACACATTCCAATTGTTATTTAGAGAAACAGGAGATGTATTTAACAGATCATGAAAAAGGGACTTTAATTGATGCAACATAGTCTTAAGAATAAATAGATTTAGGAACTAAGGGATTTTATAGGAAAATGCACATCCCCAGGTTTTAATAATAATACAGTAATACATTTTGTTTACTTTCAGGGTATCAAGGACACGTACTAAAAATACATATAACACACAGCTCGTTAATCACGTATTAATAGAAGTTTACCTTCATGACTTCCACCTGCAGGTCTTCATGGAGGGAAGGAGTCACTCTGATGGCTCCAACATCGGTCCTGAGCAGCTGCTTGTCCACGACCTCCACCTCCACACCGCCCCCCCCCACAAACCTGTCCTCACACAGGAGCTTCTGATTGGACGAAAGACACAGAAAAGTTATGATAGGATGATAATATGATACTTACATGTTTAGTTCAGCAGGATAATCTCTACATATCGACACGTTACACCACTTTATGATTTATCAAGTAAAAAGCTAACGTTGCTATAAAGGAACTACAGCACGGTCACAGACTTCACGTCAGCACCGCCTAAGAAAGGCGGCTAATGTTGGGCTATAAAGGAACTACAGCACGGTCACATGATTCACGTCACCACCGCTAAGCTAAAGGCGACTAATGTTGGGCTATAGAGGAACTACAGCACGGTCACATGACTTCACGTCAGCACCGCTAAGCTAAAGGTGACTAATGTTGGGCTATAGAGGAACTACAGCACGGTCACATGACTTCACGTCACCACCGCTAAGCTAAAGGCGACTAATGTTGGGCTATAGAGGAACTACAGCACGGTCACATGACTTCACGTCACCACCGCTAAGCTAAAGGCGGCTAATGTTGGCTATAAAGGAACTATAGCACGGTCACATGACTTCACGTCACCACCGCTAAGCTAAAGGCGACTAATGTTGGGCTATAGAGGAACTACAGCACGGTCACATGACTTCACGTCAGCACCGCTAAGCTAAAGGTGACTAATGTTGGGCTATAGAGGAACTACAGCACGGTCACATGACTTCACGTCACCACCGCTAAGCTAAAGGCGGCTAATGTTGGGCTATAGAGGAACTACAGCACGGTCACATGACTTCACGTCACCACGCTAAGGTTAAGGCGGCAAATGAGAAATATTTGTCATAGTGTTGCTGTATTGACAGTACCTGCATCCCAGTGAGCGCTGTTTGTCCCAGTTTGGTGTTTTGGACTCCAGAGCCATCTGTAGATGCAGAAGGCAGCGCTCTCTGGAAACAAAAACACACACACAGACACACACAAGTTACAACAATTCAGCAACATGATTGCTACTAGTACAATGACTGTATATGGTACTGAGAGAGTGTTGTAGTAAAATATAGTGGGTTATTTCTTGGCGCATGCTTCACCCTTCCCCCGGGTTTCGGGGAAAAGACAGAAAGACAGACTGAATGGAAAATCCAAGCTCATTGACGTAGTTAAATATAATTTGAGGATAATACAGAACCCAGCAACTGTTTGTGACTTGTCCTTTTTCCACTCTTTGTCTCGTTTTGCTTCCCACCATCGCTCTCTATCTTTCTCCCTCTCATTCTTCCCAGCAGGTTACCGATGATCTCCGGCCACTGAGCTTCAATCTCTGAGCTTTACTTCTACAGCTTCTACAACTAAGGTCAACTGACAGTAAATCAACCGGACTTCTTTCTGTGGATTGATATGACTGCACATAGTTCCTTGATCAGACTGTCATATTTTGCAACTATCCTTAGCAACAGTCTACTATCCTTAGCAACAGTCTGCTATCCTTAGCAACAGTCTACTATCCTTAGCAACAGTCTACTATCCTTAAAACAGTCTACTATCCTTAGCAACAGTCTACTATACTTAACAACAGTCTACTATCCTTAGCAACAGTCGACTAACAGTCTACTATCCTTAGCAACAGTCTACTATCCTTAGTCTACTATCCTTAGCAACAGTCTACTATCCTTAGTCTACTATCCTTAGCAACAGTCTACTATCCTTAGTCTATTATCCTTAGCAACAGTCTACTATCCTTAGCAACAGTCTACTATCCTTAACAACAGTCTACTAACCTTAGCAACAGTCTACTATCCTTAACAACTGTCTACTAACCTTAGCAAAAGTCTACTATCCTTAACAACAGTCGACTAACAGTCTACTATCCTTAGTCTACTATCCTTAGCAACAGTCTACTATCCTTAGTCTACTATCCTTAGCAACAGTCTACTATCCTTAGCAACAGTCTACTATCCTTAACAACAGTCTACTAACCTTAGCAACAGTCTACTATCCTTAACAACAGTCTACTAACCTTAGCAACAGTCTACTATCCTTAGCAACAGTCGACTAACAGTCTACTATCCTTAGCAACAGTCTACTATCCTTAGCAACAGTCGACTAACAGTCTACTATCCTTAGCAACAGTCTACTATCCTTATCAACGGTCTGCTAGAGAAAAATAGCAGACCTCCAGTATGTCCAAATAGACCAATCAGAATCGAGTATTCAATAAAGTTGTGTCATATTCAGGATAAGAATCTCAAAGTCAACAGCAGAAGAAAAACGACTTGAAAATGCAATGCTTTTGAGTTATTTACCATAGAATGAATACAAAAGCATTCATTCCCAAAAGGTTTTGTATTTAATCGTTCAAAGCTATCATTATTCTGTCAATCAAAGAAGTCCCATTTTGTTCCTGCTTTGTTCACACAGTTTGTGAAAGTGGCTGAGAGAACATTTTGTAATGAGAGTCTTTTGTTGCAGAGACAGAGGCGGACATAACGGAGCCATTATCATCAATATTTAATGTAATAATCCCTAATAAAACAACAGATGTTATCGAATAAATAATTCATAGTGGCTCCTCCATCACCATCCAAGCATCGCTCTCTGTTCACTTTATTAATTTACTTTTTTTAAAACCAGAACACTTGAGGAACGCTTCAATGCCCATGAGCAAGAGTATTTCCATGGCAACACAAATCCAAAAATATTCCTGTGGAAAAACTGGACTTTAGGTTTGAAAGCAGCTCTTTAAAGCAGAGACACTACATACTGATATACTGAACATCAGCAGGAGAGGACTCTTTAAAGTAGAGACACTACATACTGATATACACCTGAACATCAGCAGGAGAGGACTCTTTAAAGTAGAGACACTACATACTGATATACACCTGAACATCAGCAGGAGAGGACTCTTTAAAGTAGAGACACTACATACTGATATACACCTGAACATCAGCAGGAGAGGACTCTTTAAAGTAGAGACACTACATACTGATATACACCTGAACATCAGCAGGAGAGGACTCTTTAAAGTAGAGACACTACATACTGATATACACCTGAACATGATCAGAATATGTATTTTTTAAGATGTCACTTCTTTATCAGTCTTAAAAAAGTGTTTAAAACTTCAGAAAAGTGAGTGTTTCTTAAAGGCTTGTTAACAGATGTTACCATAAACGGCTTTTAGTTTACATGTACAGGTATATATTCTCTAGCAGTTACGGTGTTTGGACTGAGTGATGTGTAACACTAATAACTGCTGCTGTCGTAAAGAGACAGAAGCCTTACCTGAGCTTAAAGTATTTGCATTATCATCCCAGGAATGATTCGATCACTCATTCAAATGAATTCAAATCATACAGTGTGTGTAAAACAGATGTTCGCATGAATGAACAGTTTGCCTCTCAATATTCAGCTCTGTATTCCCTGCAGTGAAGCTGAAAGCTGTACCACTTAATTCAAGCGTTTCATGGTCGAACAAACCGTCTTCCACACATGATCAACATTAATATTTATGTTCTGTTAGGCTTCATGTTTTCTTTGCTATTGTCGCTATGACATATCTTGACGTCCAAACTTTGAATTGAAGTGAGCTAAATTGAGCTGAAAAGAAACAGAATTTGTGGCGTTTAACTTACCGAAGTTGTGACGGGGAAATCTTGGATGATCCATTCTGACACTCCAGGGTTTCTGCGGTATTAAAGCCACAAAGAAAAGGAAACGCTGGGATTAAAAACGTGAGACAGATTCAAGCTGTAACACTTTTAATTAAAGCAAAAGAAAACAGCTAAATATTCTGTTTGTAGAAATCTGGTTCTCACACAAAAGCAAAAGTCAACAGTACGGGAGAGGATTAGGGGAAAAAAGTCAGAACATTACATTACATGTCACTTGTTAGACGCTTTTATCCAAAGCGACTTACATACTGTGGACAATCCCCACAGGAGCAATTTGGGGTGAAGTGTCTCAGGGACACAACGACATGCTGACTGCAGTGGGGTTTGAACCTGTGACCCCCTGATCCAAACACCAACGCACAACCCACTGCACCACACGCCTCCCCGTGCGAACTATTTTACTCAGAATTCTGACTTTTTCTCCTGATTTTCTTTCTTCCAGTTCTGCCTTTCTCAGATTTAGTCAGATTTTTTTCTAGAAATAACTTTTTTCTTAAAATGTATTATTTTTCCCGTTGAATTCTGGATTTTTTTCCCTCAAAATTCATAAATGTTTCGTTAAAATTTAGATTTTTTTTCTTCGAATTCAGACTTTTTTCTCAGATTTCAAATTTGTTATATGACTGTTGTCCTAAAATTGTTTTTTTCTTTCTTTGAATTCCGGATTTTTTTCTCAAAATCCATAAATGTTTTCTTCATATTTCAATTTCTCTCTCAGAATTCGGACTTCCATCTCAAAACTAATAAAGAAGATTCACTTTTGGTTCGATGTCAAAACATTTTCCACATGAGACCCTAATCCTCTTTTGACCATTAAAGCATGGAGACATGTCCCAGTAGAGCCACTAAATACTGATATTGAACCTGAAAGTGAGCAGGATATGTCCTCAGACGTCCTTGTCAAAGTAAACCCTGTGCAGCACCAAAAGAGAACAGTACAGTATGTCTCGTGCTGAAATAACCTCACATAATGTCTTTCAGGGACATTTTGTTTCGACCTGGCTCATATACTTTTACCTTTTAGAGGACAAATACTGCTGTTTTCCTCGTTGAAATATGAGCCTTGCTGACAAAACACTGTATAAATATCCTGTTACTCTGCACAGGCTGACTCAAGGCTTAGTGTACACTGGCCTTGCCCTTGCTCTGTGTGTGTGTGTGTGTGTGTGTGTGTGTGTGTGTGTGTGTGTGTGTGTGTGTGTGTTGTGTGTGTGTGTGTGTGGTGTGTGTGTGTATTGGGGGATGTGTGTGTATTGGGGGATGTGTGTGTGTGTGTGTATTGGGGGTGTGTGTGTGTGTGTATTGGGGATGTGTGTGTGTATTGGGGATGTGTGTGTGTGTGTGTGTTGTGTGTGTGTGTGTGTGTGTGTGTGTGTGTGTGTGTGGTTAAGGTGGGACGTTCGGCCTCCTTCACATCCAGAGAGCTGTAACTCTTGTAATTTCATTGGCTGATGAATCCATTTGTGTCGATCCTTTGTTTAAGATGTCACAATCAACACTCCAATGTATACACACACACACACACACACACACACACACACACACACACCTTGCTCATGCCCGATGAGGTTGCCTTGCAGTGTGTGTGTGGTGTGTGTGTGTGTGTGTGTTTGTGTGTGTGTGTGTATATGTGTGTGTGTGTGTGTATATGTGTGTGTGTATATGTGTGTGTGTGTGTGTGTGTGTATATGTGTGTGTGTATATGTGTGTGTGTGTGTGTGTGTATATGTGTGTGTGTATATGTGTGTGTGTGTGTTGTGTGTGTGTGTGTGTGTGTGTGTCAGTTGACGTTCTCTACCTGCGCTCAGAGTTTCACCTGCCAGCTAAAGCTCAGGCTGCCCCGTCATGCTTTCACACTCAAAATGTCCTACAGACGTCAGCAGCAGAAACAGATTTATTTTCCACTTGTTTAAACGGTGTGTTATTAATGTTCCGAGTCGATTTAATGTCGTGTGTTGTGAAGCAGTTTCAGAGGCTGAGGAGAGAACACAGCAGACTGTAAAGAGACTTTAAAAGAGTTTCTAAATATGAAAACTGCCTTTTTAGTGAATGCCAGATAGTTGATGTGATTAGAGTTTGAACCCTTTTTACAAACATGTAGGCAAAGAGAGGATTTATATAACTCATTTTTTATATTCCTGTTTAATTTCTATTATTTCTATTCTTAGATTCATGTTTTATTGTGTATTGAGTCCTGTGTTAGTTGTATTAATCCCAAAGGTCCTCTGTTTATTACCTGGGAATGGGGGGGTTAGTTTTATTGTTTTTATTTTTGGTTTGAGTTGATTTGACTTTGAGTCACATTTATGTCAGTACCGACGATTGATGCTTTTGTTCCTCTTATTGTTCTACTGTAACACTGGGGAAAAAATACAAGACCGCCTCGTGTTCTCCATAAAGCATGATCTATACAAATATATAAAAGTAGAGTTTAAGAGAGTAAGATTAATCGATTACTTAATTACTAAATTCAACGCCAACTGTTTGGAAAATCTGCTTTTCAGTTTGTTTATCAAGGAAACAAAGGCAATGATCGGATTTCCAGCTTCTTGAAAGGTGATATTTTCTGGTTTCTTTACTCTCTCTATGACAGTAAAACTCAATATAAGAACAGAATGGTTCATGTGAGGACTTCCTGTTTGACCTTTCTGAGCGTGACACAGCTGTTATCACACAGAAAACACCAAGGCCTTCTCAGACATATTCCTGAACTGATCTGCATAGATGTGCCGCTCAGTGGTGTGTATATAGTGATCTTACTGAGCTGCACTTCATATTTAAGTTCCTATAGTCATGGTTTAGATTAGCCATAGCAGACTATGCCTTTAAATCCTACTCAAGTTCACAACAAATATTTACTCCAAGCTCTAAAACTGCCTTAATCGTGTCGTTTTCCATTAAAACATGATTAAATGTCCATATAAAAAGGGACATTTAAGCAAACTGGCTTTTCATAGCAAGTTCAAATCATAATTTAACCTGGAAATTAGGAAAAGCATGAGAATTTTCGATGAAATGCAAGAGAAATGCATGTATTTGAGGTTGTTTAGGCAACACTACAGGTAAAGGAAGTATATGCTGTCTCAATTATTGTCTCTAAACTGGTGGTGCATTCATGTGCCATCTTCCATGCAGGAAATTAGACCATATGGACAGTCATGATGCACAATCAAACACACTCTAATAAGATAAGATAAGAAGTACTTTATTGATCCCAATTTGGGGAATGTTTGGATTGCAGCAGCATAAAAAGACATGGCACATTAGAGAAATGAAAAGACTAGAAATAAGCAATCCAAAATGTAAACATAGAAAATATACATGTTGAAATACAAATGTACAATAACAAACATATAAAGCAGGATATTATATATACATTAAGTGTGTGAGGAATGGAATATTAAATATTAGATTGAATATAAAAGGTACAGTGTGACATGTTTAAAAGGAGGTTTAATTTCCAGCAGGTGCAGCTTCCTGTTTTGATCATTGATACGGAATCTAGAATTACTGAAACACCTGAATGCATCCTTGTTTCTTGCTTTATATACAGCCTATACAAACAGGCCTGTGCTGATTTTGTAAATTGTGTCATTTTGAATATGTACGCATGCTTCTTAGTTGACATTAAGCTGTCTTTGGCTCTTTTCTGCTGTGATGTAAATATCTCCCTCTGTGGGACGAATAAAGGTTTCCTGATTCTGATTCTGATAAGAGTAGCTGAATGTTTGCTAACAGCTAGCAGCACACCAGTCGCAGTTTCTCCCCATGGATGTATAACCCCCCCCCCTGCTGTGAAACAACTCACCGCGGGCGTAGACGCAGGCGTCGCGGAGGGATCTATGCTTGTGTCCGGACGCATCTTTCTGCAGCTTCCGCAGGATTTCCTCCATGCTTCCCAAATCCCAAAAACACCGGAGCAGAGTGGCTTTGTGTACGTCTCTCTCTCTCTGTTTGTGTGTTTTTGTGTGTGTGTGTGTGTGTGTGTTTTAAGGGTGCAGTGACAGTGACAGCATCCCTGACCCCCCCTGATGATGAAGACGATGATTCATTCCCAACCAGCCAACAGCCGATGATGTCAGGCAGAAATCTGGAGAAGGAAGTGTGCGTAAACTATGCGTAAAATGCACCGCTGTGGTCTCCAGGAGGAACAGGGAACAACCCTGGTGTCCGGTCACATGTCATAAAATAATCCCTATGAACTGTCAGCGTTGCAACCACTGATTAGCTGCTCTTCATCCTCCTCTTCATCCTCCTCGGTCATTTCCTCCTCCGAGTCCGTTCCAGTTGATCCATGTTTTCCATCGGTGTCCATTTCCGTTGTGTTTTAATCCCTCATTCTCAGCTGCTGCGCCACCCACACAGTGTTCCGCTGAAAGAGGGGGTTTCTCTCCGAACTGGCAACACAGCATTTACAGCGACTCCCTGTGGGGGGGGGGGGGGGGGGTCTGGAAACTGTGGATACATGGAGCGAGTGGAGGGGAGTGTGTGTGTGTGTGTGTGTGTGTGTGTGTGTGTGTGTGTGCGACAGGTGGAGGAAGCTCACACTGCTGCCTTCACAATAAAAGCCCTATTTTTCCAGACACTAAAAGTCATTATTCATGAGATTTTTCTAATTATTTTCTAATATTTTATTGTTTTATTAATTATATAGAGGGCCTTTTTTATGAAAACCTAGTTACCCCAATGTAATGAAAAATATATTAGTCGTATTATTTAATAATATGATTTTTCTGTTGTTAAATTGATTGAATGAATTAGTACCGCGCAAATAATCACAACATTGTTTGTAAGTATTGCTAAATAATGAGAAAGAAGTTCTTAAAATGTATGTTCAAGGAAATGTGTGTTATTATTTTATTGACACGATTATTTGTTGTTGTATTTTTATTTTGTATTTGTTGTTTTTCATTTTTTTATGTATTTTTCCAATTTTTGGGAGACCATTATTTTCCGTCGGGAGACTGTGATTATATTCAGGAATTCATTGGCTTGACTTCATATCAGGAATGAAGCAATAGAAGAAGATGCACGG
>CM062278.1:29941220-29993720 GCA_031216635.1 Dissostichus eleginoides
TGTGTGTGTCTGTGTCTTTGTATGTGTCTGTGTGTGTGTGTCTGTGTGTGTCTGTGTGTGTGTGTGTGTCTGTGTGTGCGTATGTCTGTGTGTCTGTGTCTGTGTCTGTGTCTGTGTGTCTGTGTGTGTGTGTGTGTGTGTGTGTGTGTGAGTGTGTGTGTGTGTGTTTGTGGTGTGGTGTGGTGTGGTGTGTGTGTGTGTGTGTGTGCGCGGAGGGAGCGATGCTATATAACACAGGCGACACCAACATGCATCTGAAATCCATTCTGTGTAATTACGCACGATCATCCATGTGCCCTTGCCAAGACAATGTCACTACAATGAACTCTAATAAATGCCATACAGATGTTGTGTTCTGCGGATCGTTTATTTGCATGATGGGACACTCAGTGCTCTGCAGCCTATGGGCTACCCAAAATCCACTTTGACGTCACGCGTCAACTTTTGTATAAATGCGCGGCACTGCAGTGTATAAGTGTGTCTTTCCACACATCAGGCGGAAGGGAATAGTGGTACCCAAGGTGGACGAGAAGAAACACCACCGTGTATAATAGGTCAGGTATTTTGGGGATATGCCCACCGTGCGTAATGACGAGTGTTCCTGTAAATAGAAGACTGGAGGCTTTCTGAAGGAAGAGGATCGCAGTAGTTCATCCTGAGGAGGGGGACAGGAGTTACTAATTTCTCACTCTAACTTTGGCACAACCGTGCGCGCGCATGTCACCATCAAACCAGTCTCCAAATCCATGGATGAGAAGGACACAAAGTCAGCAGCATGGTGGTTGTGGGAGCAAGTAACGGCAGCTTCGGCAACATGAGGTCGTCCTTTATGATAGAAGACCGGACAGGAGGAGCTGGAGATCCCGGAGGAAACACGATGATCTCCGAGGGTCTGGGGCCGCGGCTGCTGAAGATTGCGCAAGGCGCGGCAGAAGCGGCAGCGGCAGCAGCGGCAGGAGCGGCGGCAACGACGTCTCCATCCACCTCCAGTCAACCGCAGGTGATGGAAATAAACGGCACGCGGTGCGGGGAGCAGATTCTGGGCTACGGCCAATTTGAGAAGATGTTGATCGGCGCGGTGCTCACCATGCTGACGCTGAGCACCATTTGCGGGAACATGTTGGTGGTGATCTCCGTTTGTTTCGTGAAAAAGCTCCGGCAGCCCTCCAACTACCTGATCGTTTCTCTGGCTGTGGCGGATCTGTCGGTGGCTCTGGCCGTCATGCCGTTCGTGAGCATCACAGATCTGATCGGGGGTCAGTGGATCTTCGGTCAGTTCTTCTGTAACGTGTTCATCGCCATGGATGTGATGTGCTGCACCGCGTCCATCATGAGTCTGTGCGTAATCAGCATCGACAGGTGAGATGGAGTTTTCTTAACCTTTCATTCATACAATCACAACATCTACAGCTTATTTTTTTATTTAGACTAGCTTAGAATACACCAGGGCAGATAAACAACTTTATTTATCCAGCTTTTACGCACGGAACGAGACTCTCCACATGCAGATCTTTATCAGAAATAGACACATTTTGGCCACATCCTGTCCCTTTTACGCGCCATATTCTAGCAAATATTGCCATCACCCAGTCTAATAAGATATTTAGAAAACGTGGGGTTTGTGTGGAGGCTCGGTGTGGCTCAGGATTTTTCCTCAAGGGCACTTTTTAAAAATGTGGGGACTTCTGTAACGTGTTATCGCCATGGATGCGATGTGCTGCCTGTGCGTAATCAGCATCGACAGGTAGAGTTATTATAGCCTTTAACAGAGGAAATGGTTTTATTCCTGAGCCAGAGAACACACAAGAGCAGATAAAACACGTTATATATTTTTCATTTATGAGTTATCTAACTTTTACGAATGGAACAAAACTCTCCACATGTAGATTTGGTCAGAAATAGACACATTTTGGCTTCATCCTATCCCCTTTACGCGCCATATTCTTGCAAATATTGCCATCACCCAGTCTAATAAGATATTCAGAAACAAGACACTGGGGTTTGTGTGGAGGCTCCCTGTGGTTTTTCTCAAGGGCACTTTTTAAAATGTGGGGACTTCTGTAACGTTTTCATCGCCATGCATCCTGTCCATCACGGAGTTATTATAACCTTTAACAGAGAAGAAGCATTCTATTCCTAAAGAGATGTACAACATTGACACTTCTTAGTGAGACAAGCCAGAGAATACACAAGGGCAGATATAACACTTCATATCTTTTTCATTTATGATTTATCTAACTTTTACGCATGGAACGAGACTCTCCACGTGCCGATTTGATCAGAAATAGACACATTTTGGCTTCATGTTATTCCTATATTCTTCCAAAATTGCCTTTACCCAGTCTAATAAAATATTTCGTCGAGACACTGTCACGTTGGGTTTGTGAGGAGGATCTCAAGGGCACTTTTAAAGATTTAGGGGGAGACAAAGGGGGCTGCAGAGGATCAGACATGTGACCTTTCTGATGGGTTCTCTGTCCTTGATTCCTTTATGAAAGAGTACAAAACAGAACAAATGAAGCAAAGAAAGTGAAAACAATAAATCAGATTCAGGCAGTAGAAATATAGATTCACACTTACAGTAATATCCTACAGAACAGAACAGCTGACATCTGATCCTTTACAACAAACAAGATGAT
The DNA here is from genome assembly GCA_031216635.1 of Dissostichus eleginoides. Lineage (NCBI taxonomy): Eukaryota > Metazoa > Chordata > Actinopteri > Perciformes > Nototheniidae > Dissostichus > Dissostichus eleginoides. The sequence continues at coordinate 29,943,860 of CM062278.1, forward strand.
CTGTTTAGGTTTGTACTAACACTGTAAACCTGCTCAGGTAATCCACAATCTTTAGAAATGTATCTGTAAGGGAATTCACTTTTTTAGTATCTGATTTCCCCGTTATAATCCGTGACTCTCCAGACCTGCTCTTTACTTAAAGGGGACCTATCATGCAAAATGCACTTTTTGATGTCTTTTATACATAAATATGTGTCCCCGGTGTGTCGGGGAACTCACGCAGCATCAGAAAATAAAACCCTCTCTCTTTTCCTCCGTACCCAAATCTCTAAAAACGGGGGTACAACGGAGCTGATACAGATTTGCGTCCGATATGACGTAATATCGGAAATGTAGGCTGGCTTTACACCCACGGCCCAATCAGTTGCTATCAGAAACAATGCCCGACTGTTTTGGACGTTTTAAAAATCTAGTTAAAGGCTATTCTAAAAAGATGCGTTTTTAGGTCTTTTTCTAAAGTTCCACAGTCTGTGGTGTCCTCAGCTGGTTTGGGAGGGCATTCCACAGGCCCGGAGCAGCGGAGCAGAAGGCTCGTCCTCCCATGGTTTTCAGTTTTGTCCTTGGTGGAATGAGGAGGTTTGCCTTTTCTGAATGTAGGTTCCGTGGAGGTTTGTGGGGTGAGCAGTTCCTTGATGTAGGAGGGAGCATTTCCATATATGCACTGATGACTGAAGAGGGTGATTTTGTAGTCAATCCTGAGTGAGACCGGGAGCCAGTGCAGTGATTTGAGGATGGGTGTGATGTGTTCGTACTTCCTTACTCTCATCAGGATCCTAGCAGAGCTGTTCTGGATGTATTGCAGCTTCTGGATGTTCTTGCTAGGAATCCCAATGAAAGTGCGTTACAGTAGTCCAGCCTGGAGGGGACAAAGGCGTGGTCAAGCTTTTCAGCATCTGGCAGACTCAGTGTGGCGGAATTTCGCAATATTTCTCAGGTGGTAGAAGGAGGTCTTGCATATTTGTTTGATGTGGGCCTCAAAGTTCAGGTGAGGATCCATTTTAACTCCCAGATTGGTAACTGTTGATGAGAGTGGAATGTTCTGACCGGAGAAGGTGATTGCCATGCCGGCATGAATGTTACTGCTTTTATTCTGTTGTTTTAATTGTTTTTAATTGTTTTTGTTTTTGTTTCACCCTTTTTAAAATTTTGTAGCACTTTGAGTTTTGTTTACGCAAATGAAAAGTGCGCTTATAAATAAAATGTATCATTATTATTATTATTATTAATATGGTCGGTGTTTACATTAGCATCGCTAACACTCAGAGCTAACCTGTACTGGAGAGCATGTGTGTGAAGAAGCAGGAAATAAAAAGGAACTCACCTTGTGGTATAACCGGCAAGAGAGAAAGCCTTTGAGCTCCATACTGTTTCAGAAAGATCCTTGATAATCCATGATATGGCGTTTCATCACGGCAGTATTTAGTTTAAACAGTAGCTGCCGGGTCCCGCATGAGCTCAGACCCCTCCTGTTTTTTATTTCATCCTTTTTTTATACCCCAAATCAGCACTTTTGAAACAGGAAGTGAAATAGAGGGATATGAGGCATGGCTAGAATGGGTGATCTGTTTGGTATTTTGGCAAAACACTTCATAGACATGTTTTTTTTAATATATAATTGTATATATCTGAGACCTATGCTATTGCCTAAAAATAGCATGATAGGTGACCTTTAACACTGACAGGTTTCCTGGTCACATGATCATTCTCAGCATCTCTGGACTTCCTGTTTCCAGCCGGTCTGCATATGGTCACCACAGATTGGTGTTGACTCAAAGGCACCTTGTTGAATCAGAATAACTTTATTAGTATCAGAGCAGAGACGTTAACAGTGTTACAGCAACAGTGGCAAAGCAGGTAAAAAGCCAAGCAATAATAAAGAGGAAGTTAAGGCGAGACACTGCAGGTGAATAGGGTCATTTTTTGAACTTAAAGATATCAGCTAGACATTTCTCCAGTTAATCACTTACATTAAGACAATTGTTTTTTGTGTTACAAGTTTTACAATGTATCTTCCAATATGAGAGTAACATGATAACAAAGGTATCCCAACTGTAGCTGTGTACTTGACAGGATGTATGATTACCTAGAAGAGCATCAGGACTGTTTTAGGCATATGATAGCTATGTGATTAACATGATGATTCAGCCTCTATGGAGAGAGACATATGACAAGCATGATCATTTCTGACGTGGAGCTAATCTGAACAAAGCATTGAATACTGCTTTCTATTCCTCCATCTTGTGGCTGTGTAACTCCCTCTCTTGTATATCAGCATGTGAAGGACACTGTTCAGGAACTAGTTGATGCTCTGTATGTGATGACTACTTCCATTCTGGAGAGGATCACAATACATGGATCCTGAGATTGAAGCTCAAGCCGGGGACGAATGAGATTTTTCTAACAGAAAGCAAAGCACACATCACACCAACACCAACACCTTTCTCTCTCTCCTCAGGTATCTTGGCATCACCAAACCTCTCACGTATCCAGTGCGTCAGACCGGCTGCTGCATGGCTAAGATGGTTCTGTCGGTGTGGCTCCTCTCCGCCTCCATCACCCTCCCTCCTCTCTTCGGCTGGGCGCAGAACGTAAACGACGGACGGGTCTGTCTCATCAGTCAGGACTTCGGATACACCGTGTACTCCACGGCGGTGGCATTCTACATCCCAATGTCCGTCATGTTGATCATGTACAACCGGATCTACAGAGCGGCCAAACTCAGCGCTGCCAAACACACCATCACCTGTTTCCCCAGGCAGAGGTGGGGAGTACAAATACTTAAGACAAGATAAGATAAGTTAAGATATCTATATAGGTATCTCCGTATGTATTATTCACAGAGGTGGGAAGTATTGGAGTACAAATACTTCGTTACTGTACTTAAGTACATTTCTCTGGTATCAGTACTTTACTCCACCACTTATTTTTCTGACGGCTTTTTACTTTGACTTCTTACATTTTGAACACAAATACCTGTACTTTCTACTTCTTACATGTTCCAAACAGGCTGGTTCCTTTAGTTTGAATGTGTGTTTGGTGGCGTGATCATTATTATTTAGAGTCATTGCGTGCCTATTGATTTGAACACGATCCGTGTATCCATTTCCTGGTCTTCTCTAAAGAAGAGGGACCAATGAAAACGTTGTCATGTTGCCGTTGTTCAGCATGGAAACATTCATTAGCTAACAATGACATTATTGTTCTATTAATATAAAGGGAGGTCAGGTACTCTTTAAAACAGCTGCTAGTTATGGGTACTTTTTACTTAAGTACATTTCAAAGCCCTCTTTACTTTTACTTGAGTAAAGAAGTTTAGTCAGTACTTCTACTTTTACCAGAGTATTTTTAAACACGAGTATCTGTACTTCTACTTGAGTAAAGGATGTGTACTTTTGCCCTCTCTCTCCCCAGGGAGGCTATCCGAGGGGGGAAACGAGGAAAAGACGGTCACCGCGTGGATGTATCGGAGCAAACGGGAAGCGTTGAAGCGACGGAGAACGTGGAGGAAGAAGAAGAAGAGAGTTTTGATTGTGTGGCGGCGGCTTTGAAGCTACAACGAGAAGTGGAAGAAGAGTGTAGCACACGGGTTTCTCGTCTCTTAAAAACTGGGGATCGCAGAAAGAGGAAAAACCAGTCCATTTTTAAGCGTGAGCAGAAGGCGGCGGCCACGTTGGGAATCGTTGTCGGCGCTTTTACGTTCTGCTGGCTTCCTTTCTTCTTGGTTTCCACCGCGCGTCCTTTTATCTGCGGCGTGGAGTGCAGCTGCGTCCCTCTGTGGCTGGAGAGGACGCTGCTGTGGCTGGGATACGCAAACTCCCTCATCAACCCCTTCATTTACGCCTTCTTCAACCGAGACCTGAGGACCACCTACAGCAACCTCCTGCGGTGCCGCTACAGGAACATCAACAGGAAGCTGTCGGCCGCCGGCATGCACGAGGCTCTGAAGCTGGTGGAGAAACCGGAGGGCGACGCGTGAAGCTGCCGTGAATAGAACAATAACATAATAAAAAAATCAAGATAAAGATTGAAGCTGCCGATCAGACGCTGCCAGGACGGTTCATTCAAACCACAAAAACTCTTGAAATTAACTAGAAAGAGATGTCTTTCTGGTTCTTTAATCTTTTGCAAAAGAGGCCAACAACATGAAGAGCAATGTGTCCACAGCCGAGTGCCACTACTCAGACTGAAGAGAGCTTTTATACACTTACAATGAATACATAGATAGAATCCTTTATTGTCATTATACAGGTTAATGAGATGAGTAGAGCTACTTAAGGTGCCATCAATACATGACTTAGTCACGAGATAACTGACCCCTGATGACCCCATCAGAGTACAATAGATCTACTGTCTTCACATGTAAGGCTTACAGAATTGTATTATTTATATGTTAAATAACATCATAGCTTTCAATTCTCTGATAATCATGATTTCCATTACAAGCGTGAAGCAGCCAATCAGACCCCAACAATTACGGTTCATTCAAACCACATTTGTGCGATGATTGCTGTGGGGAGATGAGGGATTTCATATTCGATTTATTCAGCTTTTACGCATGGAACGAGACTCTCCACATGCAGATTGGTCAGAAATAGACACATTTTAGCAACATCTTACTCCTATATTCTTCCAAAATTGCCTTTACCCAGTCTAATAAAATATGTCGTCGAGACACTGTAACGTTGGGTTTGTGTGGAGGATCTCTGAGTCTTCATTAAATGAGACTGCTAGATAAAATAATGATATTCACTTGGTTAATTGGAGGGAAGAAACCACACAAAGTGTATCCAGAGAAAAGTACACCTTTACTATCATTTTGTCATCTTTGTTTGGTAAATACTGTATGTCAAATCAAAATGTATTTATATTACACTTTTCATACACTTCAAAAGTTTCGTAAAGTAATTTATTGGTGCCATCTGTCTACGGTCTTTACACGATGTATAATTAAGAGAATATTAGAGATGAGGGCTTGCATGGATGAAGGAAGGATGTTTTTCTTAAACCAGTGGCTGCTGCAGAACATTTCTGTGCAACATGTGACAGCTGCACATCCACAGCTGCCACCAAACTGAAGATCTTTGCATATATTGTTGGATCTAAACACTGATTTGTACTCTTTGACCACCACGAGAGGAAGCTCTCCATCTCACTGGACAGTGTCTTCTTCTTTTTCCAGATTAAGCCAAGGAAAACTACATTTAAAAAAACCAAGGAGAAGGCTTGAACACCAAATGTATTCTCTTATCATCACTGTTTTATTTCATGATTAACAAGTGGACAATAAATGATATGTAAGGTTTGTACGCAAGTCAACAGCCACTTCAAGACGTTCCTGGATATAAGTTCATATGTTTTTTGTCAATGTGTTGAATGTGCCAAAACCTTTCTCTCTTACTACTTAAGTCATGAACTTGTTGAATCAGATGTTTTGTAATCAGGCGGCTCAAATATGAACACATTTTAAGGAAATGACGGGAGGTCAGAGATGTTTGGAGAACGTCTTCAGCGTGCCTGTGCCTTTTACTGCGTTATCGTTAAAGGTTTACTTGCAGCACACAAAGGTCTCTTTTCCAGCTATGCACCTCACGTGTTAGACTTGACGCCATGTGTGAGAGACACTTTGAATGACCTACTTTGATGCTGGTTGTATATTTCATCACGCACAACATCTTGTGAAAAAAGAAGCTAATGGAGGCGATGATCTTTAAGGGACACGATCCCAATCCATATCCATCAAGTTGCTATCAGTTGAAGTGTTGCTTATCTCTGAAGAATGTCAGAACATAATGTGTAAACTGTCTATGAGATTATCTGAGACACTAATGGGATGTCTACAAATTAGTTTTCTTGTCTGAACCCAAAGATAATCAATTTTCAGCGAAAGAAAGAAGACAGATGTAGTAAATCGTTGCACTTGAGAAGCTGCTTACTGTAAATCTGTGGGTGTTTTTATTTGATAAGTGACTTGAAGACCCGAAGAAGTGGTGACAAATCTTTTTCTAAAACATTCATGAGATAAAAACAACTTATTTAATAAACTTTTACCTTTACAAAATCTAAAGTTCAAATATTAAAGGTCTCCATTTTCTTCTCTATGATGATAAGTGAATATGTAAGGCTCAATCTGCATTGTCTCATTGGACTGAATGGACTTGTGTTATGAATCTGCTTCATCAGGAGTGTGTGAGTGTAGCAGTGGGCGGGCAAATTAAATACCCCCAAAATAACTGTCGTGCACCAAAAGTATGCTGTCTGTGTACGGTCTTTACACAATGTATAATGAAGAGAATCTTATAGATATCATATTAAACTGACTAAAGTAAAGGAAGGAAAAAGTCACAATTACTGTTCTTTGCTTTTTCAGCACCATGGACAGCGTCATCGTTTATCTAAACACAACAACTGTGGACTTACAGAGGCCCTATTCTGCTTTATGGGGTTTTCCCTCTTTCAAGTAGAGACACTACATACTGATATACACCTGAACATCAGCAGGAGAGGACTCTTTAAAGTAGAGACACTACATACTGATATACACCTGAACATCAGCAGGAGAGGACTCTTTAAAATAGAGACAATACATACTGATATACACCTGAACATCAGCAGGAGAGGACTCTTTAAAGTAGAGACACCACATAATGATATACACCTGGACATCAGAAGGAGAGGACTCTTTAAAGTAGAGACACTACATACTGATATACACCTGAACATCAGCAGGAGAGGACTCTTTAAAGTAGAGACACTACATACTGATATACACCTGAACATCAGCAGGAGAGGACTCTTTAAAGTAGAGACACTACATACCGATACACACCTGAACATCAGCAGGAGAGGACTCTTTAAAGTAGAGACACTACATACTGATATACACCTGAACATCAGCAGGAGAGGACTCTTTAAAGTAGAGACACTACATACTGATATACACCTGAACATCAGCAAGAGAGGACTCTTTAAAGTAGAGACACTACATACTGATATACACCTGAACATCAGCAGGAGAGGACTCTTTAAAGTAGAGACACTACATACTGATATACACCTGAACATCAGCAGGAGAGGACTCTTTAAAGTAGAGATACTACATACTGATATACACCTGAACATCAGCAGGAGAGGACTCTTTAAAATCAAACATACACAAAAAATGACAATCAAACGCGACTCAAAGCTGGATTTTCTTCTTGTAAACTGTGACAGATCGACCCTGACATCATAAAGAGGCCTGAAGTCACACAGCAATAGAAGCGTACATAGTTAAAGATAAAATGAAGTATATTACTCTGTATCAAATCAGACTACCGGTGGTTTAAAAAAAGGGGATTACTGTCTACATTTAATAATGAAGATCAATCACTTATCGGTTGACGTACTGCCTGAATCTCCTTTGTGTTTTTCATTCAGGCTACTTCCTTTGTTTTAAGTCTTTCTTTTATTGAAATGCAGTCGGTGGACTCCTGATTTATGAAACGCAATTCCCTGTGATTACTTTTAATTCATGTGTTAAACTAAAACAGCATTTGTAAAGCAGTATTTCCTGTATAGCTTTAGGACACATCTTTGATCCTAAATATCTTGGTTTCTTCTTTGCTAACGTCACGTTGTTCTGCTGTCTTACATAAAACACTGCAGTAAAAAACATTTATTTTGTCTTGTATTTATTTGCATTGCGTTTGATACTGAGGTAATCCAAGAGTAACAGGAAGTAATCAAGCGGCATGCATTTTGGAAACTTTAAATAAAATATGTTGCTGTCATATTTCTGCACCACTTCGACCTCGTCTGTGAAGAATGAGATCACTCTGTGGGCGATGATCTGAAAAGGAGGAGAATCACTGAAGTGAACTCGCTCTGGGCTCGCTGCCATTTCCTGTCTGATAATGTTTGACTGTGGACACACACACACACACACACACACACACACACACGGAAACGTGGATAGAAACAGCAGCCGTCAATATCTATATCAACGTTTCCTCGTCAGCGTTTTGCATCGGAAATGAATAAAGTATGCACAAATATAATTTCCCCCACGAAGATATGGGCAGAAACAAAGGAACGTTAGAACAATTAATGAATGACATCTGACAGTTTGAATTAAGAGAAGAGCGGACTGATCAGAGTTACTGAACACTGGTGTTATATAAGGAAAATCAATTGAAACAACTATTTTCTTTTCAAAGAAACTCTTGCTTAGTGTTCGTATTGATCAGGTCCTTCTCATCCCAAATAGCCTGGAGAAAATACCGAGCAAAGTGCTCTCAGGAGGCCGGACGCTTCTGAAATGTTAGTGTTTGTGCCCGCAGACGCTCAGCCTGTTAAGAAACTCCTGATCATAATCTGTTTGTGACCAGAGGCTCAATACGGCACCGTGTTCTGAAGCATTGAATCACCTCTTTACAGCAGATGTGCCCACAGGATGTTCTCTACTGGGATGATTCATACACGTCCTGCAGGACTCCGTGCTGTCTGCAGCTTCAGAGCATTCACAACAAAGAGCACACAGTCCTGCGGGGGCTTTATGCTGTTGACCAACATGTGCATTGTGTTGAAAGCGCTGTGCACATGTAGTGGAGAACACATCACAACAGTTGGACTTAATGACCCATAAAGTCTGCAAGACAAGCTTTATGGGATTTATCTGCCAGATTCACTGCCACAAATAATTCCCGTGCATAAAAATGTAAAATATGATATCGCTGCAGTCATGGGGAAACATTTATGTTCCAGCAGGATCATAATACGCTCTTTAAAGCAGGTTTTATGACAGAAAAGCACAAACTAAGGTGGCCAACAGATTCAAATGTGCATCAACGGCTCAAAACTCTTCCATTAGTAGAAACTCGCTGCAGTTTCAGAAAGGATGCAGATATAAAAACACAAATGTTCCTCATGAAGAAACATCTCCAGCAACTTGAGGAGACATGCAGCATTTAGAGAACATTCAGCAACTTGAGGAGACATGCAGCATTTAGAGAACATCCAGCAACTTGAGGAGACATGCAGCATTTAGAGAACATCCAGCAACTTGAGGAGACATGCGCAGCGTTTACTAAAAGCTGCAGAAACCAAACGCTGCAAGAACCTCAAAACACAACGGAGACCAGGGGACACTAAAGAGTGACGCACACAGCTGGGAGACCAGGGGACACTAAAGAGTGACGCACACAGCTGGAGACCAGGGGACACTAAAGAGTGACGCACACAGCTGGGAGACCAGGGGACACTAAAGAGTGATGCACACAGCTGGGAGACCAGGGGACACTAAAGGTGACGCACAGCTGGGAGACCAGGGGACACTAAAAGTGACGCACACAGCTGGGAGACCAGGGGACACTAAAGAGTGACGCACACAGCTGGGAGACCAGGGGACACTAAAGAGTGACGCACACAGCTGGGAGACCAGGGGACACTAAAGAGTGACGCACACAGCTGGGAGACCAGGGGACACTAAAGAGTGACGCACACAGCTGGGAGACCAGGGGACACTAAAGAGTGATGCACACAGCTGGAGACCAGGGGACACTAAAGAGTGACGCACACAGCTGGGAGACCAGGGGACACTAAAGAGTGACGCACACAGCTGGGAGACCAGGGGACACTAAAAGGTGACGCACACAGCTGGGAGACCAGGGGACACTAAAGAGTGACGCACACAGCTGGGAGACCAGGGGACACTAAAGAGTGACGCACACAGCTGGGAGACCAGGGGACACTAAAGAGTGACGCACACAGCTGGGAGACCAGGGGACACTAAAAGTGACGCACACAGCTGGGAGACCAGGGGACACTAAAGAGTGACGCACACAGCTGGGAGACCAGGGGACACTAAAGAGTGACGCACACAGCTGGGAGACCAGGGGACACTAAAGAGTGACGCACACAGCTGGGAGACCAGGGGACACTAAAAGTGACGCACACAGCTGGGAGACCAGGGGACACTAAAGACTGACGCACACAGCTGGGAGACCAGGGGACACTAAAAGTGACGCACACAGCTGGGAGACCAGGGGACACTAAAGAGTGACGCGCACAGCTGGGAGACCAGGGGACAATAAGATAAGAAGCGTTCACTGGGAATGGGGTCTCTGTCATTGATGAATGTGTGAAAGTTAGACTCATGGGACTGAAATGTCGATGTGGGAAACAACAGAAGGAAAAATTGAACAATTCATAATTCTGCGTTATTCAAAACTAGGATTTCTGCCAGTCTGTCCCAGAAAACCTTCACTCCTTTAAAGATGAGACCTACTTCCTGAAGATAACACAACAGTTTTGTGTGACAGCAGAGATATGAATATATATCCCAGACTCGTTTGAAGATGTTCAACCCAGGCTTTTCCTAAAAACGCAGATGAATCGTGTCTTTGATGTACGACAGCGTAAAAAAATAATTAGATCCTGGTTTCTTTTTATCGCAAAGAGATTAGATCCCAAAATGTAAGAGTACTTTTGGAGAAAGAGTGCCAAAATACAGGCAAAAAGACAGTGAGTGGGTGAAGAGCGCTCGGATTTGATTTCATTTAGCTTTCTGTAATTACTGTTACTGCCATTCCTCTCCTGAGATAACATCACGTCCAAAACCCAGACGAGCTTACACTTCAAATTCATGCTGATCGGCCAAAAGCTGCTGCTGTGGCAGATAAATGAAAACCTTAAGGAACATTTCTTCTGACTGTAATACCAGCTTCAAATAAACTGCTTCAAGTATTATGTCTCACATCAACACTTTGGAACATTGGTATCTAAGTGCCTCAAAATACTAAGAAATACGTCATTTAAAGTGACGTTTTTAAACACTGCCAGAGCCAATACTGTGTTCCCTTTAGTGTTTACTTCCTGTCTGTCTTCTTCTGCTGTTCCCTTTAGTGTTTACTTCCTGTCTGTCTGTCTTCTTCTGCTGTTCCCTTAAGTGTTTACTTCCTGTCTGTCTTCCTCTGCTGTTCCCTTTAGTGTTTACTTCCTGTCTGTCTTCTTCTGCTGTTCCCTTAAGTGTTTACTTCCTGTCTTTCTTCTTCTGCTGTTCCCTTTAGTGTTTACTTCCTGTCTGTCTTCTTCTGCTGTTCCCTTTAGTGTTTACTTCCAGTCTGTCTTCTTCTGCTGTTCCCTTTAGTGTTTACTTCCTGTCTGTCTTCTTCTGTTGTTCCCTTTAGTGTTTACTTCCTGTCTGTCTTCCTTTACTGTTCCAATTAAAAATGAAATATATATTTGCATCTCAATTGTAGTGGGTTTAAAGTGGAAAGGAGTGGAAAATCCCTTCAATTTGTGATTTCAAAAGTATTTAATTAGTCAAACTCTGAAATGAGAACATAATCAGTCGATTGTTTTTAAACCGACATGATAATGCGTAAATAATTCAACAAGAATGTGTTTTTGGTTTCTCCTTTTTTGCATCTTCATGCATCTTCCACACACACACACACACACACACACACACACACACACACGTGCCACACACACACGCGCCACACACACACACACACACACACACACACAGGGAGCTGCAGGCCCACAACAACAGAGATAAAGAGCTATTTCTTTGACTCTGGCAGCAGCAGAATATTTGACCCACTGCAGAGTTCAAACCCTCTCTGAATCCTCTCTCACTGAGTCTTGCTTAAAGAGAGGTGGACAGTGGAAAGTAATAACAGATGGAAACACCACACAGAGTCGTAGCCTCCAGCGAAAGCACTAACAGTAAAGTTCAGCATAACTGTGACAGAACGCTGCATTGATTTCTGTTTTTCAATCGATCAGAGTGTTGGATGGATTTTCGTGCTGACGTATTTGTTGTTTGACTCATTTATTTCATCGCCCGAGGCAGCGTTTATGCGAGCGGTCGCTATTGATTCAGCCTTCCCACATTCACGCTTACAAAATATCATGAAGAGTAAATCTTCAAAACACAGCAGGCTGAGAAACTCCGGGAGAAGTTCACGCATACTGCCATGTAAGAAGAAGGGTTTTTATTCTTACACTTCTTTCCCTGGCAAAGGTTGGCTTAATGATAATGTTTGAAAGACTATAAGATGAACCCCTCCAGGTTTGATCTAGTTTTGAAACATTTAAACAACTCCAACCTTCAAAATAATGGAACAAAATGTGTCATTGACTATCACAACAAATCTGAAAAATAAACGTTTTAGTGGTCGGCAAATATTGGCCCTTGTTTGTTCTTCAGCTCAACTTCACTTTAGGATATCTGTCATCTTACTCAAGAAAGTCGGGCCCCCCCAACACAAATAGTCACGTAATGGGCCAAGTTAACATTTATTAAAATACATCAATATGAACGTGTGCAATCCCTTTGCTCGAACAATACGTTATAATACTTTGCCACTTTGCAATCTGTGCAAAAAAATGAAAAGAAAGAAAATGCTGATATTTGGCAAAAAAGTGTCTTATCATTAGTGGCTGCAATGAGCCTGTTCTGCACTGCACATTTCTTCAGAACGGGGATGCAGGCTCAGTGGCAGCGCCAGAGATTTTCTTTTGGGGTGATTTTTTTTAAATATTGAAGTTAAAAGCATCAATCTGGTGCACTTTGAGAGCAACATGAAGAGACCTATGGATACATCTCAACACCCATATGAGACACAACTGTAAACAGATTTTCTTTTTCTTTATGGATATTTTACTATTCACTCAATCATAACTGTTTTTCATTTCTTCTCTTATTTTGTTATACCTATAATGATCATATAAACGTGTGCCTTGGAAATAATTGTTTACATTAATCGTGACCAAACCGTTTGAGACTCACTGAGATAACTTAGACTAAACTTAGGACTCTCCTCCACCTTGTTGTTGAAAAAGCTCCTTATACCCGTTAGCGTAGCTCGCTAGCACCAGAAGCTAACAACAACGATCTCCGGTAGCCTACCGGTGCGCTCTCTCTCGCGCACGCACACAAAATGGCTGGTTCCACACACACAGAGCCGAGCTTGAATGAAACACAGAGACACAGACGTACTTGTACTGTAGCATATTATTTTCGAATCAATCATTTTTCAAATTATGAATTCTTTTTTTTTTTTTGTCATAAAATTTTTTCCTCCTGGTCTCTTGCACCCCCCTGTCATGGCTCTGCGCCCCCCAGGGGGGGATCCCCCCACTTTGAGAAACACTGTCTTACTCGAATGTACGGAGGCCGACAGGTGCAAACGGCCCAAAACTCTTCCATTAGTAGAAACTCGCTACAGCTTCAGAAAGGATGCAGATATAAAAACACAAATGTTCCTCATGAAGAAACATCTTCAGCAGCTTGAGGAGACATGCGCAGCATTTAGAGAACATTCAGCAGCTTGAGGAGACATGCAGCATTTAGAGAACATTCAGCAGCTTGAGGAGACATGCAGCATTTAGAGAACATTCAGCAGCTTGAGGAGACATGCAGCATTTAGAGAACATTCAGCAGCTTGAGGAGACATGCAGCATTTAGAGAACATTCAGCAGCTTGAGGAGACATGCAGCATTTAGAGAACATTCAGCAGCTTGAGGAGACATGCAGCGTTTAGAGAACATTCAGCAACTTGAGGAGACATGCAGCATTTAGAGAACATTCAGCAGCTTGAGGAGACATGCGCAGCGTTTACTAAAAGCTGCAGAAACCAAACGCTGCAGATACAAAATGCTGAAGGAGCTCAAAACACAACGGAGACCAGGGGACACTAAAGAGTGACGCACACAGCTGGGAGACCAGGGGACACTAAAGAGTGACGCACACAGCTGGGAGACCAGGGGACACTAAAGAGTGACGCACACAGCTGGGAGACAAGGGGACACTAAAGAGTGACGCACACAGCTGGGAGGCCAGGGGACACTAAAGAGTGACGCACACAGCTGGGAGGCCAGGGGACACTAAAGAGTGACGCACACAGCTAAGACCAGAGCGCTTGGTGACATTCAGGATTATAAAAGCGGACACCTTAGATTTAAGAATGAGAGAGAAGAAAATAAATGTAATAACTTGAAGGTTAATTTGATGAATTCAGCGTTCCCACATTCCCACTTAAGAAATATCATGAAGAGTGAATGATTGAAAACACAGCGGACAGCAGGGAGAAGTTCACACCTACTGCCACAGATCTTTTGACACTTCTTTAGTTGTGATTGCAAAGTGAGAAGTTTGTTTCTCCACAGTCAGAAAGTGAGTCGTTGTATGCCTGGTGAGTTTAAAAGAGAGGAGGAGGAGGAGGAGGAGGAGGAGGAGGAGGAGGAGGAGGAGGAGCTAACTTCTGTAAGCCTGATTGCATCCATGAAAAGAGATGGAGAAATGAAGATTGAGAAGGACAAAGAGGAAGAAGCTGGTGAAAGAGAGTGAGTGGGAGGAGGAAAGGAAAGAGTGGATGTGAGGGAGGAGGAAAGGAAAGAGTGGATGTGAGGGAGGAGGAAGGGAAAGAGTGGATGTGAGGGAGGAGGAAAGGAAAGAGTGGATGTGAGGGAGGAGGAAAGGAAAGAGTGGATGTGAGGGAGGAGGAAACAGAGGAAATGAGTTCTGAATAAACGATGAATAAGGCTGTCCAACTCACTCAGCACTGACTCATCTTAGTGTTATTAGTTATTACTGCGATGTGATGCAGATCTCCATTCTGACGAGTCAAAGACATGCTGAGGACATGAGTCACTGCGAGGAGCACACACACACACACACACACACACACACACACACACACACACACACACACACACACACACACACACGCACACACACACACAGTGACTCTAAAAGGCAGGTTTGTGATCTTAAAACTTTTTAAGATCACAAACTAGCTTTTTTCTTTCACCAAGGTAAGATACACTTTTATGTATCAGCAGGAGAGGACTCTTTAAAGTAGAGACACTACATACTGATATACACCTGAACATCAGCAGGAGAGGACTCTTTAAAGTAGAGACACTACATACTGATATACACCTGAACACCAGAGAGGACTCTTTAAAGTAGAGACACTACATACTGATATACACCTGAACACCAGAGAGGACTCTTTAAATGTTAAGAAGCCTTAAAAAGGAAGGTAAGTGTGC
Organism: Dissostichus eleginoides; assembly: GCA_031216635.1. Classification (NCBI taxonomy): domain Eukaryota; kingdom Metazoa; phylum Chordata; class Actinopteri; order Perciformes; family Nototheniidae; genus Dissostichus; species Dissostichus eleginoides. Next base: position 29,958,902 of record CM062278.1, read on the forward strand.
TGTTTAGTTAACCTCTGAAAGTAGATTGAAAGCCTTGTGAATAATTTCTTTTCAGGGCGCACAACACTAGCATCATAAGAGGAAGATAAAAGCAGAGTGAATATTGGACCAACATCCATCATGCGCCTCCAGAAGCCTCCAATTTAATCCTAATGTTGCTCTGGGTCTGCTGGAGGTTTTATATACAGCGCAGTTAGCCAACACCAACGCCATTACCACCGTTATAAAGTAATGGTATGTCAGCTCCTCTGTCCCCAAACGGCCTGCAGAAGGAAATCAATACATGCAGTTTGAAAGGCTGGCGTTTGGAGGCCATTAGAAGACACAATGAACACTTTTCAATTTCCACTTTCACCTCAAAACTGACAAAATGTGGCCGTAATGAGGAATAAAAGGCTTTCACCATGTCTATTTCTGCACATCTCAAGAGCCATTTAAAAAGTGGAAGAAAGGAAAGCATTGGATAACATATTGTGAATTATGAGAGGTTATGCGTTTTCATAGTCGTCCACTTTACATGCAGAATGAGGTACAATAAGGACATTCAATACCTAGTTCATTAAAAGGCAAAATGCATGAGTTTAACTTCTGATGAATTTACATTTTAAATTGCCAAAGTTTGAAAGAATGACAGCTAAAGTAAGTCTTTATGTTGGAGCAGCCAGTCTTACGTATTAAGGCATAAAACACAATTCAAACCCATTATAACTCGGGTTGGGAAACCAGTAAGACCAAATCCAATCGCCCCGTAGGTATCCAAAGAATTTACCATTAAGAAATAACTTGGTCAAGCAAAAACAATGGAGGTAATCCAGTACTTTCCTTTCTTCCACGTTGTTGTACTTTTTCAATGGCTCTTGAGATGTGCAGAAATAGAGATGGTGAAAGCTTTTTATTCTGCATTACGGCCACATTTTGGCAATTACGTTCCCAGAGCTCAGTATTTTAGTAATTTCCAGAGTCGGTAAAACCAGATTAGGAGTCGGAGCTCCCTTTCTCTAGAACCAACTTCCTGTTTTCATCACGGAGGCCGACGGTGTCCAACATCTTGTTGAAGACTTTCCTTTTTTGTTTTTTTGTCCCACATTTTATGGTATTTTCTCATTTTTTCGTGTCTTTTTGTTGTATTTTATCTCGTTTTATTTGTATTTCACGTTCTATCATGTCATTTTAAATAATTGTATTGTAATTTTAACTATATTTTACACTGGCATCTATGTGTATTATTCTGTTAAGCAATATAAAAACATAGTTTAAAAATAGGCATGTGACTAACTGTAGGAACTGACTTCTTACCCTCTCAAAGAACCAAAATCAAGCAGGAGCGAAATCAGAATCAAATGCAAACAAAACCAAACCCTTATCACACGTTCTTTTCCCCCAATTTTACTCAAATGTTTGCCATTAAAAAACAGCTTTATTTAGGAAAGATGTGGATGTTTGTTCAGTTCAGCCTCTGAATAAACCCGGGGTTATCGGAGGCTGCGTCTCGTCTTGTTTCTCGTTATGGTTCTGCTTCATTTTCTAAAAAGACGACTTCCTATTCCTCTTATTTGTTCCCATAATTCCCCCAATTATCCTCCACTGTCTTCAATCCCATTCAATTTCCATCCGCCGTCTTCATGTGTCTTTCCCTCATTAACTCATTTGCTGTTCCCTTTTTTTCTCCATCTTCTCAGCTCTGATTGTTCGGCTGAATTTAACTCTTATTTCTTCTTCCTTTTTCCATTCATGAGCTTTGTTCTTGGCAATCTCGTCTCACAGAAAAGACATCAGATTGTTTCTGTATTTCATTCAATAGACAAACAATGCTCTCTTCCTGTCTTTCATAAGAATCCATGTGTCTGTTTCTCTGTTTTCAAATAACACTGAAAAGTATTATTGCACCAGCTTTTTTCCACATCTCGTCATTTTTAGTCTCGATCCGATCATCTGTAAAGTGTAGGTATTTCTTTTGGTGTTTATTTGTTACGACTCATTTCCTCTTCCTTATTGCATGCAGCAGTCGTTGGTGTTACTGAACACAGAGGACTCTTTTACAGAAAAGGTCAGTCCAGCTAATCCCATTAACTGCTAGGATAAAAAAACAAAGGCCGTCAGGAAAGACTCAGCATTCTTTGAACCAGAAATATATGGCCATGTAAGCGGCACATAAACAATTGCAGGGCTCACAAAGTAATGCAACTGTCCAACATATATATTTAAAAGCACAGATGGCAAAAGTACACACATCCTTTCCTCAAGTAGGAGTACAGATACTCGTGTTTAAAAATACTCTGGTAAAAGTAGAAGTACTGACTAAACTTCTTTACTCAAGTAAAAGTAAAGAGGCTTTGAAATGTACTTCAGTAAAAAGTACCCATAACTAGCAGCTGTTTTAAAGAGTACCTGACCTCCCTTTATATTAATAGAACAATAATGTCATTGTTAGCTAATGAATGTTTCCATGCTGAACAACGGCAACATGACAACGTTTTCATTGGTCCCTCTTCTTTAGAGAAGACCAGGAAATGATGGATACACGGATCGTGTTCAAATCAATAGGCACGCAATGACTCTAAATAATAATGATCACGCCACCAAACACACATTCAAACTAAAGGAACCAGCCTGTTTGGGACATGGAAGAAGTAGAAAGTACAGGTATTTGGGTTCAACATGTAAGAAGTAGAAAGTTCAGGTATTTGGGTTCAACATGGAAGAAGTAAAAAGTACAGGTATTTGTGTTCAACATGTAAGAAGTAGAAAGTACAGGTATTTGTTTTCAAAATGTAAGAAGTAGAAAGTACAGGTATTTGTGTTCAACATGTAAGAAGTAGAAAGTTCAGGTATTTGTGTTCAACATGTAAGAAGTAGAAAGTACAGGTATTTGTTTTCAAAATGTAAGAAGTCAAAGTAAAAAGTCGTCAAAATAAGTAGTGGAGTAAAGTACTGATACCAGAAACATGTACTTAAGTACAGTAACAAAGTATTTGTACTCCACTACTTCCCACCTCTGGATACTGCCCAAACAGTTCATGTGTGATTTCCTGCCTCTCCTTTCTTCCTGCAGTTGCTCATTAGTGGCAATATTCAAAATATGAATGACTTCTTCCACGAAGAGAGGAGGAAACGCTGGAAATATCACAGCGCTGATGGGAGGATGATTGGAGCAAAAGTATTTCATAAGATCCTCTTCTTCATCTGAGGTTTATTATAATTGTACATTCCCCCGCTGTGAGACCAATAAAGGATTTCTGATTTCTGACTCTCCGTAAAAAGGTAATTACCTGGTGAAAGCTTCTTAAAATCACCTTTTTCCTGTCAGTGAATATCTTTATTTTTAAGACTCAAAATTACTTTTTAACTTCTCTTCACATTAAAATATGTGCAATGGAGGCTACAACTTTCTATATCCCAGTAAAACATATGGCTTTAGTGTTAACTGGGAACAGTGATTGGCATTTAGTCCCGGGAGAAATTACTCAGTAATCAATGTATTTATCAGTATTGATTTTTAAAAACATCACAACCACGAAGATGCACCCATTTTTGCAATGTGATGCATCTTTAGGGGACGATAACATGCATAAAAGCAACAGGGATTGAGAAGATTATAATAGTTTTTTAAATCACTAAACATACGATAATGCTCTCATCAATAAGGCGGCACAATTAATCAAAACGCTATCAATATAGCAACGTGGACTATGTGTGCAGAAGCATCATATTTGTAAAAGGCTAAATATATTGCTATTTCAGTAAAAAAACAGTTGCTATTAGTTTAGTTTTTTCCTAAATGTGAAGCCCTTCCCAGCAACTCAACCAGACTCCATTGACAGAAACGTTTCCATCTCTCAGACCATTTACATGCACACAAACCTATTAAAGCAGAATATGTCCTCTTTAATTTGAGTCTTTCAAAATGTAAACTAAGAACAAAGAGAAGCTTTCCCCAAAGGATGTGAGAACAGCAAGCGTCTAACTCTGCACCTTCATCAATCTGCACGGAAAACGTCGAACAGAAAATCTAAATCTGAGGAAAAAGCCAGAAAGATCAGTTCTGTGGAAAAAAGTAAAACATCTGAAAACAAATCTAATTTCTGAGAAAGAAGTTAGAACATTTTAGAACTGGGAAAATCTGAAAAAAAGTCTAAATCTGGGAAAGAAGTCAGAGTCTGAGAAAAAGACACCATCTGATTAAAAAGTCAGAAATATGAAATCTGAGAAAAAAGTCAAAATTCTGAACGAGAAGTCAGAAATATTAATTCGGAAAAATAAGTAAATCAAAGGGAAAAAAGACCCCCACCATGCAAACACAAATGAGGCATTGACTTAATCTGTAAGTCAGTAATCGGTGATCTGCTCCAACTAAAGTCCTCGTTATGATAGTTTCCGTCTGATCCACGGTCTGTCCTACAGTCAGCGGCACAGAATCAGAATCTGCAAACAAAAAACGAATTTCTAAATAACCAAGACCAAATCAAGAAAGGCTCTTATCAGATAATCATATTAATCATAAGAATAAAGCTTTATTTATACAGCACTTCTCATACAACACGTGCAGCTCAAAGTGCTTTACAGAATGACAAGTTAAAAACAAACAACAAGAAATTCCCCTCAGATTATTTGTTAAGAACTTTAAAAGGTCAATGCAGCGAAATATAACATCTGATCAGGTTAACAGACACAAGCAGGGAAAAGGTTTGATGATACAAATAAAATAAATAATGGTTTCTCTCCGAAAGATAAGACACAAGACAACTGAGTCGATGCATCAATATCAAAGATAAAACCCCATAAAACAAAGTGAACATATCGGTACAACAGAAATACAAAAATAAAGGATTAAGACCTATAAAATAAATAAAGCAATATAAAGATAGGTAAATAATAAAGACTAAAAGAACATTCAAAGTGGGGGGTCGCTAATAAAACGCTGAAAAGATGTGTCTTTAGCTGTCGTTTAAAAATGTCCACGGAGATCGCCATGCATCGAGTGTGAGGCGTTTCAGGATACACTTTATACAACAGAAAATATGCTTCTTTGCTCAATGACATCTCGTCGCCCCTGAAGATCCTTTTCCAGAAGATACGACCTCACCCACAACGTTTTTGGAAAGAGACCAAAAGAAAAGCTGCGTTCGAGCTCCTCTCCTCAATTTCAGTCTTCTTCTTCTACACTTTTTAAATATATCACACACACTCTGCTTCAGCAAACTCTCTCTCTGTCTCAGGCTTTCATTCCTTTATGGACGGAGGTGTTATGAAACGTCTGCTCATCCATGATCGATGTAACACAGACGGAGCCTTTCAACAAATAACACCTAAGTAAGACATATACAAAACAACAGCGTGCATCTGTTCTCTTTCTGTCTCATCCAGAGGAGGAATGAAAACGACTTTCTTTTACACACGATGGGTAAACTCAACATCAGAATGAAACTATAATTTGAGGACTGCATTTCACTTCACCTAAACACTGCCAAATATAAGATAAACAATGAACATTCATTTACTGAATGTTTGGCAGTTGCTTCTGACAGCACAGTAGGAAATTACAATATGCCAATACATTACATTACATGTCTCTTGTTAGACGCTTTTATCCAAAGCGACTTACATACTCAATACTGTGGACAATCCCCACAGGAGCAATTTGGGGTGAAGTGTCTCAGGGACACAACGACATGCTGACTGCAGTGGGGTTTGAACCTGTGCTCCCCTGATCCGAACACCAAGGCTCTATCCACTGCGCCACACGCCTCCCGATAAAAGAGAGAAAGGCTATTACCGACAAAAATAAAAATAATTACAGGTAAGCACGTCATTGTTCTTACATTTCCTCCATAGATTGTATGTATAAATGGACGTAGGGTCCGTGACGTCACCCATAGGATTCTGCAGAGTTGCTTTTGTGATGTTGACATTTTTAAATGTTTATTTGTTGTCTTTTAATTTTAGATCTGTGTCACCGTGGAAGGTAAACAGGAAGTGACCCCGCGTTTGTATTGTGTTGATGTGTTGGCGCGTTGGCGCGTTGTTGCGTTGGCGTTTGGCGTGTTGTTGTGTTGGCGTGTGCGTTTGTTGCGTTGGTGCGTTATTGCGTTGTTGCGTTGGTGCGCTGGTGCGTTGGCGTGTTGCGTTGTTGCGTTGGCGTGTTGTTGCGTTGGCGTGTTGTTGCGTGTTGTTGCGTTGGAGTGTTGTTGCGTTGGCATGTTGTTGCGTTGGCGTGTTGTTGCGTTGGTGTGTGTGTTGTTGCGTTGGTGCGTTGTTAAGTGTTGTTGCGTTGTTGTGTTGGCCTGTTGTTGCGTTGGCGTGTTGTTGCATTGGCGTGTTGTTGCATTGGCGTGTTGTTGCATTGGCGTGTTGTTGCGTTGGCGTGTTGTTGCGTTGGCGTGTTGTTGCATTGGCGTGTTGTTGCGTTGTTGCGTTGGCGTGTTGTTGCGTTGGCGTGTTGTTGCGTTGGCATGTGTGTTGTTGCATGTGTGTTGTTGTTGAAAATGTCAGAAATTGATTCAGCATCCTCAATAACCTCCAAAGCCACTCCAACATCAGCCATGCCATATTACAGACAGGCTAATTAACGCAACTTGTGCCAATTGTGCAAATTGTCCAACATATGCAGGTTAGCATTCGGCAGTTTCTATGAGCTGGGGAACCGTAGCTTATTTTTATATTTTTATATCACAACATTTGGTGTGCTGCAAGTAGACTGTAAATGGAGTTCTTGCAGAATGAGAGAGTTTTGAATAAATTGCAGGAACACAGCAGCACTTTGAGACTGCTGGCACTCAGAGGTGTGAATGAGTGTTAGCTGCAGTGAAAAGTGCACAGAGATCCTAGAATAAAAACAGAAACACACACACACACACACACACACACACACACACACATTCCCAAGGTAAAACCAAAGCCTTGCAGCTGATAATTAAACACTTTCTAAATGATTCAGAATATGTTCTCCTCCCTCTGATGCTTGTTCCGTTCACCATGGAACATTATTTGGCATCTTCTCTCTGCCCTCTTGCTTCCTGCACTCTTTAATATTGTATTTGTGATTTGAATGAGTGACAGACGTGGTTACATAACGGAAAGGATGCTCCACTTTACACCAGTCTGAACATATTACACTTCACAGCCTCCTGCATCTCATTTGAGGGGAAAACATAACAAATGAGGGAGTCTCCTCTGATATTATATATATTCAGATTTATGATATTCTTCTCGGCTTGTTTGTGCCACAGTGAGAATAACACTTTGTTACTGTGTCATGCTGCTGTTCTGAATCAAAGACAGTCTTTTCTAGTGTTTGAGGATGATTATAATATCTTCAAAAGCAGTGGTGTTAAGAGAAAGAGGAAAATATGAAGTTTTTTATATCCATTTCCCCAGAGTTTCAACACAAATAAATCAAAAATCAAAAAGCTTGTTGGTGTTATTAACATTAAAAGGATGCATCCTCCTGAGAATGAATGTGATAATGACATTTATATTAACCTTCCTGTTGTCTTCTGGTAAATTACACTTATTTCCACATGTTTTAATTACTTAATACTTAATAATATATTGTTTCTGTCATGTATTTGCCACTAAACCCCCCGAAAGAATGTGTAATCTTGGAGAAAAATGATATGAAAAGATATGGATAAAGTATTATCACACATACTCTGAATTTCCAAATATCTGTTAAAAGGTTTGAAGTATAATAAATACACGTTAGCTTGTTTTTTGTAACATATTTATATTTATCTTTGGACATGAAATATCGCAATACGGTTTGTCACGTGTCACCGTTGATTAATGTGTTTTGTAAAGAGCATATTCTGCTCATTCTCATGTTATTGAGTGCATTTACTCTAGGATTGCAGCCTTTGCAGACCATTGACATGCACACAAACCTATAGAACACACAGTGAAAGGGTGACAGAGCCTCTTTAATGCAGATTAAATACTTTTGTGTGGATGTGGTAATTGAGAACTGAAGTGTTTTTGCTTCCTGTGAGACACGTGCAAAGTATATATTAAAAAAAGTTAACTTGGGACGACACTAACGTTTTTAAGACGCTGCAAAGTTTCCTCTTATTCCAAGTCTTTTAGTTATATTGCATTGTTATTATTGAACTATAAAGCTTCTACTAAAGTATGAATGAGGGATAGCAAAGATCCTCCCCAGTCAGCATTACATTTATTAAGATAAAAACAAATGAAGGACCTCCAGAGTATGCTGATGAGACCCTGCAGAAGTTTTTGTTTTTGTAGACTTCACATATTTATTCATTTATATTTTACAGCCCCTATGCCATCTCTTCAAACACAACATCTCTCTTTGCTCTCTTATGTAATGCAGAGCACCACATGTGTTGGCTGAGCTTATTTAGCTCCCCAATGGCCCGCCTCTTTGAAATGTACACACACACACACACACACACACACACACACACACACACACACATGCCACACACACACACACACACACACACACACACACACACACGCCACACACACCCTGCAGAGAGGCCAGCTGGTCAGCGTCTTTGCACGCCACACTTCCTGTCTGCCTGTCAGGTCACATGAACGGCGGCCATCGCTGAGAGACGTAAAACACAGCGAGCAACATCCTACGTGAATTAATCAGGGACAAAAATAGCAGAGAGGACTTTGGTCTCTCTGTGTGTGTGTGTGTGTGTGTGTGTGTGTGTGTGTTGTGTGTGTGTGTGTGTGTGTTTGTGTGTGTGTGTGTGTGTGTGAGTGAGATTTATTCTGGGTCAATGAGGAAAATTATTAAGATTTGACTTCAGGGTTTAAAGGAATGAATGCGTCTGCTGTATGCAATTGTCCTCATGATTACAAGAGCAAAATAACTGCGCTGTGCTCTGTGTGTGTCTGTGTGTGTGTGTGTGTGTGTGTGTGTGTGTGTGTGTGTGTGTGTGTGTGTGTGTGTGTGTGTGTGTGTGTGTGATGATCACAGCTCCGTCATGTCTTGGGGTTTGTTCTTCTGTCGCTGTCACATCAATGTTTCAGCGGGTGGGGAATCACATTTCTCCAGACAGAACAGTGTGAGGACACACACACACACACACACACACACACACACACACACACACACACACACAGCGCTCTGCTGCTCCTGTAAACACAAGAATGACAAAAATGGCTTGCTGAATAAAAACCAGCAATAACTTGATCGTACAGTCGACTGTTTTTCAAATTCTGATTTATTTTACTTAAAATAACTCATTTGAAACGCAACAACGCAACAACGCAACAACGCAACAACGCAACAACGCAACAACGGTCAAAAACAGCTTAAAAAACGAAGCAACTATAAAGCAGTGTTTCATTCACGCAGCGCTTTTAGTAAACGCTGAGCGTGTTTCCTCACGTAGCTGAAGACTTCTCTTCATCTTCATGTGTTTTGGCACATTTCTGTTCTTATATTTGCATCGTTTCTGAAGATGCTGCACGTTTCTCCTCCTAACATATAAACATTTTCCTGAACAACCTTGACTTTTTAACAGTCACATTTGTCCTTAACATGGTTTTCTTCAAACAACACATGTTAATGTTTAATTTTGTATTTCTACTTATGTGCAATGACTTGTTCTTCATGCTGCTTCAACTCCCCCTCCCCACGTTGGGATCAATAAAGTACATCTTATCTTATCTTGTGTTTTCCTGCAATCATCAGATAGAGCTTTGAGACGGATGACATTTCTTTTCACTAGTTTTCCTCCTCTCCAAATATTACTCTTTGCTTTGTTTTAGTTTCTAGTGATGTGCAGTAAGGCAAGGCACGTTTATTTATATAGCACCGTTCAACACAAGGCAATTCAAAGTCCAATGAGACCATTACGAAACATATTACAAAAAAACACTCATTTCAAGGAGAAGATAATAAAACATGAATAACACAGGTACGTCAGTGTGAGATACACACATCTGAAATGTTTAGCTCTGACTCTCAATCATTGCTCACTTTTTAGCAGACATAGTTGTCTTTGACCTCCCTTTCTTTGTTAACTTCTCCTTTAGTTCTTTCAAGTGTTTCATGCTAAACGAACCTCTCAGTATCATCATTATATATTCAAACTGGGCTCTGTGATCGACCACATGTGTTTTTGTAATAGTGTTTGAAAGGACACTCTCCCCCCCGCTGCAGGACACTGTGTTTTATATACATAATAAATGCATCTTCTTCTGTTGTTTGCTCCTGAAGGACACAGTTTGATATTAAATCAGTGAAAGGAGAGGTTAAGCCACGTGGAGACATGGTTTCCACTGAGTTGTGTTTTTAATTTCATGCATCTGTTATTTCAATACACAGCCGAGGACACATTCTCTATCCTAAATATCTTGGTTTCTTCTTTCTTCTTTTTAACATTTTTTTATTTTAGTTTTTTCCACACATGGCAGTTACTTTAAAGGGGACCTATCATGCAAAATGCACTTTTTGATGTCTTTCATACATAAATATGTGTCCCCGGTGTGTCAGGAGACTCACGCAGCGTCAATAAAACCCTCTCTCTTTTCCTCCGTACCCAAATCTCTAAAATCGGGGGTACAACGGAGCTGATCCAGATTTGCGGCGGTTTGACGTCATATCGGCCATATATATATATACATATATATATATATATATATATGTATATATATATACCCACAGCCACAGCACTATCAGAAACGTTGCTATCAGAAACAATGCCCGACTGTTTTGGACGTAATATGGTCGGTGCCTGTTTACATTAGCATCGCTAACCACTCAGAGCTAACCTGTACTGGAGAGCATGTGTGTGAAGAAGCAGGAAATAAAAAGGAACTCACCTTGTGGTATAACCGGCAAGAGAGAAAGCCTTTGAGCTCCATACTGTTTCAGAAATAATCCTTGATAATCCATGATATGGCGTTTCATCACCGCAGCATTTAGTTTAGACAGTAGCTGCCGGTAGAATCTCCCGCATGAGCAGACATAAGCTCCGCCCCTCTTTTTTTATCAATTTTCTTTTTTTAAAGCTTTATACCCAGAATCAGCACTTTTGAAACAGGAAGTGAAATAGAGGGATATGAGGCATGGCTAGAATGGGTGATCTGTTTGGTATTTTGAGCAAAACACTTCATAGACATGTTTTTTATATATTTGTATATATCTGAGACCTATGCTATTGCCTAAAAACACCATGATAGGTGACCTTTAAAACAAAACATGTAAACAAATATTTTCCTCGGAAATGTAGATGTAGAGATTTGCTCACTGAATCAATCAATCAATCAATGTTTATTTATATAGCTCAATATCACAAATGTTACATTAGTCTCAGTGGACTTCACAGTTTGTACAGAATATCAGTATGACAATACGACCCCCTCTGTCCTTAGACCCTCACATCGTACAAGGAAAAACTTCCAGAGAAAACCCACAGTTTAAAGGGAAAAATGGGAGAAACCTCAGGGAGAGCAACAGAGGAGGGATCCCTCTCCCTGGACGGACAGATGTGCAATAGATGCCGTGTGTAAATCGAAGAGATAATACATTTACAGCGTAGGTAGACCAAATGTTTGGAAATGCATGTGTCTATGATAAGAAGATGAATCCAGGAGGATGTCAACAATCCTGTGGGAGCCATCAGGGAAGTAGTATGATGAGAGTCAGGCAGGACCACAGTGACAGGTTCAGCCATGACTCGAAATCCAGGACTCAGGATGCAGGACTCAGGATAGAGGATCCAGGACTCAGCACTCAGGACCACAGCAACAGGATCAGCCTCGACTCAGGATCCCGGCGTAGATAGACACCAAAAAGAAACTGAAGGCTGAATTCAACCGATATTTTTATTAAAAAGTCTTCTTAGTCTGGTGCACAATTATATTCATTTGAACACTGGGCAGCAAAAGTTGTTGCACTATGCCACTTTCAAAAAAACATCCATCACAAATTCTTGAAATTTAAATGGTTGATGACTCAACATTTATTGATTAAAGAAAATTGACAAACGTGAAAATAAAACATATGATCAATAAAAATAAAAAAACGTTATTACAGACTCAGGGTCCAGATAAAAGACAACACTACATATAATAAATTACATACACAGCATAAAAAAAAATCATAGTTTAAGAATAATTTAAATCAGTGTCCTACAAAGAGACAAATATAACACTGTAATAACAACAATAATGTGGTATTAGTAATATCACCACTAAAGCTACTCAAAGGACCATGTGTTGACATTGTTGGCTAAGCTTCACATTTCCTGGGACTTTGACAAGGGACAATTTGTGATCGCTTCTTCTCACTTTTGAGAGACGCCCTTAGGAATTTAGTGAGGATTGAAAGAGGTCCAGCTGCAGCCTGCTTTCCAACCATCTTCTCAAATCGCTTCTTCTCACTTTTGAGAGACGACCTTTTGTTTCTCAACTGTCAGGCTCTCTTCCAAAGCCAGATTCTTCTCAGACAGCTCTTTCTGTTGGCTCTGGATCTTCTTTGAGGCTCTGGAGAAACGAGCCTTTTCCTTCTTAATGGCCTCCTTCGGTCTGCTGTTAGCTCCTCTGTCGCCCTGAAGCTTCTTCTCATCAATGTGCAGTTGAGACTTACCTTTGTTATTGGTGACGCTTTGCCCAGCCCCCATACGTTATCAATCAATCAACGTTTATTTGTATGGCCCAATATCACTAATTTTACATTTATCTCGGGGGACTTAATACATAATACATTTAAAAAAAAAATAGTCAAAATTAAAACAAAAAAACATATTTGTGTCGGTGCCAGTCGCACACTCAAAATTTCCTTGGAGGATAATTTTCTAGTGTGCTGTACAATTTGACTGGAAGAGATATGGACTGAAGTCTGGGCGTGGGTTTCCTTGAGCATAGCTGAGCCTCTCATGTCTGACTTGCAGGGCAGTGTGAGTCCTGAGCAGCTCACGATACTCAGCGTTGATGTGCAGTGCCTCCTCCCCAGATTGGTGTACTCCTGCTGCAGGTGGTAAAGCGCCTTATTGCTCTCATCCAGGGAATATTTCTGCTCCCTGAGCCTGAACTCGGTGTCACTGATGTTTCCAAAGTTGTAGTTTGTCTCTGCACGTTGTTTTTCCTGAAGCCTGGGGAAGGTTTCCTGAGCCTTCTGCAGAGACAAGGTCAATTTGTTGTTTTCCTCCAGAGTTGTGATCTGCTTCTTCAAAGCTTCTTGAAGCTCGACGCGGTGCTTCTCACACCTGGTCCTTTCTTTTTCCAAACTGGAGGAGATCTGATCAACAGTATGGTGCAGCTCAGAGTTTCTTGTCTTTTCCTGTTTGAGGGCTTCTTCGAGATCGGCCTGTCTCATCTTGATCTTTGATTCCGTTGCTTTGAGCTCATTTACAATGCACTGTAGATTAGTGATGGTAAACTGATTGTCAGAAATGCTATCATTTTTCCTTGACAGCATCTCTTCATGGCCCGCAGAGAGAGAGCGGAGTTCAAATCTTTCTCTGTCATATTCTCTCTCCAGGACAAGGAATTTAGCCCTGATGTCAGCATTCTCCCTCCTTAATGTCTGCATGTCGTACGCAGATGCTTCTCTCAGTTGTTGAGTGAGGATTGAATGAGGTCCAGCTGACGCCTGCTTTCCAACCATCCTCTCAAATCGCTTCTTCTCACTTTTTAGAGACGACTTTAGGAGTTTCTCGGCTGTCAGGCTCTTTTCCAAAGCCAGGGTCTTCTCAGACAGCTCTTTCTCTTGGCTCTGGATCTTCTTTGAGGCTCTGGAGAAACGAGCCTCCTCCTTCTTAATGGCCTCCTCCAGTCTCCTGCAAGCTCCTCTGTCGCCCTGAAGCTTCTTCTCTTCAATGTGCTGTGTATTGAGAGCAGCCTCCAGTTCACTTTGCAGTCTTCTGTTCTCACAGGCGAGGTGTTGGTTCCCCTGAGTCAGACGGGCCAGTTCTTCTGCTTCCTTCTTCTGCTTAGAGACAGCAGCCTCGTAGTCTCTCTGCAGTCCCTCAGAAGACAGGGTCTTCTCAGACAGCTCTTTTCTTGGCTCTGGATCTTCTTTGAAGCTCTGGAGAAACGAGCCTCCTCCTTCTTAATGGCCTCCTCCAGCCTCCTGCAAGCTCCTCTGTCGCCCTGAAGCTTCTTCTCTTCACGTTGCAGTCTCCTGTTCTCAGTGGCGAGGTGTTGGTTCCCCTGAGTCAGACGGGCCAGTTCTTCTGCCTCCTTCTTCTGCTGAGAGACGGCCACCTCGTAGTCCCTCTGCAGTGAGCTGCTTTTTGTTTGTTCCTCTTTGAGGTCTGAGGCACACTTGCTCACTCTCTCCTTTAGTGAGGTAACAATGCTGACCTTGGATACAATGTCTCTTTGGAGATTCAGGACATTTAAGTGCAGGGATTCAATGTCTTTGTCTTTTTTCAGACTTTCCTCCTGCAACTCAGTGACGCGGTCCTTTATTGCTGTAACTGAGGCAGTATTCAACACGAGTAGCTCTGAGATTTCTCTCTGGTGCCGGCTGGAGGATGCATGCTGAGCTATCTGGAGCTTCTCAATCACCTTCTTGTCTTCTTCAAGCTCAGAAGTCATTCTAGTGATTCTGTTTTTCAGCTTTGTTTCGTCACGTGCGGCTCTTTTTGTGACTGTTTCAGAGCAGCGTTTATGAGCTTTATTCTATCGCAAAGGGAATTATTTTCATCTTGCTCAAACTTCAGAGCCTTTGCAAGAGCGTCTTTTTCTTTTTGCTCGTCCTTCAGGGCTGCTTTGTGCTGAGCTGTAGATGTTTTCTCCTTCATCAAGGCCGCTTCAAGAGCAGCTCTGGCTTGTCTCTCCTCATCCAGGGCTTCCTGAAGGCCAGATGATTTGTCAGATCTCTCAGATCTTTCAGAGTCCTCTGTCTGTGAAACATAAAATAATAATTATTGTGTTGTGTATGTGCAGTATTAAGAACACAGCAGTGGAGTTAACTCTGCATGAATGGGTGTGAACAAGTATGCTGTGATCAATTGCATTAAAGATGATTTACTATTTTGATATTTATTTTTTTGAAAAACTTTAGTAAAGAAACTAAAGCGTTGAGTATTAGCTTGTGTAATTGTAGACATGTGTGCCACTGAATTGAATTCTTACCTCATCAAAGGAAGTGTCGCTGTAGTTTTCTCTGTTGCTGGAGATGGAGGTCTGCTCCTTAATATCTTCCTCCACCTCCTCAGCAAACTCAAGAATCTCTTCGATTTCTGACTCTGTCTTCTCATCAAAGTTCGCAATCTCGTTGATTTCGGACTGTTTTTCATCATTCAAGTCCAAAATGTCTTCGTTTTCAGACTCTGTCTCTGCTGCAAATTCCAAAATCTCTTCAATTTCTGACTCTGTCTCATCTAGGTCAGACATTTCTTTAATTTCGGACTTTTCCTCATCATGAAGGTCCAATGAATCTTCGAAGTCTTCATCCGTCGAGTATACAAACTCTTGATCCTCCTCAGCTTCCTCCTCCACCTTGTTTGCAAACTCCTGCTCCTCCTCCATGGTTTCCTGCTCCTCCTCCATGGTTTCCTGCTCCTCCTCCATGGTTTCCTGCTCCTCCTCCATGGTTTCCTGCTCCTCCTCCATGGTTTCCTGCTCCTCCTCCATGGTTTCCTGCACCTCCTCCATGGTTTCCTGCTTCTCCTCCATGGTTTCCTGCTCCTCCTCCATGGTTTCCTGCACCTCCTCCATGGTTTCCTGCTCCTCCTCCATGGTTTCCTCCAGGATTTCCTCCTCAATTTCCTCCTCGATCTCCTCCTCAACAGAACTGTCCTCAGAGGGACAATTCTTTCGGTGCCATGGAGAGTCGTTGTACGGCATGTTGAAAACTGATCTTTCTCTGTCCATCTTATTATCGTGAAGAAATAGCTGCTTCTTACTGATAATGTGAACTCGATGTGGCGGGGATAAAACCTGGCTTGTTATCGTCCTGCACAAACTGCAAATAAGTTTTGTATTTAACCAGACAGTATGCTCTCTTGCAGCCACTGTGATATGACATCATCAGGTTCAGTATGACTTCAGAGCCGAACATTCCGGAATGTGCTTTGGTCTACTGACACATTCCACATTCCATTTCAAAGTATTCCACATTCCATTTCAAAGTATTCCACATTCCATTTCAAAGTATTCCACATTCCATTTCAAAGTATTCTTCCTTTCCTCTCCTTGGTATCTAGACATTCTAACAGTATGGAGGAAAGTATATTTTAAGTCACCTGATAAGCAACGTCCTCAATGGCTTTCCCAAACTGGAACCCCTGCATGCACTTGGTTTTATACTGGACAATCAAAGATGATTAACAAAAGGCCTTAGAAATGAATTGATCAATGCATCAATTATTTGACAGGTTTAAAATAAACAGACTTCCCTGTAGCCTTAGAAAGGCCAATTATTGGCGGATTTGTCAACCATTAAGGATATATGTCACGAACTTGAAACACAAGGATAAGGACTCAAATGCACGACCCGGGAGACAGATGTAAAGTATGAGTAATATACTTTTATTCCAAAATAGGTAAACAAAAAAACACTCTTAACGAGGTGACAAAAAGGCTCAAAAAAGGCAAACGAAAATCGCTCACTAAGTGAGGAACAAAACTTACAAGGAATTTCAGTAGCATGAATCAGGCTTGAGACAAGATATGTAATCGCTGGTAAGCAGACTACTGGCATGGAGACAGGACGAGACAAACTGACACAAGACAAAGGAAGGCTGGGGGAATTTAAACAAAAGGTAATTGGCACAGGTGGAAACAATCAGGGGCGGGTCTGACGCTGATGAGAGCGGGAGACACACAAGGATAGGGAGTGAAGGGACCTGGAATGAAACACAAAAGGTGAGTACCAAAATGAGACAGGAAGTGGGAGACAAGACAAAACATGATTAAACAAAAACATAAAACATGACTGAACTCAACACTTTTGACGGGACACAACAATATATTGACAGAATTTTAACAAAAAATGGTTTATTGATGATAGATTTATTAGATAAATGAAATGTTTATGCAACAGCAGTGGAGGCCTATACGACCGTCCACTACAAAAGATTGCCAGACCTCACTTAAATGTACATTCTTGGTTTTGCAATTTAGTTTTACTTTCAGAGAGCAAGCTCTGCACTGGTCCTCGATGCACAGCCCGAGCCACTTAGACATGTGTTTATCTGCCAACTAACGTGAGGCATTTAGTACAGAGATATATAGACGGAACAGTCGTGTTTCTTCACTGAAGTGCTCTTCTTTTTCTGCCTCAGGCTGCGAGTCGGGTCTTATTACTGGTAGGAGACCATCCGGACTCACCTCCCTGTTAGCAATATAAGCTGGCTTTCATGCGCTCCTGCTGCTGGGTTATTTTCTACACGGCAAGCCACTGTAAAGTGAGGCAGGTCCCTGGATAACTGTTTACATTGATGGAACTTAAGGGTGACTTGGAGATACACCACACACACAAAATAAACACAGGAGGACAGACATGTGAAACACACAGACCAATTAGTAGTTAGTTTACAGCCGGGGTGTCCAAACTACAACCCGGGGGCCAAATGCGGCCCGCGGACCATTTTGAATCGGCCCTCAGCAAATCCAAAAAGTATAATGAAATATGGCCAACAAATTAAACTTCTGCTTGCCTTGTATTGTACTTCTTAAATATACATGTTCACATATATTACACAGTATTCATGTGTAAATAAGCCACATTTTCAAATAAATTCAGTCAATTAAAGTTGAAAACATTTTCTAACAAATCTAATGTACATAACAACCTTTAAATATACCCTTCATATTTGAAGGGTATATTTATATGCCTCTGTTTTAAGGAATGAGCATGCAACACTTATTGTAACAAAATAAATGAAACCCTATGGAGAGCTTTGATGTACAGTAGGCTGTTTTTTATCTTAAACGCATTTTCAAGTATCAAGAATAATTTACTTACCTTGGATTGATTTTTCCAACTTATAACTGAACGTTTGAGGCAATATACCTCACCTTTAGGGAGTGGCCAAGCCCTTTGTATATTCTTCTGTATGTGGCCCTCTGTGAAAAAAATGTGGACACCCCTGGTTTACACCCTTTTTGTTAAAACCAAAAATGATATCTTTCCAAAGTCAAGATAGCATGGATTTATTAAAAACTCAAAAATATTGATTTTTTTATTTTTGACAAGATTCTAAGAACCCATAATTCCTCCTAATCTACCAAGCGACTGATTTCAATTGATACCGCTCACACAGATGAAACACACCTGCACATACACTGCAAACATCTACAGCAGAGACACGATGAGTTTGATGTGAAAGAGCATCTCAGCAGACCAATACACACATAAAGATTTCATAAATGATATCGTACCAATCCTCTGTAGATGGACTGTTTGGTTTGAGACATTTTGTTGTGTTTGCTTTCCTGATGTTGAGTGCAGAGGTTTCTTCTTTCTGTTGTTGTTCGTACTCCTTATCATTGGCTGTGAGTCTAATTGTTCTTCAACTTTCAGAGAAGGTCAGAGATCTTCATTAGCAGTTTGACAGCTGAGTAGCATGCCGTAAACTTTGGCTGTCATTCAAACACGAAGATTGATGTGAGGAGGAAGTTAATTTATAACTCTCCTGCAAACAGAAACACTTTTGTGCCTTCGTCAGATTCAAGACCGGCCGGATAATAAGCTGTGGGAGAAAAGAGGCTGGTGCACATTTAAAGAGGACATATTTCAGGTGTATATCAGTATGTAGTGTCTCTACTTTAAAGAGTCCTCTCCTGCTGATGTTCAGGTGTATATCAGTATGTAGTGTCTCTACTTTAAAGAGTCCTCTCCTGCTGATGTTCAGGTGTATATCAGTATGTAGTGACTCTACTTTAAAGAGTCCTCTCCTGCTGATGTTCAGGTGTATATCAGTATGTAGTGTCTCTACTTTAAAGAGTCCTCTCCTGCTGATGTTCAGGTGTATATCAGTATGTAGTGACTCTACTTTAAAGAGTCCTCTCCTGCTGATGTTCAGGTGTATATCAGTATGTAGTGACTTTACTTTAAAGAGTCCTCTCCTGCTGATGTTCAGGTGTATATCAGTATGTAGAGTCTCTACTTTAAAGAGTCCTCTCCTGCTGATGTTCAGGTGTATATCAGTATGTAGTGTCTCTACTTTAAAGAGTCCTCTCCTGCTGATGTTCAGGTGTATATCAGTATGTAGTGTCTCTACTTTAGCGTGAGTGTTCCAGCAATGTCACTATGTTCTTGAACTTTGGGATTTTAGCCTTTGCAGACCATTTACATGCACTGAAACACAGAACACACTACAGGAAAGGGAAATCCACAACAGTATTTTTTAAAAGTTCTGGGAGCTGTCCGTGGTGCTGAAGTGTCTTTACTGTGATCCAGTGACAGTGATAAAAAGTGTGTAGAAGTGTGAGGACAATTTAAAATGCCTCTTTCGCTGCAGGCTAAAAACCTGAGTCAGTATTTCCTGCATCTCATCAACATCAGAAATTATCTCTTTCTCTTTTTGTGGTTTTTAAATTATATCCCCGTTTCTCACGTTGTTTTGAATGCAGGACGATGCATCTGCCAAATGGACATGATGTAAATTGAGCTAATGCTTTCCAATGTGACTCATTTTTGTCCCAGAGCACAGATGCTTCTGCAGGACAAGAAGAGTCGTTTAGGCGAAGATAATGAAGAGAGACGGGAGCGAGAGCAAAAACACTTATTCATACGTTCACGAGAAGTACCAATAATACACTGTTAAAAATACAAATATATATGAAAACATGTATAGAAATATGTATATACCTATACATACACAATCAACAGACACATTTATACACATGCACACATTAAGACATAAATAAAAGCACAATATACAATAACAGGCACTTGAGAAATGTGCCTTAGTGCAAAAGACTGTCCATAGCAGCGTAAAAAGTGTCTGGTGCTGGAACAAGAATAAAGTAAGCATTACAATGAAATTGTTCGTCATGTTGACGGCTGAGAGAGTTTAAAGGTGGAGTCGTTTAGGCGGAGATAATGAAGAGAGACAGGTCCACAAACACTTATTCATACGTTCACGTTCAGACTCTACAGCCGCAGGAGTTATGAAGGAAGCAGATTAAGGACACGAGGCAACAAACAGCAGACTTTAACATTAGGAGAGGCAGCGAATGAAATCCAAACCCTTTTAAACTTGAACATGGTAGTTTCTCTTTTGATTTAATTATTTGTATTCTTATTCTATTTTTCTGATAATTGTTTTTATTATTTTTATAATGTTTTATTCTTACTTTACTCTTGTTTGATGCTAATATTATACTGTTTTATTTTAGATGTATTTTTTTTTAAATCTTATCTTATTTGTATTTTATTTTAATTGTATTCTTAATTTAGTTCATATTTTATTCTTATTATTTTATTATCTTAATTTTTTTATTCTGCAACACTTTATATTAAAGGTACACAAATTCACCATCAACTAGTTGTTAATTAACATGCATATTAGCAGTATATGGGCTCTTTATTAGTCATTATAAAACACTTATTAATGCCTTATTCTACATGACCATATTCTACAAGTACTAAACCATTAGTTGAGAGTTTTTACTCAATAACCCTCTAATTAGTGCTTATTTGTTACAAGTAAGGAAGTTGTTGAACATGAGTTTGGGTCTTAATATGCTCTGCTCAATATGGGCCTAATAAGGCAGCAGTACCACAAGAATAGTAATTCTCCCATAATAACACTTAACAAATATGATCTATTCTTATGTAACAAGACATGAAACTATAAGTGTTAATTGTGTCTAAATAACTTAAAATTAGGTATTTATATCTAAGAACATATTCCCTATTTTAAAGTGAAGTCTTGTTCATAACCAATAAGCTAGTAGTTTGACTCTAATTGATCTGAACATGTTCCCTATTCTAAAGTTGCCTCCTCTTCACACTTTGTAAATACATGATAGCACACACCTACTGAAATTAACCTCCACAGTACATGAACAAAAGTGTTACCATTTATTGTATTCTTAATTTAGTCCAATTGTATTCTCCTTTATTCTTTTTTTTAACTTGTGAAGCACTTTGCGTTACATTTTGTGATTTGTGAAAGTTGCTGTATAAATAAAGTTTGATTGAATTTGATTCATAGCATCAAACAACTAGTCCTAAAGTAAACAGATGAACTCACAGTGAGAGTCCCATTGATTACACCTAGAAAGCATCTAAAGGCTAAATCAAAAGGAGGTAGGAGTGTTTCCTCGTGCCCTGCAGACAGAAGCAACAAAGTGAAATGAATCTGTGTTGAAGTCTTACTCAGCACAGGAGGTTTTGGCACAGCTGATTGGATCAGAGGTGCCGGCTCAGGTTTTTTTTTTGGCGATGCATCTCGTCCCAGAGAGCTTCTTCGCCTCGTCTGCTCACCCCGATTGGCTCTTAATACTTTAATGTTGTTCATTTTGGAAAATCACCAGGACCCGAACATTTAAAAAGGCTCGTGTCATCGCTCTCAGAGGTGTCAGACTGACAGTAATATGATCACATACTAAAGAAAGGATTTATAGAGGGGTTTAAAACTGGTTTATGATTGTATTGATCCAACTTGCACCCTAATGGAAGATTGCAGGGGGAAATTAAAGGGGTTAGTAAAGTAAAAAATGTATGCCCCTCCATCATCATTTGTGTCTGAGTGTCTTGCTGATACAGAAAAGAGATGAGATCATACCATGGGCTGGGTACAAATCTAAAGAGAGTAAGGAAAGATACAGGATATGATGGGGCAGCATCACTTTTTTGACTTTTTCCCTGTCCTGTAGTGTGCTCTATACTGTAGGTTTTAGTGCATGTAAATGGTCGGCAAAGGCTTAATTCCCTCTGTTCCCTCCAGAGAGAGTTTCTCTCCCACACACTCCCCTACTGGACTACTTTGTTCACTTCGGAACAACATTTGTGCAAAATAAGAAGCATTGTCAGCTATTCATAACATAAATACTCGTCATTGACATGCAAAAAGCTCTCATACTGTCTGTGCTGCAGCCCCTCTAAACCAAATGTGCATTCCAAAAAATGTAGGTTTTTACAAGTGTTTTTCATTACAATACATGCCATTTGTTGAGAGAAACAATGCCTACAGTGACCAAAAAGTCTTGTGCTGTACACAAAACATGTAACAACCACATTAAAGGGGCCCTATTCTGCTCATTTTCAGATGTATATCAGTATGTAGTGTGTCTACTTTAAAGAGTCCTCTCCTGCTGATGTTCAGGTGTATATCAGTATGTAGTGTCTCTACTTTAAAGAGTCCTCTCCTGCTAATGTTCAGGTGTATATCAGTATGTAGTGTCTACTTTAAAGAGTCCTCTCCTGCTGATGTTCAGGTGTATATCAGTATGTAGTGTCTCTACTTTAAAGAGTCCTCTCCTGCTGATGTTCAGGTGTATATCAGTATGTAGTGTCTCTACTTTAAAGAGTCCTCTCCTGCTGATGTTCAGGTGTATATCAGTATGTAGTGTCTCTACTTTAAAGAGTCCTCTCCTGCTGATGTTCAGATTTATATCAGTATGTAGTGTGTCTACTTTAAAAAGTCCTCTCCTGCTGATGTTCAGGTGTATATCAGTATGTAGTGTCTCTACTGGGACATGTCTCCATGCTTTAATGTTCAAAAAGCTCTTTATTGTTCTCATACTGTCTGTGCTGCAGCACCTCTTTTCACCCTCTGTCTGAAACCAGAGCCTAGTCTGCTCTGATTGGTTAGCTGGCCGGCTCTGTTGTGATTGGTCAACCACTTAGAGATCTCCCACCCCTTAGCCTATCACATACAATGTGTTGGAGCGCTAGCCAATAGAAACGTGAGTGGTGTCACACTCCTAATGAAGATAATCAATTCTCCTGATTCACCCTTTACTCTTGCATTATGCAAACTCTCCTGTTCTGTGTTTGCGTCTGCCAGTGACGTTTAGTATTGATTTGAAGCAGTTTAATCACCTTTAATGCACTCCATGGCTTTGTTCCTGACTACATTTCAGATCTACTAATCTCTTACACCCCTGAGCAGACACTTAGTCCAACCAGAACCTGTTCACCGTGCCAGAAGTACACAAAAGCAGTGGACAACACGTCAAGAAAAACAAAGAATACATTAAAAAGTAGATAAACCTAGACTAATAACTGCACAACATGAATTACATTTCCTTTAAAAACGTTCTTGATGACGTTGACACTTGCTGTAAAGGAAAACAGAATTTGGATTGTCTCGAAAAACATTGTATAACTTTAACTGTCTTTTCTGTAATAAAAAAAAAGTCAGTTTTAAAATGTTGTGTCGTCATTGGACTCTGACTGTCCTCCAGATGTTTTATATGTGTGTCTTGCTCCAGCCCAAACACCTCAGTTCTACAGATGATTGCATGAGAGTGTTTTCAATTGCTCTACAGTTGTCTGGATTTCCACTTAATGCCGCCTCTTGTTTGCTTTCAAGTCTCTCTCCTCCGTAATGACACCTCCTCAGATAGAGCATCCACTCCACAGTTTGACGTCTTGTTGAGTGTTTTTCGGCTTTCTGCTGAAGTTTCCGTTAAAAGACGACGCAACACATGACCTTGTTTGACCTTGTGTATCTTTCCAACCTCAGATAGTTGTCCAGCTTCTTTTTCACTTTCCATTAAAGCATTTACTGTAACTTTTAAACCTCCTAGGATTTTATCGCTCAACTTCAGAGTGGTCTGTCTTCTCCTGCTGTTCCCTTAAGTGTTTACTTCCTGTCTGTCTTCTTCTGCTGTTCCCTTTTGTGTTTACTTCCTGTCTGTCTTCTTCTGCTGTTTCCTTTAGTGTTTACTTCCTCTCTTTCTTCTTCTGTTGATTCTTCTGACGTCCAGCTCTCTGTTTTTTAATCTGCTAGCGAGTATTAACAACCTCTGGAATGTCCAAATTGACCAATCAGAATTGAGTATTCAACGACACTGTGTAGAAACATGACATCATTGCATTAAAGGAAATGCGACTTTCTAGATAACTAGCTACCTAGATTCAGATGCTCCATATATCTCAACTGATACCTTTTTATGTATCTTATAAAGCTTAAGATAACACATTGAACACGTAGCACCTTGTCAAGCTGCCATCTTAAAGTGAGGAACACATTTAATGTATACATTATCATCCTCTGCAATATACAGTAATATTAGCCGTTCTACTGAGTGCTTTTACCTGAAGTATATTTTCTGGAGAGGCTAGAGGGCTTTGTTCCAAACTTGCCAAATGACTTTTGACTTCTAAAAATTATTGTATCTGGCATAGAAAATGTCTCGGAGACAGACTGATATCACAGCAGACCAGAGATGGCAAAAGTACACACATCCTTTCCTCAAGTAGAAGTACAGACACTCGTGTTTAAAAATACTCTGGTGAAAGTAGAAGTACTGACTAAACTTCTTTACTCAAGTAAAAGTAAAGAGGGCTTTGAAATGTACTTCAGTAAAAAGTACCCATAACTAGCAGCTGTTTCAAAGAGTACCTGACCTCCCTTTATATTAATAGAACAATAATGTCATTGTTAGCTAATGAATGTTTCCATGCTGAACAACGGCAACATGACAACGTTTTCATTGGTCCCTCTTCTTTAGAGAAGACCAGGAAATGATGGATACACGGATCGTGTTCAAATCAATAGGCACGCAATGACTCTAAATAATAATGATCACGCCACCAAACACCCCATTCAAACTAAAGGAACCAGCCTGTTTGGAACATGTGAGAAGTAGAAAGTACAGGTATTTGGGTTCAACATGGAAGAAGTAGAAAGTACAGGTATTTGGGTTCAAAATGTAAGAAGTAAAAGTAAAAAGTCCTCAGAAAAATAAGTAGTGGAGTAAAGTACTGATACCAGAAAAATGTACTTAAGTACAGTAACGAAGTATTTGTACTCCACTACTTCCCACCTCTGAGGATAGTGGAGTAAACGTGTCAGAAAGTGCAGATGACAGTTTTCTGAGCGACACAGAGTCAGAGTGACGGACGTCTGCTCAGTATTCACCCGGCGCTGTTTCTACACCCCTTAATCCTCCACATGACTCCCTGATGGGGACGGATCACTGTCTGTGGGGGGGAAATTAAATGCAACGCAGAGAGATGTTCAGGAAACCTCGGTGACTTTGACATATCACTTCTCCGCTTGTTAAAATATGTCTGTGCAACTTCCAGGGTTTGATATCATGACAAACTTTCTCATTTTTTTGCCAAATTTGAATGCGACCTGTCATGTAAAGTAAAATTAGCTTCAAAGCCCGACATTTTTCCTGCGGGCTTGGAATATACATGGTATTTTCTCACAGCTAGATACTGGGATTTGGCTTTTCCGGAAATAAAAGGGTAAAAATAATGCACTCGGGATAAATATGGGTAATCTGCAGTAAGATGCTGATGTTGCGTTTATTTTTCACTTAATCAAATGTATATCTTTGTGCATAAGGTTTATGAACTAAAAACAATCCAATCCAAACTAAAGACAAGATGTGAAGGATTACGGGTCACAACAAAGACTAATCTAGACTAATCCAGATTTAGACAGATAAAACAAGTTGCTGCTGCTTCTGAACCAAAGCCCAAAAATCATCATCAAATAAGAAATGTTCCCCTCTGGCTCTGGATCAAAGAATATGGAGTCATGCTAAAATAAATATCCCGCCTCTCTGAAAGAGTGACAGACCGACAGACAGACAGACAGACAGACAGACAGACAGACAGACAGACAGACAGACTGACAGTGAGACGCTGTATATAAAGCAGGAGAAATACAGGGGACGTGTGCAAAAGGCAGACAGACAGAGAGACAGAGAGACAGACAGACAGACAGACAGACAGACAGACAGACAGACAGACAGAGAGACAGACAGACAGACAGACAGACAGACAGACAGACAGACAGACAGACAGACAGACAGACAGACAGACAGACAGACAGACAGACCGACAGACAGACAGACAGACAGACAGACAGACCGACAGACAGACAGACAGACAGACAGACAGACAGACAGACAGAGCGACAGACAGTCAGACGCTGTATATAAAGCAGGAGAAAGACAGGGGACGTGTGCAAAAGGCAGACAGAGACTGGGTTAAGATGATGTGGGAATAAAGGAGCTGTGAGGATGTTGTGAGAATGAATCCAACAGTGAGCGCTGCACAAACACACAGCTCCCTGCGCTCAGACGGCTAAAAGGGAATATTATAAAGATGCAAATGTGGCCCATTTACTGAGGAGCAAAAGCTCAGAGTGGATTCTTTTGATGTGTGTGTGTTCGTTGTGTAAATATGCATACAATCAGGGAAAGGACAGGAAGGCAGGCACCCCTGATTACATAAACACTGTTACAAAAAGTGTCGATGCAATAACTAAGGAATTCAACATTAATATATACAGCTCTCAGAAATGTAAACAGGTACCATCAGACTAACCCAAAATCACTTTAGGCCAGAGGTTTATATTTGTTAGTTATTGTAATTCTAACTGTCTACAAATGTATTCAAAATATATTTCAAAATAATTCAACACAATAAATCAAATAGGTCAACGTATACGACTATTTGTGACCATTGAAGCCCTAAACAATTACATTTTTAATACGTAGAAAATATTGTCGCCCCTGCCCATGCACTACATGGTACGGTCCAATTGAGCACAGGTTTTTCTATGATTCAGCCTCTACTTAAAGGTCACCTATTATGCAAAATCCACTTTTTCATGTCTCTTCTACATCAACATGTGTCCCCTCTTCTTCATGTCTCTTCTACGTCAGCATGTGTCCCCTCTGTGTAAAGAGATTCTGAAAGTTTCAGGAAAAAAGATTCTCTCTCTTTTTGTCCTGATCCATTTATATAAAAACTTGTCTGAAAGTGAGCTGATCAGATTTTGGCCACTTTATGATGTCATAACGATGTTTGGCTTGTTTAAATGGAAGCATAATTAGTTATTAACCATACTTAACATAGTGAGGTTGGTAATTAAATAATGATTTTGAAGGAAACAGATTGTTTGGACAGACATTAAACTGTATTTATTTCACCAGAACCACTGAATGTTTCCATTATTCCACTGTATGGATATGTCAAACCTAAAATACCAAGAAACAGCATCTGCCCTGTGACAACAGCAAATAAAAGGGACTAAACTGGGACTCAAAAGCACCAAATGACCAATTAATGAAATGATAGAGTATTCATCAGGAGTTTTTGAAATGATGAGAAGAAGGTCGAGGGGTTCATTGAGTCCATTGAAAATTAAATGTGCAGAATCTCCAGGTTGTCTTGTATCGTGGTATTGTGTATTCGTGCATTAAAGGACGACCCAGTGACATCAACGTCTTCCACCAAATTCACTTTATTCTCTGCACGTTTTTTAATCTTCTTTCAACAGATCGGCTTATTGGTGCAAACAGTGTTGGTGGACGATTATCATTTCTCAGGTGTTTGAGAATACTTCAATCTTCTGTTGCCCAAAGAACAAAGGGAACCAATAACCTGTACAACCAAGTATCACGTAGCACAACATGGAAGTACCCTTAGTTGAGTAAATGTATGAAGTGTTGGAAACGTTGCAGACAGAGACGTTGATGCTGTCAGTGATGAGGATCTGTTCTCAGCTGTCAGAGTGCAGCAGGGAGCGGCTGGGGTTAATCTTTAACCTCTGCAATATAAAGTCATATACAGTTTGAACTGAGAGCTGCAGCGTCACACTGCTTTATCAGAGTGCTGGACACAGAGGACTGATGAAGAAGCAGAGGATTTACTCCTGATGGGGCACATGGTCAGAGAAGCAGGAAACTCTTCTTCTACACAGACCTGGTCCTCACAGCTGATGGAGTTCAAGAGAAGAAACTGAGTAAGTGGGACTTTGATTCATTCAGTCTCTAATGTTTCAAACAGCTGCTCGTTGTGGGTTCACGTGTTCACCTCCTGTCTTTAGAATGACAGCACACAGTTTATCTGACAGCTGATATTAGAAACTACAGCTCACTGTCTTTGAAGTCTACATGTAGAAACTGATGTTATTTCCTGATCACAAACAAATATAAATGACAGTAAAGTAATAATGAAGCTGTGTGTCTGTCTCCATCAGGTGGCTGCAGGTTATCACCAAGATGGAAAGGTATCACACTCAACACTTCACATTATGTTTGAAACTGTTTCACCCTTCAACATGTTCTCTCTGACTGACTGGCTGTTTACTGTCTCTGCTCTTTCTTCTGAACATTGACTCATAATAAACCTGTAAATCTATAAAACACATTCAGGTTGAATCCTGATACTGGACTGCAGTTTGGACTTTGATACTTCTCTTATCTTATGAAGGCTCATATTCATATTTATTGAGGCCTCTGTTGGTCAAAGTGCTCTTATAGATATAATTCATACTCTGTTAATGAATAACTCAGAAACAACAAGGGATCTGAGCAGTATTTAAGATGTCTTAAGGACTAGGTGCAGCAATCTGGGGACTAGTTAAAGGAATTTAGGGACTAGTTGCAGAGGTCTGGGAACTTGTGTTCAAGATCTAGGAGCATCTTGCAGATATCTTATGACCAGTTGCAGAAGTCAAGGTAATAGTTACAGATATTTAGGTACTACTTGCAGAGAACAAGGGACTAGTAGCAGAGATATAGGGAGTACTTGAAGGGATCTAGAGACTATTTGCTGAGATTTAAGGATTAGTTGATGATATATTTTCCCCTGATTTTTCAGCAGCATGACTCATAACAAACCTGTACATCTATAAAACACATTCAGGTTGAATCCTGATTCTGGACTGCAGTTTGGACTTTGATACTTCTCTTATCTTATGAAGAATCATATTTCATATTTATTGAGGCGTCTGTGGGTCAAAGTGCTCTTATGGATAGATCTCTGTTAATTAATAACTCAGAAACAGTGTATTATTGTTACGATTGAAAAACCAGTCTTTGAAGTTAGAACCAATCAATGCAGAGAGATCTGAGGACTAGTTAAGATGTCCAGGGACTAGTTCCAGAGATCTAGGGACTAGTTCAAGAGGTCCAAGGGACTAGTTCTCTTTTTAGGCTGCAAGATTTTCTATCTCTTCCTCTGCCGCAATATCACTCCATCATCCAGCTGTAGGGTCAGAGGGAAAGTTATTTAATCATCACTCCTTAATGTCCTATGTGAATATATGCAGGGAGCGATGGCCTGTACTACGAAGCAGGATTTTCGCCTAGCGAGCTAACTTCAGGGGAAACTCTGGGTTTCTGGTCCTACGACGCTGGTTCTCTTCTTACCGGGCGAGATCTCCATAAATACAGTTTAAACTGCCGTTGCAGGAAAGCCGGCCGGCAAAAATCAACTGACTGTGTGAACGTGAAAATGTATAGAATATCACCTCCCATCTTCAGAGCAATCTGATCATAATGTATCATATTTCCTTATATGCTTCTCGAGCCGTATCTGGCCGTGCAACACTCACAGTGTCACATACTGTATGCAGAAGTATTATTTTAAGAAACACATTAAGTTGACGAAACACTCGAGTCAAATGTAATTAAAGTCAGATCCACTCGTGTCTTAGACGGGGGCAGTGATATCATAAACCTGTTAATGTACACATTCAAACACTTTTTTGTTTACCAGCTGGTCTGTATTCACCTTGCAGGTGCAGCTATGTGGCTTTTATCCTGGATCAAGTGTTTAAGTCATGGATGTTTAAAGTTTAACTTCTACATATTTGTCTAATATTATAGTTGACTTTTCATTCAGGAAGTATGACGCTGCGCTGTCAGTACGCTTGTCCA
Source organism: Dissostichus eleginoides (assembly GCA_031216635.1). Classification (NCBI taxonomy): domain Eukaryota; kingdom Metazoa; phylum Chordata; class Actinopteri; order Perciformes; family Nototheniidae; genus Dissostichus; species Dissostichus eleginoides. The sequence continues at coordinate 29,988,650 of CM062278.1, forward strand.
TGTTTGTAATTGGTCAAATGTTGCTAACCCCGCCCCTTTCACGTGAACGCGCACTCAGCCGGACAGAGAAACCCTGGCTTGAGTTACCGAGTTGATAACCAGCGTCGTAGGACCGCTTAGCGAGATCGCGTTTCTTTTGGGTTAGTTAAACCAGATAACTCAAACATATCCAGGGTATGTTGAACTGGATTCGTAGTACAGGCCTCAGGTTCCAAAATCAAACTACATGCCACTGTCAATAAACATTTCAAACATGAGTTTTCTGACTGAAATAAAGTCAACTTTAGTGTTTCTCTTAGTTCCCAGCAGCAGAGAGAAAAGTCTCCTGGACCCAGCTGTGTGTCCATGAAGAGTGATCGGTCTAAGGGTGCTCTGATAACATTCAAAGATGGAAGCTGTTCTTATGACCTGGTGTAAGTATTTAAAACTATTAATAGAAACTGGAGAGGTTGCTGTTCCTCAGTTAGACTCAGAATTGGTCGTCCATCAGTATTAGCATCTGGTTTGCATGATGATGTATTATGACAGAACACAACATCTTTATATAACTGCTCTGTGTGTGTCTTTGTATGTAAAGTCTGTGGCGCAAATATAATGTAAGGTCATGATTCCTCACAGAGAGGACCATCAGAGCTCAGAGGTTCCCAGAGGTCAGTCTGCCCAGCAGCATCAGACACAGCTGGACTCCACATTTATGGTCTGTACATTTACTACAGCTACTTTACATCTGTTCTGCTCACAGTCAACTCCATGATGCACTTTTTAGATCAGTGGATTGTCAGTCTGTCCAACATGGATCTGATGTTTGGTGCCTTTAGTTTGATTGTGTTGTTTATATATTCTGTTCCAGCTGCTGGAGGAGAACATCATCACTTTCGTGAAGAACGAGCTGAAGAAGATCCAGAAGGCCCTGAGTTCAGATTACCCAGAATGCTTAGAGATTCTGAGGGAGGATGAGGAGGTGTTGGATGGTGAGGATGAAGAGCAGAGGTGGAGCAGCAGAGAGGCATTTCTGAACATCACACTGCACTTCCTGAGGAGCATGAAGCAGGAGGAGCTGGCTGACCGTCTGCAGAGCAGTAAGAGGATTTCTATAAAGATTTAACACTCTGGATAAATGTTGACTAATGTCTCAAGAGATGGAACAAAATATACTCAGATCTTTATTCTTTAAGGATGTATTCGGATCATTGGTCTGGTTTGATTTCAGGACTAATTACCGGAGTTAGTCAGCGTAAACTTAAGTCTAACCTGCAGAAGAGGTTCCAGTGTGTGTTTGAGGGCATTGCTAAAGCAGGAAACCCAACCCTTCTGAACCAGATCTACACAGAGCTCTACATCACAGAGGGGGGTCTGCAGAGGTCAATGATGAACATGAGGTCAGACAGATTGAAACAGCATCCAGGAAACCAGACAGACCAGAAACAACCATCAGACAAGAAGACCTCTTTAAAGCCTCACCTGGAAGAGATGCACCAATCAGAGCAGTGATGACAAAGGGAGTGGCTGGCATTGGGAAAACAGTCTTAACACAGAAGTTCACTCTGGACTGGGCTGAAGGCAAAGCCAACCAGGACATCCAGTTCATATTTCCATTCACCTTCAGAGAGCTGAATGTGGTGAGAGAGAACAAGTACAGCTTGGTGGAACTTGTTCATCACTTCTTCTCTGAAACCAGAGACGCAGGAATCTGCAGGTTTGATCAGTTCCCGGTTGTGTTCATCTTTGACGGTCTGGATGAGTGTCGACTTCCTCTGGACTTCCACAACAATGAGATCCTGACTGATGTCACAGAGTCCACCTCAGTGGATGTGCTGCTGACAAACCTCATCAGGGGGAAGCTGCTTCCCTCTGCTCGCCTCTGGATAACCACACGACCTGCAGCAGCCAATCAGATCCCTCCTGAGTGTGTGGACATGGTGACAGAGGTCCGAGGGTTCACTGACCCACAGAAGGAGGAGTACTTCAGGAAGAGATTCAGAGATCAGGAGCAGGCCGGCACCATCATCTCCCACATCAAGACCTCACGAAGCCTCCACATCATGTGCCACATCCCAGTCTTCTGCTGGATCTCTGCTACAGTTCTGGAGGAGGTGTTGAAAACCAGAGAGGGAGGAGAGCTGCCCAAGACCCTGACTGAGATGTACATCCACTTCCTGGTGGTTCAGTCCAAAGTGAAGAATCAAGTATGATGGAGGAGCTGAGACAGATCCACACTGGAGTCCAGAGAGCAGGGAGATGATGGAGTCTCTGGGAAAACTGGCTTTTGAGCAGCTGCAGAAAGGCAACCTGATCTTCTATGAGTCCGACCTGACAGAGTGTGGCATCGATATCAGAGCAGCCTCAGTGTACTCAGGAGTGTTCACACAGGTCTTTAGAGAGGAGAGAGGACTGTACCAGGACAAGGTGTTCTGCTTCGTCCATCTGAGCGTTCAGGAGTTTCTGGCTGCTCTTCATGTCCATCTGACCTTCATCAACTCTGGGGTCAACCTGCTGTCAGAAGAACCAACAACCTCCAGGCTGCCTAAAGTCTTCAGACCCAAACCTGAACTAACACATCTCTACCAGAGTGCTGTGGACCAGGCCTTAAAGAGTCCAAACGGACACCTGGACTTGTTCCTCCGCTTCCTCCTGGGTCTTTCACTGGACCCAGAAACTCTTACATGGTCTGCTGACACAGACAGGAAGTAGCTCAGAGATCAAGAAGAAAACAGTCCAGTTCATCAAGAAGAAGATGGATGAGGATCTGTCTCCAGAGAGAAGCATCAACCTGTTCCACTGTCTGAATGAACTGAATGATCGTTCTCTAGTGGAGCAGATCCAGCAGTCCCTGAGTTCAGGAAGTCTCTCCACAGGTAATCTGTCTCCTGCTCAGTGGTCCGCTCTGGTCTTCATCTTACTGTCATCAGAAGAAGATCTGGACGTGTTTGACCTGAAGAAATACTCTGCTTCAGAGGAGGCTCTTCTGAGGCTGCTGCCAGTGGTCAAAGCCTCCAGGAAGGCTCTGTAAGTACAGAAACATTCAGATTCATACATCATGACTTAAATATTCTGCTCATCATTTTAACATATTGTTTGTATTTTCTCCTCAGACTGAGTGGCTGTAATCTGTCAGAGAGAAGCTGTAAAGCTCTGTCCTCAGTCCTCAGCTCCCAGTCCTCTAGTCTGAGAGAGCTGGACCTGAGTAACAACGACCTGCAGGATTCAGGAGTGAAGCTGCTGTCTGCTGGACTGGAGAGTCCACACTGCACTCTGGAGACTCTCAGGTCAGGATTCATCAATATGTTGAGCTTCCTTTTCTGGAATTATTTAACTTACTATAGTAAATAAACTAATTTTAAACCCGTAAAATTATTCTTTGCTGTTGTGTTCAGGTGCAAATCTACACACCTTTCTCCCTTTCTACTTTTGACACATGTATAACATTGGCTTTCAATCCACCATTTATGCAAAATGTTTGCCTTCAGTTCAAATAATGTAGGTTTCCTCGTATTTATGATAACAGCGTCTTAATATTTAGTTTTTACATTTGTAAAAAGGAGTAAATGCTGAGCTGTTAATTTTTATTTTTGTCTCTTCAGACTGAGTGGCTGTAACCTGTCAGAGAGAAGCTGTGAAGCTCTTGCCTCAGTCCTCAGCTCCCAGTCCTCTAGTCTGAGAGATCTGGACCTGAGTAACACCAACCTGCAGGATTCAGGAGTGAAGCTGCTGTCTTCTGGACTGGAGAGTCCACACTGCACTCTGGAGACTCTCAGGTCAGGATTCATCAACATCTTCAACTATTTATGTAGTGTTTTAGCAGCTTTAGAAAAGTTTTGAGATATCAGAGAGATTTCAGAAAGCTTCCAATAATGTTGACGCATAATTGAAAAATATAAGTGATTAAGAATAAAAGTAATAATAATAATGTAACTCCACATTAGCTAACAGTATTGCAGTACAATCAATTCTGTCAAAATGGAACTTAAAGTAAGAGCTGAAGGCTTGTAAGTGTCATTGGATCTGGTTAACATCTCAGTACATGAGTATATAATACAGAAAACATAGTACAGCCATGGAGTCCATGGCATGTCACCACAGAGGAAGCCACTGCTCTCCAAAATATTACCAGTTCACACCTGAAGTTTGTCAAACAGCACTTTAACACTGCACAAGGCTCATTTTGTTCTTTTGTTAACCCGGACATGTTGAAAAACACCTGGAAGTGAGTTAGCAGTGGTGCTCGACCTCCGGATGCGGAACATCCTCCCTGAAGGCAGGAGGGTGAAGAGGCAGTTGGAGGGATGGAAGGGGTCACCCACAATGCTGAGTGCTCTGTGGGTGAGGCGGGTGTTGTAGAGGTCCAGGAGTGATGGGAGTGAGGCACCAATGATCCTCTCAGCAGTGTTTACGATGCGCTGCAGGGTCTTGCGGTTCGATGTTGTGCAGCTTCCGAACCACACCGTGATGCAGCTGCTGAGGATGCTCTCGATGGCGCCTTGTTAGAAGGAGAGCTTGATGGGGGGGGCTCCTGCTCTCTTCAGTTAGCGGATGAAGTAGAGTCGCTGCTGGGCTTTCTTGATGATTGACGTGGTGTTGTTACTCCCCCCCCCCTTACTTCTTTCAGGATGGATCCTGGTGGAGTCCGATGGTTGAGACCCGGTCTGAGGAAGTGTGAGTGTGATTTAATTTGATTCATGAAAACAAAGCAGCCGCCATCTTCAAATGTAACCTTCATCATCTATGTGTCAATAAATGATCAGATGATGGATCAATAACTGCTGCTGTTCCTCTCATCAGATTCCTGTGAACTCTCACTCGACACAAACACAGCACACAGAAACCTCAAACTGTCTGACAACAACAGGAAGGTGACATCTGTGAGAGAGAAGCAACCATATCCTCCTCATCCAGAGAGGTTTGACTCCTGGTGTCAGCTGATGTGTAGAGAAGCTCTGACTGGTCGCTGTTACTGGGAGGTCGAGTGGAGAGGAGAGGTTCACATATCAGTGACTTACAGAGGAATCAGGAGGAGAGGAAACAGAGATGACTGTGGGTTTGGAAGGAATGATCAGTCCTGGAATCTGAGATG
>CM062278.1:29998720-30046220 GCA_031216635.1 Dissostichus eleginoides
CCTTCTGCTGTTCCCTTTAGTGTTTAATTCCTGTCTGTCTTCTTCTGTTGTTCCCTTTAGTGTTTACTTCCTGTTTTTTTATCAAGAGGGAAACATATGACCAATTAACGAATTGTGCCTCATTAAATAAACTAAACTATAAACTTGGATCTCCAATTAATAATTAACAGGTGTATTGATTTTGGTCTCTAGGTTAACTTGTCTATAACAAAGGTTGGATGTTGTAAAAGAGTGTGAAGAGGTGCCAGTTCGGTTTTTTGAGCAAGCGGCCAAACCTCCAGCTGTTGTAAAGAAATGGAAATTCTCCATTCCTGTCTGTCTTCTTCTGCTGTTCCCTTTCGTGTTTACTTCCTGTCTGTCTTCTTCTGCTGTCATTTGTCTTATTCTCATTCCATTATATGGCGATCATTTTCACCTTGATGTCTCTTTCTGTTTGTTTTTTCATTTGTTTGTGTTGATGTTTGGATCAGAAGCTTCAATCTGCACTAACAGGATTAAACTATTTTTGTCATCAGGACAACACCAGCGAGGAAAGCACCAATTAATACATCAATAATTATACATTAGTAGAGTGATTGGGCCCTTGGCAGGACTCTGTTCCCAGAAAGACTAATTGAATAATAAGATCATTACAGTCAGGAAGAGCTCTGGACAGTTAGCAGCCGAGAGTATCCATTTCACACTGACAGCTGGAACAAAGTTATTATTCTCACGATTCACCTTCTGCTTCGCCTGCACAAAGGCGCTTCGTCTTCTTATTATTATGTGTTGATTCTTCTGGTAAGAACGTAATTGCTGTTACTTTGCATAACCTCGCCAGCTTTATCAACCTTTATTTGCCAAAGAAACTCTTTTTAAACTTTTGAGTGAACTGCAAGTTCTGTAAAACTTAGTTATAACAGCTTTCGGGTGAGAAAACTAATCATTGAGGTAACTAATGTGATTAGTCTACTAATTTGGAGCTGCTTGTATAAAAAACACTCAAAAAACATCAGCAATGTTTTATCACTGCCTGAACGGTAGACACAGGTCACATTTAACCATAGGGTGTTAAATAATAAGTCTAATTAAAATTATGAGAGCCACCAATTTATCCATAGCTAGCTAGATAGCTAACATTTCCTAGCTAGCTTGTTAGATAGGTAGCTTACGCAAGCTAGCTATCAAGTTAGAAAATAAATAGTTAGCCAGCTTGTAAAGTATGTAGCCTATATAACTTTTTCTAGCCCGCTTGATAGACATGTAATTACCGTTAGCTAGCTTACAAATTAATAAATTAGCAAACGTTGGTGAGCTTGTTAGCTAGATAGCTAATATTTGCTAGCTAGCTTGTTAGATAAGTAGTTTATTTAAGCTAGCTAGCTTGTTAGATAAGTAGTTTATGTAAGCTAGCTATAAAGTTAGAAAGATATCAATAGTTAGCTTGTAAAGTACATATCTAACTTTTTCCAGCCCGCTTGTTAGACGTGTAGCTACCGTAAGCTAGCTTACTAGTTAAATAGATAGCAATCGTTTTTGAGCTTGTTAGCTAGATAGCTTAAATATGCTAGATTAACAGCACACTTTAACAGGTGTATTGGTTTTGGTCTCTAGGTTAACTTGTCTATAACAAAGTTTGGATGCTGTAAAACTACACCATAGTCGAAGTGTATATGAATCATCCCAATTGCAATTCATTGTTTACAGCGAACACATATGCGTATGAACCGGAAGCAGGGAAAGGGACGGGACTACATAAGGTGAATACAATCATTTAGACAGGTAACTCAACTATAGGCTTGTTTGTTCAGCGGTATGATAAAAAGAGTATCATCTAAAGGTCTGTGATGTTAATATTATGAATTTAATTAGACTTTTGAGAGCTCAGGAAGGAATCTAGTTTCAATCGAGGGAAAGACATTTACATATAAATTTGAGTTCAGTCAGGATGAGGCTTATCTTCGGTCTCGGGACAAACGTCCTGTTGATACTGGACGACGACTTCACACACCGGATATTACTTTCATCACAAACCCTCCGTGTGTTTTTGGTTTTCTGCTGCAGTGAACTCTGTTGAATGTCACGCAGCCTGCAGCAGAAACAGATAGAAAAGTTTGAGTTTAGTTAATATTGGATTGACTTTTCAGAAACAAACAGTGCACTACAAAAACTTGAAATCTTGCCCAGTATATGTGTCAAATATCTAGTCAGAATATGTCTTCACCCCTGATATAAGACATAATAACTTCAGAAGTAACAATGCAGTGAGATAAAGGGACTTTTTAGACATTGCATCATCTTGTTAAGTAAAGACATCTTATTTTGAGTTGTATATCAGATTAAAACTTTTTTTTTTACATATTTATTAGAAAATCACCAACTAACATCAGAGAACAGAACATTTTGGAGCATTAGCGGCTTATACTGTAACAACATTTCCTGATTATGGTCAAATATAGTTCTAAATTAGTTCTCCAAGCTAATTACGAGATCTGATTTATATAAATATCCTTTGTTATTTCAAGACATCTTACCAAGCTAATGTTCACTTGTTCTATTGCCAGACTTTTGTACTTATTTCAAGTGAAAACACCTCGGTTCATTATTTTGTAACTCGGTTTTTAGAGCAGCATTTTTTCCAGTGTGCACTTCTGTTTTGATTTAATTGTTTTAATACAGTTCATTTAGGGTTTAATTGATCCATCCAGTTAATATCAGACCCGCAAACAGACCCCACCTTAAACACAACATTTTAACCATGGTTGAGAGGGTACTTTGTTACTCAAATATATTCAGCAATCCGAGTATCAAAATATAAAAAGTAAGGTTACTTTTGGACCACAATTTCAAATGCAACGCAAATATACTTATACAAGAGAAAATAAATATCTAAACGGTGTTTTTTCACTTAATTGTGTTAGCCTTCTCCTTTTTTTTTGGACATACATAACCGAGTGTCCTACATTTATTTGAATTTCACATGATTTCGTCATACAGTTAGACCCTTTTGTTGTCGATTAAATGTCTTCAGGGTCTGTTTCCCCCCCAGGCACTCAATTGTGTGTGTGTGTGTGTGTGTGTGTGTGTGTGTGTGTGTGTGTGTGTCCTCAGTGTTCTCCAGCAGACCTGAGTGCCTGATTCCCCTCGGAGAGAACTGGCTGAGTTTCCTTGGCAGGATTGGATTTCATTTCCACCCAAACACTGATTACTAACACACCTCTGGTTCAGCTGCTGTGTATTTTTGCAGGATATGAAATGTTCGAACCCCTCATGCTGCTGCACATCGTTGCATCCAAATACAAATCACTGCCAAATGCTGCTTCTCTATCCTGGCAGCAGCAGCATGACGGTATAATGAACATGATGTGAGCCATGACAGTGTTGTACAAATTAAAATGTCCACAGTTGTAGGAAAGTGCATACTTTTCAACATGGGTCTGTTGTGAAAATGTCTTCGTGACTCAAAAAGCCTTCTGGTTACTGAATCTATTCGCAAGGAATGAGCCAATGTGTGATTTGTGATAGTGAGAATTATATTTTAAAATGTTGCGTGTGCTTTATTAAATAGTTCCCTGCTGCCATGAAAGCAGAAACATAAAAACAAATAGATTGTATTTTCTAGAGGACGGGTTTGAAGTCTCGACTGCAGCTTTTTATCAGGAGCTAAAAAACTGTCTTAAAAATGTACCTGTAATAAAATCATACAACACTTTTACAGCCCGGCCAGATTCCCTTTGCTTCATAAAGCTTACGATTGCAAACTGTTAAAGAACTCAGACATAAGACGCCAGGTATTAATTCATATTACATTTTCCAATCCTCAATCCAGTTAACATTTTGTGTGAAAATCTCCGTCCATGTATTCGTTGTGAAATGATTCGGGTACATGCTGATACTTTTGCATCCCATTACCAAACGTCCGGACACGACAGCAAGTAGATATGGTATGAAGACAAGCAGTGAGAAAAGGAAAGGGATCTCAGGTGAAGGATGAGGGACAGCAGGAAGTGATGGGACGTTTATGGACACAGTCGAGCAATTTGTAGACCTCTACTCTTTAACATAAAAACAAAACACAGACCATGAGTCCCATAAGAACATCACACACGTCTCAAGTAGAAACTAAAGCCAATGGTGCAGGAAGGTAGGGGCAGAATGTCTGATGGAAATAAAGAGGTGGTGGAGTGCATGTGTTTCTGCAGCAGCTCAGTATTTTGGAAATGTTACACGATTCTTGTTCCTCCCACTGCAGAAACCCTCAGCTGGTCGCCGGTTTCTCACAGTTTGAGTTCTTGTTTGTTGTTCCCACTCACAGGGAAACATGGAGAGTTTCTGCAGAACAAACTCCTCCTGAACCGGAGGGTTTCTACAGGAGGACAGATTGAAACGAGATTATATGATACGTACGTACACTTTTCAGAATCAGAATCAAGTTTATTGCCAGGTACGTTTTAAAGTAACCTGTTTTAATAATTATAACTTTGTCTGTGTAAACTGTATACTTATGAAACTAGACCAAGTGTTCTTATTTTCCTTTGTTTGCTGTGGTCAATTGTGTGTGCGTTGACTTAGGAATGTAGAGGATCCAGTCGGCCCCCCCGGGGTTTTAATGGCCCGGATAGGAGCATGGGGGGGTTGTAGGAGAAAGGTAATAAAACTGACACCATTGAGTCTATGCAGAGATTGTTCTGAGAGAAAGATTGGGATGCAGAGTGGTACGGCCAGGTGCTGAGGATAAACGAAGATAAGGATTGGTACCTCACCCCCGTGCGACCCAGAATTGTTTATTTTATGGCTGCCATAAAAGATGACCTGGGACTGATCGGCGGCGCAGGAGATCGAAAGTTCCCACACTTATGGCTGACTCACTCTGATTCGCTGTTTAGACCTCGTCAATGGCTGACTCACTCTGATTCGCTGCCTAGGGCTCGCCCAGGAGTGAGTCCACCAATGGATGAACACCTAGGGAGGAGCAACCGACACAACTCCTCCCACACAACTCCTCTCCGTTTGTGGGGATAAATATTGTGAATTCTGTACACTCGCGGCCTCTGTTCTGTCTGACTGTCTGATACGTACATCGCACGGTGGAAGAGCTGAGGCCCGGAGTACTTCGTTATATAAGTACTTCGTTATATTGTACTGTTGTTTCTACCATTAAATCAGCTTATTGTTTAATCTCATATCTCTGTCTGAGCCGTTCCTTTTTACAGCAGACCACTCATCAAACGAACAGCGCGGAGCGGGCTCGAACCTTCAACAACTGAAGGGTGCTTAAACCCAACAATTTGGTGACCGACCGACGTGATGAGTAGGGTCTCATAGAAGGCACACCGGCAGCCAGCGGACGAACGGTCCAGGGATGACACCTCGAATACCTCTGACAACTAAACCAGGGCGCCCACAACAGAAAGGTGAGCAGATACCTGTTATTATCAAAATCTGTGATTGGCTATACTACAAAATTTTAGAGTTGTCAGCGGCATTTTCAGTGTTTTAGTCTTACGGTAGAAAGAACAGTACTACAGAATAACACTTTCCAGTCTCAAAGAGGAGCTGTAGTTGTGTTATATGTGGGGTATTTCAAGAGGAGAAACGCAACTTTCAAAATCAATTTGAAATGACCGGATCTCGCAAACTCTTGCTGTGGGGTTAATCTAGAAGACTAAACGTGACGATAAAGAGATTCTGTAGACTGGGTTTCGACTCCTTGCCAAAAGCCACATCGCCGAAAGGGGGTGTAGAAGCGCTTCTGGAAGTCTCTCCATCTGTTGAAATATACATCGCACTATAAAAGTCAACTAGACTGTACGGGGAATATATTAACTGTGTAACGAGATTGCAGTGGTTATAAAATTTAAAGAAGTCCAGCTGCAATGGTCGTTCGAGATTTCAGTGGTTTTAAAATTTAAAAGAAGTCCAGCTGAAATACTCTGAGAAATAAGGTGACACACACAGTAATTCTTAGACGAATTCTGGGGTTGGGGCTCATCGACTAATGTACACAGGCAATCCTTAGACGGATCTGGGGTTACATTAGGATTATTTATTTTGAGTGTGATTAACTGTGTAACGAGATTGCAGTGGTTATAAAATTTAAAAGAAGTCCAGCTGCAATGGTCGTTCGAGATTTCAGTGGTTTTAAAATTTAAAAGAAGTCCAGCTGAAATACTCTGAGAAATAAGGTGACACACACAGTAATTCTTAGACGAATTCTGGGGTTGGGGCTCATCGACTAATGTACACAGGCAATCCTTAGACGGATCTGGGGTTACATTAGGATTATTTATTTTGAGTGTGATTAACTGTGTAACGAGATTGCAGTGGTTATAAAATTTAAAGAAGTCCAGCTGCAATGGTCGTTCGAGATTTCAGTGGTTTTAAAATTTAAAGAAGTCCAGCTGAAATACTCTGAGAAATAAGGTGACACACACAGTAATTCTTAGACGAATTCTGGGGTTGGGGCTCATCGACTAATGTACACAGGCAATCCTTAGACGGATCTGGGGTTACATTAGGATTATTTATTTTGAGTGTGATTAACTGTGTAACGAGATTGCAGTGGTTATTTAAAAAAGAAGTCCAGCTGCAATGGTCGTTCGAGATTTCAGTGGTTTTAAAATTTAAAGAAGTCCAGCTGAAATACTCTGAGAAATAAGGTGACACACACAGTAATTCTTAGACGAATTCTGGGGTTGGGGCTCATCGACTAATGTACACAGGCAATCCTTAGACGGATCTGGGGTTACGTTAGGTATATTTATTTTGAGTGTGATTAACTGTGTAACGAGATTGAGTAAGAAAAAGGTTGATAGGCGCTGTGAGAATGGGTCTGCAGAGAGAATTTCGCCTTGATGCCAACTGGCTGTTATCAGCCTGCAGCCAGGGAGGAGAAATCAGCAGAGCTGCCTGCACTGAGTGTGTGTGTGTGTGTGAGGAAGTCCGTGGATTGGTCAATTTGGACCAATCAGCGCGGGCTTAACGTAACGGCTAAGCGGTCCTACGACGCTGGTTATCAACTCGGTAAATCGAGCCAGGGTTTCTCTCTCCAGCTGAGAGCGCGTTCACGTGAAAGGGACAAGTGTACTAACAGCGCAGCGTCATACTTCATTAATGAAAAGTAAATAAATATTAGACAAATATGAACTTTAAACATCCATGACTTAAACATATAATAAAGGATACAAGCCACATAGTTGCACCTGCAAGGTGAATATAGAGCAACTGGTTAAAAAATAAATAAACTACCGAGTGTTTGAAAGCGTACAACAGTTTTATGTTATCACTGTTGCCCATCTAAGACACGAGTGGATCTGACTTTAATTACATTTGAGTTGAGTGTTTCGTCAACCTAATGTGTTGCTTAAAATAATACTTCTGCATACAGTATGTGACAATGTAAGTGTTGCACGGTCAGATACGGCTCGAGAAGCTGACTTAGACAAGGAAATATATGATATATTATGATATTATATGATCGATGATGTGATATGAATGATAAGTGCGACACGTCGGCGTCTTCTCTTCATACGGCAGTTTAAACTGTATTTCCTTTATCCTGTAATATGACTTGATAGATTTAAACTCCGCACGCTGAGCTCTGATCAGGCGCAGCTTTCACTGAGTTGATCTCTATTCTATAGACGCCGGAGGCAGGCAGCGTCAGGTAAAACAAGTTATTTAGCCTTCCCAAACCTGAGCCTTACGCGCCGCCAATAATACACCTCGCACCGAAAACTATCAGACTGTATACCTGTGGGAATAAAACTACAATAATTAGTAAATTATAGTACGCAGGGATATCTGGTGTTTTTTATAAGAAACTAAAACCTTTAGGAGAAGCGCTCTTGTGAGTCTCCGCAACGGGTTGAAATACACCTCGCACCGAAAACTATCAGACTGTATACCTGTAGGAATAAAACTACAATAATTAGTAAATTATAGTACGCAGAGATATCTGGTATTTTTAAAAAAACTAAAACCTTTAGGAGAAGCAGATACGAACGAAGTCAAAAAAATGGAAGGAGAATTTGAACGTGAAGAGAGAGAATTAGGAGTCCCTGTTCCGGGGAGTTTAAGGGAACAGTGGGGACAAGCAGAGAGATTGATACTTAGCGGACTTAAGCCCGGAGATCATAAAAAGGCGAGCAGCGATCTCCGTTTCTTACACGATCAGATGATCGCAGAGAATAGAGTAGAGGGTGACGAGGCAATAAGTCTCCTAGCCACAGCACTCAATACATACGAGCGACAGTTGGTTCAGAAATTAGAAACTCTCAACAAGCAGAAGGCAGGTTTTATCAGGGCTTCTAAACTTAACAAAGAAAGGGAGCTAGTTGACAAGCTAAGGAGAATAGGCCATAACGCAGCTTTAGTTATGAATGGAGTGGCAGTAACCTGCTCTCTGAGCAAAACTCCCGCCAAAAATCTGCCCGCCATAGCAGCCCCACCCAGTCCTGCACCAGCCCCTCCCACAGAAGTGATAGAGCCAGTCAGGAAGGAGAAGCCATATGGTGGGCCCCTCCCAGACATCCCAGAGGGCGGTCCCCTCCTCTATCCAGATTTATACAACCCCTTTAAGACCCGACCCCCTCCCTATACGCTTCCCTCCACCTCTAACCCCCCCTCACCCAGTTCCCCTCATGACATTAAAGGAACACCTGTATCAACACATACACCTACAGATGAAGAAATACTTGACTTTGTTGCAAAACGCGTCAAATTTTTTAGGACTAAAAAAAAAAAAGGATGAAACCTCTGCCTCTGACAGAGAAGACACGGCAAGTCAAGACGGCACAGGGGACTCCACCTTCCTCTGAAACAGGTTGATATAGCCGGTGTCGGACTTTGTTTATGAACACATTAACTGAGGGACAGGTTTCTCCCCATTTGAGCTGACCCACGGCCATCAGTTTCCGGGTCCTGGAGCATTAGCAGTAGGGAAAGAAGAAGAGATGGATAGCAAACCATATTACCAGCAACTTAAGGGCTTGGTATGAGATTTCTCCACCCAGGTGGCTGACGCCAAAGGGGGACCGGAGAAGCACGAGGCTAACACCGCAGAATTCATCTGGCTGAAGGTCATCCGTCCGAAGTGGCTCAACCCAAGGTTCACCGGCCCGCACAGAGTGACTCAGAGGACATCACATGCAGTTCGCCTCGAAGGAAAGGGGGAAACGTGGTATCATTGGAGCCAGTGCGCCGTTGGAAAACCTCCAGCAAGGACGTTAGACGACATCAGAACTGACATCGCTGCAGCAGGACGAGAGAACGACACATCTGACGACGACAGCCCAGCAGAAGCAACGACCCATACAACAGATGACAAGGACAAAGACACAGAGGTAACAACAGGCGATCTTGGAAAGGAGATTACGGCCGGCGAGGAGGCGGACACGAGTCTACTCTGAAACACACGACTCCATATAGGACCCGACTTTTTTACTCCCACCTTTAGGGGCACTTTCCAATAAGTAGCAGCATTTTTATGCCCACCTATAGGGCCTCTTTCTAATAAGAGTAGTAGGTTATATATAACGAGAGGTTAGCCCTATAGTTAAAGGGCAGTGGAAGTCTCCCCACTCACCAGACCTTCTATTTAACAGGTTCTGGGAGCACAGTATTTACCATTACAGGGTACTATTTTACACCCTAGTTTTAAAAAATCTCCTTAGGAGATTTTAGCATTGTGTTCAACCTAATTACAATAACACGGACCACTGATTAAAGGTACTCAACAATGACAGACTGTGGATTACACTTCCTTATTGTTTGTTGGTGTACTCTGCTAGTGGGAATCGTGGTTTTACTTGGGACACTGTTTGTATCTTGAACACCATTCTTAGTTATATGGCCCATTAGCGAATTGCCTTATTATTTGATTGGGTGTTAATTCCTTGTGTCCTAGTAAATCTCCTATTATTAATAACAGAAATAATGTGTGTTCACCCTTGCCTTTATTTTTGTTTTAATGATTCCATTGACCACCCAGACTCCATTCCCCCGCCAGAGGAGTCCGTAACTAGGGTCAAACGGGCCAAACATGAGGTAGTTGTTACCAAAATGTCTCCTAAACAAACCTTCACTTTCCAAGCAGGTAGTGATGGAATAATGCAGACAGGATCAACTATGTACATTACAATGTGCTCCGTTTAGCTAATCTCACTAGGGACCCTGTAGAAGGACTCGCTGAACAGCTGGGGCCGACTTCCCTTATGGCTGAAACAGAATAGAATGGCCCTTGACATGCTGTTAGCTGAGAAAGGAGGTGTGTGTTCAATGTTTGGTGATATGTGTTGTACTTTCATTCCAAACAATACGGCTCCGGACGGTTCCGTCACAAAGGCTTTAGAAGGCTTTCGCACACTATCCATAACTATGCATGAACAATCAGGGATACACAACCCCTTGGAGGAATGGTTTACAAACATGTTTGGTCAATGGAAAGGTTTAATAATGTCTCTTTTGATTTCAATAGCTACTTGTATTGCCATTTTAGTAACATGTGGTTGTTGTTGTGTGCCTTGTATCCGCTCATTGTGGGACAGACGCAGTAGAAAAGAATGACAGTGGTTATGTTTTGAATGCTATGTGTGAATTGATCTCTGGAGGTGAGATCAAAAGGGGGATTAAAGTAACCTGTTTATAATAATAATTATAACTTTGTCTGTGTAAAATGTATACTTATGAAACTAGACCAAGTGTTCTTATTTTCCTTTGTTTGCTGTGGTCAATTGTGTGTGCGTTGACTTAGGAATGTAGAGGATCCAGTCGGCCCCCCCGGGGTTTTAATGGCCCGGATAGGAGCATGGGGGGGTTGTAGGAGAAAGGTAATAAAACTGACACCATTGAGTCTATGCAGAGATTGTTCTGAGAGAAAGATTGGGATGCAGAGTGGTACGGCCAGGTGCTGAGGATAAACGAAGATAAGGATTGGTACCTCACCCCCGTGCGACCCAGAATTGTTTATTTTATGGCTGCCATAAAAGATGACCTGGGACTAATCGGCGGCGCAGGAGATCCAAAGTTCCCACACTTATGGCTGACTCACTCTGATTCGCTGTTTAGACCTCGTCAATGGCTGACTCACTCTGATTCGCTGCCTAGGGCTCGCCCAGGAGTGAGTCCACCAATGGATGAACACCTAGGGAGGAGCAACCGACACAACTCCTCCCACACAACTCCTCTCCGTTTGTGGGATAAATATTGTGAATTCTGTACACTCGCGGCCTCTGTTCTGTCTGACTGTCTGATACGTACATCGCACGGTGGAAGAGCTGAGGCCCGGAGTACTTCGTTATATAAGTACTTCGTTATATTGTACTGTTGTTTCTACCATTAAATCAGCTTATTGTTTAATCTCATATCTCTGTCTGAGCCGTTCCTTTTTACAGCAGACCACTCATCAAACGAACAGCGCGGAGCGGGCTCGAACCTTCAACAACTGAAGGCTGCTTAAACCCAACAGTTTACACATACAAGGAATATGCTTTAGTATCTGGTGGTGAGAACATAAACTATCCAAAAAAATAAGTTGCAAAGTACTTAAAAAAGAAACATGTAAGGGTAATAAAAAACAAGTATTTTTTAGAAACAATTCAGCATTCAAAAAGGATGCTAAACACAAGTATTTACAATGGGTATGGTGTTATATTTATATGTTTAGCAGCCACGTGCAGTCAGGGGAGGCAGGGCAGGCAGAATCTCACCTGTCATACTCCAATGTAACGGGAAAAAAAATAAAGAAAAACTAAATAATAATAATAATAAAATGTCTCCACTGATCTGTGTTGTAAATGTGATTTCTGTATGATTCCAATCGCTTTTTTATAGTCAAAATCGGCAAATTTGCAGAGCTCCGCTACAACTACATGGGAGCGATGAGAAGTGAGGCAGGGACGAGCTCTGCCTCACTTCACCCCACAGAAACTGTCTGGAAAGCGGGCCCTAAGCGCATGCCTGTTACCATCTCACTGTAGGTCACAAATGTAATGTTTGTAGATCCCTTTATTAAATGTGTCCTCACCATCCATAGTCTCTAAATAACTTATTTCACGTATATATGATATTTAGGCTCGCTGGTCTCATCATACAACGGCAATGAAAAAAGCACCAGGGGAGGCAGCCATAACCTCTGCCGCACTGAAGGGGGCGCACGTGAGCCCACAGGTTCTTGTTGCTACTGTTATTCTACGCAGAGACGGTAGATGCAAACAACAAACTAGACTTTTGAAACTAGAGGAAGATAAGGAGGACTTTTACAAAAAAGTAATAGAGATTGTTGTCCAGAAGGATAGCATGGACTTCATCTTCAAGTCAAGGTAAGACCACAAATGTAATGAAAATGGGATCTTACTAAGAAAGAACAATCCAATATTTAGATTTTGGGTATCCTTTTGTTGAACGGTCTGTTTAAAATGAATCGAAACATCAGACTAAAAAAAAAAAGCTTTTGAAAATAACAGAATATTTCGATTAAGGTCAAAATATAATATTTGTAAATCTGACTCTGAAACAGTGCCTCACCAGCCATGAACCTCACCGCACGTCACTGATATTTAGAGTATTATAGTTTATTCAGAATTGTTATATTGAGTATTGTTGAGATACTTTATTGATATATCTATGTGTCTACTGTTTATATGTACTGTATATATTTACTGTTTATGTTTGTAGCTCCCTATGATTTATTTGAGAATTTATATATATATAAAGGTGGCTAATGTTGGGCTATAAAGGAACTACAGCACGGTCACATGACTTCACGTCACCACTGCTAAGCTAAAGGGGGCTAATGTTGGGCTATAAAGGAACTACAGCACGGTCATATGACTTCACGTCACCACCGCTAAGCTAAAGGTGGCTAATGTTGGGCTATGAAGGAACTACAGCACGGTCACATGACTTCACGTCACCACCGCTAAGCTAAAGGCGGCTAATGTTGGGCTATAAAGGAACTACAGCACGGTCACATGACTTCACGTCAACACCGCTAAGCTAAAGGTGGCTAATGTTGGGCTATAAAGGAACTACAGCACGGTCACATGACTTCACGTCACCACCGCTAAGCTAAAGGCGGCTAATGTTGGGCTATAAAGGAACTACAGCACGGTCACATGACTTCACGTCACCACCGCTAAGCTAAAGGCGGCTAATGTTGGGCTATAAAGGAACTACAGCACGGTCACATGACTTCACGTCACCAACGCTAAGCTAAAGGCGGCTAATGTTGGGCTATAAAGGAACTACAGCGGCTGATTTTAGGACTCCTGCACCACTCTCAACACCACGATGCCCTGCTTTGAGCTTTACATAAGTGCCATTGTTCTGTTTTTACTTTCTTAACCGAGTAATATCTGAATGCTAGAACACATTAGGTCAGTTTTTTTTGGCAATCCCTCAAACTACAGGCTGTTTTCCAGCCAAAGATGATGAGACTGTATGGGTTTTGGGGCTGTTTTCAGTGTCTTTACCCAGCGGCCCACACTCATTAACTCCCATCACTCTGCAGAAAGTGCCCTGCAGCTGCGATAAATCCCTAAATACCCAAGCAATTTAAAACATTTCAATAGCTGCTTCGTAATGTCTTGTTTGAGCGCCCTGCAGCTGTTTTTTAATACGGACATTTCAGACAATTACGTGAAAAACATCTTGATAAGTCATCGTGAACATTTTGAGTTGTAAGTTATATCCTACTTTAAAGGTCCCATGTCATGGCCATTTCTACTGATCATAATTCCATTGTTGAGGTATACTAGAATAGATTTATATTGTGCAATTTTCCAAACTCACATTGGTTTCTCATACAGCATCTCTGTATAGTATGTGTATTCACTCTCTGTCCTAAACGGCTTGTTGGAGCTCCTGCCCCCCCCCCTCCCTATGAGCCCAGTGGCCGTCTGTGAGACAGCGAGACACAGCGAAACCCAGCCCGAACACACACACACACCCGCAGCCTGGCTGGGAGTTTGTGTGTGTGCCCACACACCGACTCACAGCCTCGCCGCGTCCCGCCGTCTCAGGGAGGAGAAATCGGCGGAGCTGCAGCTGAGAAAAGATTGAGTGTGTGTGTGTGGGAAACACATGGACCAATCCACGGACTTAACGTAACGTTACGGCTCCGCGGACGTAACGAAACGGCTCCCCGGATTGGTCCATTTGGACCAATTTGTCCATTTGGGTATGGGCACGTCACTGTACCCAGGAAGAAAAAGAGAAATGTCCAACGAGGCGTTCTGGGGCAGCATAGACAGGTCTTTCCTGTGTTAGAGTTTTACTCGCTACAGGGTGTACTTTGAGGGTCTGTGACCTTGCAGACCGTTTACATGCACAAAAAAGCTACATAACACACAAGGGGACGGGTAATAACCAGAAAAGCATGACATGGGACCTTTAAATCAGACTTTAGTTCCACCTGGAGTAAATTCTCAAGCTACCCTGCAGTATACAAAGTCATTCAAACTAGCTGCACCTTTACCAGCTTTGAGAACACTTTCATGATCAATCATTATAAAACATATCATATATATTATTCTGAAATGGACCAATCTGCACAATCACTACTTTTACTGTCGCTACTTTCACTATATTTTGATGATAATACTTTTCTACTTTTACTTGAGGAACATTTTGAATGCAGGACTTTTACTGTAACAGAGTATTCCTACACTCTGGTACTTCTACTTTTACTCAAGTAGAAGATCTGAGTACTTCTACTTTTACTCAAGTACCAGATCTGAGTACTTCTACTTTGACTCAAAGATCTGAGTACTTCTACTTTTACTCAAGTACAAGATCTGAGTACTTCTACTTTTACTCAAGTACCAGATCTGAGTACTTCTACTTTGTCTCAAAGATCTGAGTACTTCTCCCCCCCTCTACTACCTTCTATATCTACATTTCTCCTATAATAAAATGCAGGATGTGTTTCCTGCAGTATCTGTGAGTCCATCAGAGGAACCATGAAATGTTTGCAGTGAGTGTGGATGGAAATGCATGGAATGAATTGCCATCCTGTGAGTCATGTGGAGCCGAAGCTGCGATGGATGGAACAGATTTCTGCCCTCGTAAAAAAACGTACAGAGAATGACATGATTATATATTTGGGGAAACAGCAAAGGATCAGGAGTTTGGTGCCACTTTCAGAGAGCGGATACAACTTCATTCATGCAGGGAAAAGTGATTTTCTTGGACGTTTTACACTTTGTGACTTCAGGAGGTTTGCCAATGAGTGAACACAGAGCTCCCTTCATTTCTTCTGCCCATATTCGTCCAGATTTTTCGGCTAGATGGAAAATAAATGCCAGCAGATGTTTAATTTGCATGTGGAAACCCCTGATGGACTGCATTAAAGCTTTCAGAGCATCATCTATAATATCTAAATCTTTGAACTCCCTGCTTATAGGACCGTGAGTCCTGTGTACAAGTCCTCAAAATCACAACTCTGAATCACAGTGTGACAGGAAGTGAAAGTGGCGTATGTAACACCCGTTAAATAATAATAATTTCTGGCAGTAGCAGCCATTAAACCCGTCACTCAGTGCCTCCATCAATCAGTTCAGAACCAGAACTGATGCAGGAAATGATCCAGACGAAACAAAATGATTCATAAAATCCCAGATCAGAATCTACACCTCAAGCTAATCTCCTTCCTCTTGGGCTGTGTCCATCACATTTAATTAAAATCTGTCAAGACGTTTTAAAGTCCTCAGATCACAGTAAAACAAAAGCTCCTCAAAGCACCTGAAAAATCATCCTATACTTTATTATAATTTGCACAAAAGTCAAGTAAATGAGGCAAGTAAAACAAAGTAACTCGAGGAAACACCTCTTACATAGTATACAAGAGGTGGTAGAAGTACTCAGATCGTGTACTTGAGTAAAAGTAGAAGTACTCAGATCTTGTACTTGAGTAAAAGTAGAAGTACTCAGATCTCGAACTTGAGTAAAAGTAGAAGTACTCAGATCGTGTACTTGAGTAAAAGTAGAAGTACTCAGATCTCGAACTTGAGTAAAAGTAGAAGTACTCAGATCGTGTACTTGAGTAAAAGTAGAAGTACTCAGATCTTGTACTTGAGTAAAAGTAGAAGTACTCAGATCGTGTACTTGAGTAAAAGTAGAAGTACTCAGATCTCGAACTTGAGTAAAAGTAGAAGTACTCAGATCGTGTACTTGAGTAAAAGTAGAAGTACTCAGATCTTGTACTTGAGTAAAAGTAGAAGTACTCAGATCTTGTACTTGAGTAAAAGTAGAAGTACTCAGATCTCAAACTTGAGTAAAAGTAGAAGTACTCAGATCATGTACTTGAGTAAAAGTAGAAGTACTCAGATCTTGTACTTGAGTAAAAGTAGAAGTACCAGAGTGTAGGAATACTCTGTTACAGTAAAAGTCCTGCATTCAAAATGTTCCTCAAGTAAAAGTGGAAAAGTATTCTCATCAAAATATAGTGAAAGTAGCGACAGTAAAAGTTGTCCTTGTGCAGATTGGTCCATTTCAGAATAATATATATGATATGTTTTATAATGATTGATCATTAAAGTGTTCTCAAAGCTGGTCAAGGTGCAGCTAGTTTGAATGACTTTTGTATAAAAGTAGTTCCAAACCAAGCGTCTTTATTTTGTGAATGAGAACAGGTTGAATGTGGTTTTTTTGCCTCTTTTATTCCCAGTACTCTTCCTTGGCCTTCAAAGCCCAAGAGCACACACTCTTTCCAAATTACTTTTGAACTCCTGCTAGACTTTGAGACAGGTCTTTGGAAGGTCTCTGTGGAAATTTGCCAATCTAGAGGGGGAAGACAGACTCTGATGGGGCCTGCTCTCCTTTTTCTCCCTGACTCAGATCTCTGTGTGTTTTCTTCTTGGTTCGCTGGACCGCCAGGTGCTTTAATCACTCCAGTATTTCATCTGGATTTGGTGGGTTTGTGTCAATCTTGCACATGAGTTTCTGCACATTTAAAGCCAGATGTCCATTATTCCTTTCCCTTAATGAAGGCACTAAAAGGCTTTAGTTTATTCCGTGTTTCTAATACATGAAATCTATATAATGTGCAGTAATGTGACAAAACCCCAGGGATATCTCACCTCTCTGCGCAGTTCTCGGTCATTTCACACAACATTAGGGAAATGAACTAAAACAAATCGTGCTCACATGCACTTCATTTTGGGGATTAATGCAAAAAAGAAGTAAAGTGTCTCGGGTGAAATTCCCAGTGTTTCTGATAATGAATAACCAAAGTGGTTAAAGGCTCATTTCATGCCCCACAGCCGAGCTATAAAACCCAAACCGCTCCATCCTCTGAGCTTTAATGGAGGAATTTAAAACAGACTAAATCAAATTTGACTCGGTGTTATTAACATAATGACTGTTGTTTTATATTCTGTTCTGGTCCAGAGTGTGGGTCCTAATGGTTCCTCTTTTAATTACCAATCTGTTCTGCCTATCTATCCATTAGCGGGGGAATCACTACGGTACACAACGGAGACCAGGGGACACTAAAGAGTGACGCACACAGCTGGGAGACCAGGGGACACTAAAGAGTGACGCACACAGCTGGACACCAGGGAACACTAAAGAGTGACGCACACAGCTGGGAGACCAGGGGACACTAAAGAGTGACGCACACAGCTGGGAGACCAGGGGACACTAAAGAGTGACGCACACAGCTTGGAGACCAGGGGACACTAAAGAGTGACGCACACAGCTGGAGACCAGGGGACACTAAAGAGTGACGCACACAGCTGGAGACCAGGGGAGACTAAAGAGTGACGCACACAGCTGGAGACCAGGGGACACTAAAGAGTGACGCACACAGCTGGAGACCAGGGGAGACTAAAGAGAGACGCACACAGCTGGAGACCAGGGGACACTAAAGAGTGACACACCGTTGTGTTTTGAGCGTCTTGCAGCGTTTGGTTTCTGCAGCTTTTAGTAAACGCTGCGCATGTTTCCTCAAGTTTTGGAGCTAACAGAGCTAGCATGCTTTCCTTTCCCTGAACAACGTTTTAATTTCAGTAGCAGGGAGTGAAGCGCTGTGGACGTCTTCCAGCACATGCTGTCATCTTTTAATGTTCTCCGGTTAGTGTGCACTAATTGGGTTTTAACTGTTAAAATGTCATGAATTGCACCCCGGAGCACATGGTGTGGGAACATAGTCAAGGAACGTCATTTAAGCGATTACAAAATGTCTTCGTCACATGACGACTGTTTCATCTCGTCTCTATTTATCTCTGTTTCGCTGCCAGAACCTTTGGTGAGCTTTACAGAACCAATGCGACAACCAACGACATCATAGATATTAAACATAACCCATTTACTTGATATATTATTAATGCATCTAGAATTGGAGAGAGTTCATGTATTAAACAGAAACAGTACAAGCCAAAAACACACCCTCCAACTACTCCGACCCTGAATACTAAATGGTCTTTCCTCAGTCAAAGCATTGGGTATAAAATATGTCAGATTTAATAAACAAAGACACATTAGAGGAGAAAAAAATGGTTAACGTGTAGTGAAGTCCAAAGGCATTTAGCGTATATAATCCCTGACATATTTTGTTAACAAGTGTTGCTTTATTTTACATCTCTTTATCTACCTGAGGACCTCTGCAGACTACGCTAAAGCTGGCACATTTAGGTAAAGTTATAAGTGAATTTTAAGCTGATAAAAAGCTAAATCATCGCCACAAATTGGATTGAAAGATTACATTTTGATCTTGTTTTACGTGCATGAAAAACGCCTGCTTAAAAGTGAAGGAACATAAAGCGCTTCTGATACCAACATCTTCTCCCAATTATAAATGTTTGGCAAATTAAAACTGTCCTAGATTTTGGTCTCTTCTGTTGATCGCCATCAGCAAATGCTCAGCTACACGGGGACCATGGAATATCTCTATGTATGTGTTTTAATCAGTGTAATTTTTCAATTGTAAACGTCCAGTTCATGTCATCAGTGGGTCCAAATGCCAGATGGCCAGTAAAGGTTAAGATTAAAGGTCAACAGTCCGACCTCGTATCAGACGGCTGCTCCACACACTTTACTCAGCTCGAAAACATTTAAGGAGCAAATCTGGAATCAAGCGACCTCTCACTAAAGATCTGTCGAGCGCTATTAAAATATCAGGAAACATACTGTGCCCTCGGAGCCCCTAAAGGGACGTGGAAGAAAAAAAAGAGAGAGAAATAAAAAAAAAGTCGGGATAACGGATTAGTTTCTCGTGCGCACGAGAAACGAATCCGTTATCCCGACTTTTTTTTATTTTTTTGAGAAAGTTACTGGTGCACCAAGGAGGAAGCGGAGCACACAGGAGACAACCATTTCATTGCAGACTGTTATGTTTACGTGGGGAAATGACAGTGCATATGTCACAAAGGTCAGCCAGAAAGCCAGTTTTTGCATGTTTATATATCAATATTAGTTGTTGTGTTTCTTAAATATTATTTGGGTGCGGTGCTTTTGTTTTGGTTTTCTGTGTGCTTCACCTGGCAGGCTATTTGGACACTAATGATGCACCTAGGGAGGCACCTGAAGTGCGTCACGTAATTAGGTAAGAATGAACAAAAGGACACCGGACAAAGGAGAAGGGAGAACGTGACAGGGACCTGATGTGGTGCGGGTGTGTGAGGCATCGGAGAACAAACAGTGGACAGTGAGACATGGAGAGACGTGGTCGTTTCAGACGGCACACACGCTCGTGGAAAGGATCGACTGTCGGACGAACAGGCTGTCGGATCGAACGCTGTGAACAAGATCACTGAGCGCAGCAGCAATCCAGCACTGCCTTCTCAACCAGGAAGAGCGTCCTGGTAACTGGAGGCGCACGCGGACGCTCCGCCTCTCTTTCTCTCTCCCCCCTCGCCTACGGCCAGCAGCTGGGTAAAAAAGCCTCGATCCCATCCTGTGCATTTAAAGCTACGGACTATTTTATTGTGACTCTTTTAATATTCATTAGGAATAAATCATCGTGTATTTTTGCTACTGCATGTTTTAAACCTTCTATAAAATACATTTTAAAAACCAAATAACTTGTCTCTGTGTGTGTATCGAAACTGGGATATTGAAAGTATCTGGGAAGTGTCTACTTTGTGACACATACATTATTTGAGATATATTTCGAACTCAGACCTAATTTTAAGGACATTTCGGCCAGGGTGTGTGTGTGTGTGTGTGTGTGTGTGTGTGTGTGTGTGTGTGTGTGTGTGTGTATGTGTGTGTGTGTGGTGTGTGTGTGTGTGTGTGTGTGTGTGTGTTGGAGTGACCGCAGGCTGCTACGTTTTTAACCACATGTCCTTAAAATTAAGTCTGAGTTCGAAATATATCTCAAATAATGTATGCACTGTCATTTCCCCACGTAAACATAACAGTCTGCAATGAAATGGTAGTCTCCTGTGTGCTCCACTTCCTCCTTGGTTAACATTACCACAGCGTCAGAAGAACAAATGTTGTTATTTTTTTGTTGGTACTGTCAGGGAATCATTTTGCCCTACATGTTTACCTTTCACCCTCTGAGCAGCTGACCAGCCGTTATCTCCCATAAGGAGGGGCTGCCTAGCAAGTTGTTGTTGTTACCAGTTTATGACCGGGCAACTCTCGGTCAGAGATAGTTATTGTTGTGGGACACCTGGAACACATCCTTCTCGGGGTGTAGATGACCCCGAGCCATAAGCGACAACAAATGTGATTCAGTGTCCTCAGCTGTTTAGTCTATCTATTGAAGAATGCTGATTATTACACTCTGAACTAGTTAAAACCTGGAGCTACAGGAGGGCTCTTCAGAATTGATTGTGGCATCTCAACCGTGTGGTCAGACCGTGGCCCGTGACATGTCTTGTGAATTCTCCGGCCGAAGCTCCAAATAAACCGTCAGTGTTTGACATCAAAGCTCCAGCTCTCCTCGTGTCTCTTGAGTCCTGATTCCAATCGCTTCAGAAGTTTCCCCAACAGGTACAATGTGACGGAAGAGGATTAGGGCGACATGTGATTTCTCAAATTCTGACTTTTCTCAGAAGTCTACATTTTTTTCTAATTCCTGACTTTCTCCTCAAAATGGTCAAAAGGTAGATTTATTTATTTTTTACAATTTTGCACTTCTGACTTTTTTTCACATTTCTAACTTTTTTTCTCAGAATTACATTTTTTCCCCAAAAGTCTGACTTTTTTTTCTCAGAATTATT
Source organism: Dissostichus eleginoides (assembly GCA_031216635.1). Taxonomy (NCBI): domain Eukaryota; kingdom Metazoa; phylum Chordata; class Actinopteri; order Perciformes; family Nototheniidae; genus Dissostichus; species Dissostichus eleginoides. Next base: position 30,019,870 of record CM062278.1, read on the forward strand.
ACTTTTTCAAAAGTTTCTCAGAGAAATTCAGAAAAAAAGTCTGAATTATTTTTTTCTTACAATTCCTATTTTATTCTGCTTTTAAAGGTCCCATGTCATGGCAATTTCTACTGATCATAATTCCATTGTTGAGGTCTACTAGAATAGATTTATATTGTGCAATGTTCCAAACTCACATTAGTTCCTCATACAGCATCTCTGTATAGTATGTGTATTCACTCTCTGTCCTAAACGGCTTGTTGGAGCTCCTGCCCCCCCCTCCCTATGAGCCCAGTGGCCGACAGCGAGACACAGTGGAAATCAGCCCGAGCACACACACACACACACACACACACACACCCGCAGCCTGGCTGGGAGTTTGTGTGTGTGTGCTCACACACAAACTCCCAGCCTCGCCGCGTCCCGCCGTCTCAGGGAGGAGAAATCGGCGGAGCTGCAGCTGAGAAAAGATTGAGTGAGTGTGAGGAAGTCCGCGGATTGGTCAATTTGGACCAATCCACGGACTTAACGTAACGGCTCCGCGGACGTAACGTAACTGCTCCACGGATTGGTCCATTTTGACCAATCCTCGGAGGGGTCGTCGTTACGTCACTTGGTTCCCGGAAGAAAAAAATTGAAAAAGAAAATCTCCGAGGCGTTCTGGGGCAGCATAGACAGGTCTTTTCTGTGTTAGAGTTTTACTCGCTACAGTGTGTACTTTGAGGGTCTGTGACTCTGCAGACCGTTTACATGCAGAAAAACCTTCATAACACACAAGGGGACGGGTAATAACCGGAAAAGCATGACATGGGACCTTTAATATCAGAATTCACAAAAAAATCACCATTGGTCATATCTCCCAAAAATGGTCACAGGTGACCCTAAATCTCTTCCTCTCCGTGAAGTGATATAAAATGTAGAAATAATTTGCTTGAGAAAACGTTATGGTATATTTAAGATCTAAAGGCCGTTATAAAGAGCTCGTTTGAAGTTTAACATAAACTGTGAAACTTAATCCTTCAGAGAAACACAAAAACAGAACAATGACACAAAGTTAATTTGATTTTTTCAGGTGTCGTCTTTGTGATCCTGTAATTTATTCATCCAAAGTGGTTTCAATCAACATCTGACAACAACAGCTGATTGCTCCATCATCCGTATTCATCAAGCTATTGTTTCTCCCAGCCTCCTTTATATCACCTCTAATAACCCCCTGATTAGAGTTTCACTTTTCTTTCAGTCTTTTGATTGACTCTCACTAATTACACCACTTTTCCCTTCAGTTCGGGAGTCAAAAAGTTACTTTCATTATAACAAACATTGAGGGAGGGAAGATTTGAAGGTGAAGACCTCTGCAGCTCATCCAGAATGCAGCGGCTCGTCTGGTTCAACCTTCCTAAATGTTCCCACACCACGCCGCTCCTCCGCTCCCTTCACTGGCTTCCAGTAACTGCTAGAATCCACTTCAAGACACTGGTACTAGCGTACCATGCTGCTAATGGATCTGGCCCTTCCTACATCCAGGACATGGTTAAACCGTACACCCGAGCACGTGCACTCCGCTCTGCATCAGCCAAACGGCTCGCGGCACCCGCGCTGCGAGGGGGACCCAAGTTCCCATCAGCAAAAACACGTGGGTTTGCTATCCTGGCTCCAAAATGGTGGAATGAGCTCCCCATTGACATCAGGACAGCAGAAAGCTTACACATCTTCCGGCGCAGACTGAAAACTCATCTCTTTCGACTCCACTTCGAGCAATAAAATGACTAACAAAGCACTTATATACTAATAAAGGACTGGCTTATCTAAAGCCAGTTGAGTAGCACTTGAAATGTTTTGGCTCTATGAAACCTGATGTACTTATATGATTCTGTTTTCTTCTAGTTTGTATCTTCTTGGTCGAATGCACTTATTGTAAGTCGCTTTGGATAAAAGCGTCAGCTAAATGTAATGCAATGTAATGTAATGTAATGTAATGAAGACAAGTCAAAGAAAATTGGACAAAAACATTGCAGTATAAAAGGAGCAGCATGAAAGTGAAATAAATGGATTAAAAAATGAACGTAAACAACAAAATAAATCAGCAAATACATATGCATGTTCCCTGGTCTGGAGCTCAATGGTTTTCTCTATGTGTTTTTGGTTGTTAGCCTTAAATAAGGTCTGTGGTTAACACAAGCTTAAGAGATTTTTATTCTACAACACAAAATACGTCCGTAAATTCCCCACTGGTGGATTTAAAAACGGAGGTTGCTAACAAGTGTCTAAATGAGAAGACTCAACGCCATCACGCCCAACATTAGCCGCCTTGAGCTTAGCGGTGGTGACGTGAAGTCATGTGACCGTGCTGTAGTTCCTTTATAGCCCAACATTACCTTTTTACTTCAAAAAGGATAACGTGGTCCATATTTCTAATCACTCCCCATGGCTTTTCCTTTTAATCTTTGGGATGCTCCTCTTTGTACCAGAGGAGGAAAATGCTCGTTTCTATGAAATACCGAGACATTGATAAGGAGACCTTCTTATATCTGCAGCCTTTTATCCTCTCACAGCACCTGAAGCACCAGATCTACAGCTTTAGATTTCCCCCGGCGTGCTCCCACTCTGATAAAACGGCTTTCTCCTTTTAACCACCCTGAGCTGCAAAAAATAAACACCTTAGAAGTCTTCCCTGTTTTGTATACATGTACATGTTGTTCTAACACTGTACCTTGTGCAGTTTAATGTAATTTAAAACTCTAACTTATTGTGTAATTATTAAACCATATTCACATTTTCTTAGTTAAAGGCTGACCTATTATGTACACTGACACTGAATCGAACCACTGACCCTAAGATTGGTAGACATCGATTTATTTCTTACATGTTCCAAACAGGCTGGTTCCTTTAGTCTGAATGTGTGTTTGGTGGCGTGATCATTATTATTTAGAGTCATTGCGTGCCTATTGATTTGAACACGATCCGTGTATCCATCATTTCCTGGTCTTCTCTAAAGAAGAGGGACCAATGAAAACGTTGTCATGTTGCCGTTGTTCAGCATGGAAACATTCATTAGCTAACAATGACAGCTGCTAGTTATGGGTACTTTTTACTGAAGTACATTTCAAAGCCTCTTTACTTTTACTTGAGTAAAGAAGTTTAGTCAGTACTTCTACTTTACCAGAGTATTTTTAAACACGAGTATCTGTACTTCTACTTGAGGAAAGGATGTGTGTACTTTTGCCATCTCTGCCTGGGAATACCTGCCTGCTGTACTTTATTTACACAAAAACACTCAGGAGGATCACCTGGATGTTCCTTTGAAGAACTCGTTGATGCTCTTTGTGGGAAACACCAGTTTGTTTCCTTCCTGGCAGAAAGGAAACAGAGTGTCTCGATGCGCTGGAAGCAAAGGAAACGAGAGAGAAAGGCTCTGTCAGATCCATTTGATGCAGTCAGTGAACGCAGCGTTTTGAAGGATGGAGTCCCTGAAGCGTCGCAGCTACACACACACACACACACACACACACACACACACACTGCAGTCTCACTTGCTGCCTTTCATCCTGTAGATATTTTAGTTAGTTTTTTAAGGATTTTCGACTTAAATATGGGACTAAATGCGATAGATTTTGCTGTTAATTGATAGCTTTTAGTAATAAAGTACATTTACTCGATTACTGCACAATTGTTTGGTACCTTACCAAAGTATTTTCAGTTTATACTACTTTGTACTTGTACTCCACTTCATTATAGCAATTGAGTCGTGTACGTTGTACTCCTCTGCAGACGATGGGATGAGGTGTTTTTTAATATCCAGTTGTCTCTCATTACCTGGAACCTTTTCAAACAGAGTTAAAGTTTTTATTTTCTCCCAGGGAGTCAGAGAAATGAATCAGTGTCCCCGAGCTGAGAGCGTTTGACGGATGGATCTGTCGTCTTTCATTCCAGCCCGACTCCAAACCACTTCAGCTTCAGAAACAAGCTGCTTTCTGCCTGAGATGTTTAGTGAGACACAGTTTGAACACAGCGAGAGGCTTGTAAATGTTCAGCTGTAAAAGTTTAAAGATTAATCATGGCCACATTTTTTATAAGGAAGAGTTATAGTGGAGATCACTTCATTCCTGGATGTTTTGAGGAACGGCGACTCGTGAAGAACTTAACAACTGGACATACGATACAGTAAAAGTGTGCATTTTACGTGATACAGTGGTTTAAATGACATTTTCTGACATTCATCAGGACTTTTTTCTGATGTTCAGGTGTATATCAGTATGTAGTGTCTCTACTTTAAAGAGTCCTCTCCTGCTGATGTTCAGGTGTATATCAGTATGTAGTGTCTCTACTTTAAAGAGTCCTCTCCTGCTGATGTTCAGGTGTATATAGTTTAGTGTCTCTACTTTAAAGAGTCCTCTCCTGCTGATGTTCAGGTGTATATCAGTATGTAGTGTCTCTACTTTAAAGAGTCCTCTCCTGCTGATGTTCAGGTGTATATCAGTATGTAGTGTCTCTACTTTAAAGAGTCCTCTCCTGCTGATGTTCAGGTGTATATCAGTATGTAGTGTCTCTACTTTAAAGAGTCCTCTCCTGCTGATGTTCAGGTGTATATCAGTATGTAGTGTCTCTACTTTAAAGAGTCTCTCCTGCTGATGTTCCAGGTGTATATCAGTATGTAGTGTCTCTACTTTAAAGAGTCCTCTCCTGCTGATGTCCAGGTGTATATCAGTATGTAGTGTCTCTACTTTAAAGAGTCCTCTCCTGCTGATGTCCAGGTGTATATCAGTATGTAGTGTCTCTACTTTAAAGAGTCCTCTCCTGCTGATGTTCAGGTGTATATCAGTATGTAGTGTCTCTACTTTAAAGAGTCCTCTCCTGCTGATGTTCAGGTGTATATCAGTATGTAGTGTCTCTACTTTAAAGAGTCCTCTCCTGCTGATGTTCAGGTGTATATCAGTATGTAGTGTCTCTACTTTAAAGAGTCCTCTCCTGCTGATGTTCAGGTGTATATCAGTATCTAGTGTCTCTACTTTAAAGAGTCCTCTCCTGCTGATGTTCAGGTGTATATCAGTATGTAGTGTCTCTACTTGTGTAGACGTTCTGCTGTCCTGATTTAAATGGGAAGCTTGTCCACCATTTTGTAGTCTTTATAGCAAACAGGTGTGTTGTTGTTGATGAGTTCCTCGGTCCAACTTGCAGAAAGGGAGCAGCGATCCAATTGGCTGATGCAAAGCAAATTGCACGTGCCCGAAACCGATAATACAAATATTAAAAAGCCTGTTTCCCCACTAGTGTCCCTGAGAGGCTGTAGTGGTAATTACACTTCACAATACAACAGATTTGAATGCAAAAAGAATCACTGTCGGAGCCAAAATGCTAATTCTGCTTGAGTTAATGAATTGTTTACCATGTTAATTTCTATTGGCACTTCCAGGAATTGTCACCTTGGTGTGGTTTATTGGTATTTAGTCCACCTGTTGTATGCCTTATGGTCTTGCTAAGTCATTGTTTGTTTGTTGTCTTTATTTAAAAATGATGGAACAAGAACTTTATCACAGTCTTTTATTTGGAACGAGTCTCACTACAACAGCACACTGATGATTTTATGGCTCACTGATGGAGCTGAAATGTGAAGTGTGTCTGGCCAGTCCTCAAAATGGCACCAGAGAAATGTCAGGGAGGCAAACAAACACATGAGCATTCATCTTCATGGATCATGGAGAATTGTCATTTGCTTTTTCTGGATGCTGTCGGGAGTTGGCTTCAACTGACACTGGCAAGCAAAGTCACCAAAATAAATTGATACCATCCATCATCATCTGTTACTCATTTCATGACTCCTGACTGTCAAATGTGGGGATATCTGGTGCAAAATGATCCTAACTGACTGGAAATATATGTCGTAATTTGGATAAAATACATGTTATTGTTGTGCTTTTCAACCCTATGAGACACACAGTATTTAAATCACCTTAGAGATGCAACAGATATTTAAATCTGAATTTGTATTACAGCCAGGTAAACAGGATAATGCTGTTCATTTTCATAAAGCAATCTACCGGTAACGTGAACTTCAACATTTATTTGAACGACCATGTTGCCTTGCAATAGAGAGGTGCAGGGATCACGTATTTACCCAGAAGTAAGCTGCTGGTTCCCTCGACAAAAAAGCAATGGGATTTCTCCATAGTATTTTGGAAAATAGCTCGAAATAAGGTCTGCTGAAATCGAACCTGTTTGATAAATGCACGTTTTGTTCAGCCGGATAAATCTCCACGTGTCTACCCTACTTTTATAATTTTCTAATCATAAATCTAATGGCCAGAAGCAAAATGCTAACGTTATGCTATAAAGGAACTGCAGCGAGTCCAGCAGCACGACTTCAACGTCACGCCAACTTCAGATCCATATTCAAACATACAGATTCTAAATGGAACGAGTTGAAGCGTTTGTTTGAACAGTTTGCAGGAGGCAGGTACTTGCTCTCAAGCAGAACAGGGCAAACTAACTTAGAGGAGTGTTTACGTGTTCGGCGTAATGACGTACAACGGCCTCCACGACTTCTGTAGTCCTATTCAACCACTTGGTAACAACCATCGTTTTCAGACACGTCAACTCTTCAGGAATCACCAGTGGGGTCACTGCTGATGGATTTAATGTCCTAGAACAAAACGTGATCCGTCTCTTCAATGTGTCTCAACCACAGACCTTATTTCCAGATATTTTCCAAAATCCTATGGAGCGATCCCATTGGCTCTGAGACGAGGGAACAGGAAGTGGTAAAATGCTGACTCACTTCCGGGTTTTAGGACTCGTCACCGCACCAATCTATTAGATTTATATATTACTAATTATTTTCCTAATTGGGCTTTGATTGGAAATCTAATTGCTGCCCGATGTAGGTTCAGTAGTAAAGTTATTTAACTTAATTCCCGGTTAAGGAAGTGATGCATTAAAGTTTGGTTGTAATGCTTTGCACACCTGTCGACTTATTCAGTATTTATGCAATACGAATATTTCCTTACCTTTAAAGAAAAATGAAGGATGGCAAGAGAAACATGTCCCCATAAACAATTTGGCAAGAAAAATATGAAGTAAGGTGCAGAAGTAGACGGACGGTAAAATGCAGGCGAGTAGAGGGATGTTTCTTACAGTGAAACACCCTTTTTTTGTAAGATATTCTGATATAAACGTATCTTTGATGAGGGAGACAGAGTGCCATCGTGTTCATAATGATGACAACAAAGCGTACCATCTGGATTCAGCAGATGCTCTGGTTGCTCAGTTTCAGTGAAACAACTCAAATTAAACCCAACATCTGAGAGTCTATCAATATCCACATGGCGGAGATTTCCTGCCACCGTTTACCTGTTTTTTAATAAACACGCTCGCCTACATGCAGCTGCAGGACTTTATTCACGGTGACACAGACGTGTTGTCTCCTTCCTGATTCAGTCTGTTCTGGCTTCACTTCTCTCTGTCAGGTGGGAGATTTCAGGAGACAGTGCATCTGTTACCCAGCGGAAAAACACAATACCTCCAGTTGTGTTTCTGTCTGCTTCTCACACCTCTATCTCGAACTGAAGGAGTCTGGGTCTGTCTGCACGTCTGTTCGTCCATTTTCTACACAACTGTCCCAGATCTGGGTGGAAACAAATGCTGCCTATCCTGAGATGCTATAACCGCGCCTATCGTTGCACTTTTAGCTGCAACCGTTATTTTATCGCTTTTATGAATTGTCTTTTTTTTGTTTGTGTCAATTATTATGTGTTAAATGCCTGCAGTATGTGAAGCACTTTGAATTGCCTCTGTGTCTTAAAATGTGGTATACAAATAAACTAAGCTTGAACACAAAAAAGTCCACTTGTTTACCACTAAGTTTATTTAGTAGAGCATCTTCCAGGAGAATTCAAGATCATGAAAAGTTAGATACCATCTGCTGGAAGTAGCTCGACCCTTCGTACTGACTGCTGCACAAAAGATAAAGGAACAGATAGAATAGAATAGAATATATCTTTATTGTCATCATACAAAGTACGGCGACATTTCTTTGGCAACTCTCACTGCAGTAAAAAATAGACACAATAAATAAATAAATAACAGTTTTAAAAGCAGAGGTAGTAGCGATGACAGTGCAACGAGATAACATTTGTTGCAATGTGCATATTTACACTTACAGTCTAAATATATATTAGTAAAATAGCCATAAGTATGTCTAAATAGTAGTGCTTGCCGATGAAGGTGTGTGAAAGCATCAGCACACTCACACTTTAGAGACTGCAGTTTGAAACCCACACTTTCTCCACATGCCAAGTCTGATTTAGTTTGGAGTTTCCGTCCAGCGGCTGCAGTAATAGGATTTGTTAGAAATAAGCAAACAGCACAGATTTGGCTGACATTTGTTGGCTGGATGTCTTTTGGCCTGAAGATCTGGGATCTCTGCCATTAGAAAAGTTGTCATCCGTTACTGTTGTGTGCACTGCAAAAATAAAAAGTATATGTGTCTAATTTCTAGTCAAAATATGTTTACACTTGATATAAAACCTAATAACTTAAGTCTTGTTTTTAGACAAGGCATCTTAAGCATCTTTAAGTCAAAGTCTCTTAAAAACATCTTATTTTAGAGGAAAATCACCAACTAACAGAAAACAGAAAACCTCTAAGCATTTCTGGCTTTCTTTGTAACAATTTCCCTAATTCTGGTCAAATCTAGTTCAAAATAAGTTCTCCCAGCCAAATACTGTCAGGGTTGAGCGAAGCAGGCAGGACCCAAATGCAGGTTTAACTGAAAAAATACCTTTATTTCAAGGATAAAACTAGACATAAAGAGCAGAACTCTCTCCCCTGTGAACACATTCAAAAACAACAAGGATCTCACAACGACAGAAAAACCAGAACTGAAATGCACACAAACAAGACACAGGTGAGGAGGGAGGAGACAACACAGGGGCACCAGGTGAACACAATCAGGTAATCAGGCAGGAGGGAACACAGAGACAGGAAGACGGACGGGGACAGACACGGGGGGGGGTGAACACGTTTCAAAATAAACAGGAAACCAAAGACAGATCTAGACATGAAAAAACACAACACAGACAGATCGTGACAAATACAAGATCTGATTTATCTAAATATCTTTCCTTCAAGAAATCTTACCAAGCCATTTTGTACTTATTCTATTGGCAGATTTGTTCACTTATTAAAAGCGAAAACACCTTGTTTTTATTCTATATTTACTCATTTGTTCCAGGGTGTGAGACTGAACGATAAGGAAACCTGTAACAAACTGGATCAAAACATATTAACTCCAGCAGAGGTTTTAGGAGTTATAGATCCAGTTTCACGTAAAGAGAGGATCGAGGTGTAATGACCCTTACACGTTACTATTACATCTGGAGAAGCAGCGTACAGTTATTATGCTCCAAACATCTACAGCAGGGGGGTCGAACTCAAATACACAGTGGGCCAAAATTAAAAAATGGGTACTAGTGGAGGGCCGGACTGGTTCAATGTTTATTGCAAAAAGTATTGAAATGAACTTATTGCACAAATTAAACCTGGGACTAACAAAGCTTAATTTATTGTCTATAAAAACAACATTAAACATTAAATAATCAGTTGCATTCATTTCTTATGGCTCTATCTGCAGCTTTTCCAGAGTCATTTCTTATGATTACATTTTCCCACAGGCCAACAACAGCTTCAAAAAAACTATTTCCCTCAAAGAGAAAACAAACATGTCCTGTTGTCTCAAGAAACAAAGTGCAGAAGGAAACATCCATTAAACTCAGCTTGCTGCTCTGTGATGCTAGTTCAAGCAGATACTTGGCATCTCATCTTGGGTGCAAGTCATCAATGTTTGGGGTCAGGCTCTGAGCGGAGGAAACCCTCAGGATGGAGTCAAGGTGTGCGTGCAATATACCGGCGGGCCAGATGTATCTTGAGTTGGACACATGTGATGTAGAACAAACTCTCAGAAACCTTCAGTTCCTTTTGAATCCAGGCTGAAGACCTTTTTTTATCTCGCTGCTTTTAATTGAACTATTCACATCTAACACTGCTCTGTAACTTTTCTCCGGGAGGCTTAAAGACATTTCTATAGGTTTAAAAGTCCAGATTCTGGGAGTCTAAAAGAAATAGGGTTAAAATCCTAGGTTCAGGGAATCTAAAAAAGAAAGGGACGTTTCTGGGAAACTTAGAAAGGTCTTGGGGAGGCTTTAAGAGAAAGGTGTATTCATGTATTTTATACCTGTGTTATTCATGTTTTATGTTTATTATCTTTGTTCTTTAATGACTGTTTTTAAATGTCATGCTTTCTTTGTTCATGCATGCTCTTAATGTATTTTAATTTTGTTCAGCACTTAGAATTGCTCGGTATGGAAAGGTGTTATATAAATAAACTTGCCTTGTGGTTTGTGGAAAAGGTTTCTTGACGTCTACCGATTGGAAGTTAATCAGAGAAAGTAGTCCTGATTCTCACCTTCCCTTTGCACATCAGTCCTTCACTTTCACTGGCACTTTTCTCCACTGCAGCAACTCATTAATCAACCCAACACTTCCCTTCATTTCCTGTTCTGTTCAGGTTTATAAACACTCACTTCCCGAGGAACACTAGACTTGTCTTATTTTGACAAATTGCTTTGGAGTTTGCTGACCTGGATAAAAGTTACACTCATGCAAATACCGGCATCTCCAGCTTCCTCCGTCATTTTTTAATTAACTTACACCTCCATTCCGACAGCTTCAGGAGCATCGAGCCAAAGCCAGATTATTCTCCTGTGTAGATTTAGTTTTATTTCCTCGCTTCAAAGCATGCTGATGGATTACACGTTAGAGGATGAACAAACATGGAGGATCTTAGACAGGTGTTCAAGCATGAGCCTCCATGAGTTGTTTTTAATTAGGAATTGATGTGGAGGTCAACTAGAGTCTATGTTTATTCATAATGTTGTAATTACTATTTGCACAGAACAGGTAAAGTGGAGTTATTGTTCATAAATCTCTCTCTACGGTGGCCAACAGAAAACATTTAAATGAGGAGAAAGTATAAAAACAGAAATGGGCCCAAAACACAGCAGCGTTTGGAAAACAGTTCGATATAAACATCGTTTCTGAAGCTGCAGCACGATTTGTATAATGTAAGTGTTTTGCACCTGTTGGCCACCATATGTCTCTCACAGTCAACTTTGTAAATTAATCTAAGAAAAAGGCAAGAAAGTCTAAAGAAAATATACCAAAAATGCACAAAACCAACTTAAATAATACAATAACTTTATAAAATACACACTTTCTTAATAAAATTGTCAGTTTTTTAAAACATACAAATACAAACTGATTAAATAGAAAGAAATCTGTGAACTGATATAGCTCTGCAGTCATTTGGGCTGTAGCGTGTTTGCACCTGTTGGCCACCATATGTCTCACAGTCAACTATGTAAATTAATTTAAGAAAAAGGCAAAAGAAATACACAATATATGCAAAAGAAAAAAAAAATGTAATAGATCAAATGTATTCAAATACACACTTTCTTAATACCATTGTCTGTTTTTGAAAACATACAAATAAAAAGAGATTAAAAACTAAAATCTGATTTAAATAATTGAGTTGTATATAGCTCTGCAGAATAGCATTTAGTCACAAACCATCCTAATTGTTAACAAGTAAAGTTACAAAGCACCAAATATGTAAAAAAGCATATTTAGAGAGAGATGACTCAGCAGTTTTTTTCTGATTCTTAATGAACGAGGAGAGTTCGACCGGATCGATATGAGAATTAGGCAGGACTATTCTCTCTGTATTAATCTCTGCTGCAGAGCGGTGTGATGACATCACTATCTTTTTGAGGAGGTATGATATGAGGAGAATCACTGAGGGAACTCGTTCGGGAACATTTCCTATTATAACTGAGATCAGAAGGCATTAACACACAGCAGACTGACCTCCAGCTGAGACCCAAAACACGACAAACTGAGCCAAGAGTCCCGGAGACAATGCAGCATCTGGTCAAATCACGGAGCTGCAGAGGATACAAAGGAGAATAATAAGAGATAATGAGTCTAATGTGATGTTACATCGCCCCGAAATAAAAACGATTCCTCGCCCCTTCAGCTCGCTTTAAATGTCACCTATTATGCAAAATCCACTTTTTCACGTCTCTTCTACATCAACATGTATCCCCCTCTGTGTGAAGAGACTCTCTCTTTACACAGAGGGGACACATGTCTCTTCTACATCAACATGTGTCCCCTCTTCTTCATGTCTCTTCTACATCAACATGTGTCCCCTCTTTTTCATGTCTCTTCTACATCAACATGTGTCCCCTCTTCTTCATGTCTCTTCTACATCAACATGTGTCCCCTCTTCTTCATGTCTCTTCTACATCAACATGTGTCCCCTCTTCTTCATGTCTCTTCTACATCAACATGTGTCCCCTCTGTGTAAAGAGACTCTGAAAGTTTCAGGAACAAAGATTCTCTCTCTTTTTGTCCTGATCCATTTCTATAAAAACCTGTCTGAAAATGAGCTGAACAGATTTTGGACACTTGATGATGTCATAACGATGTTTTGTCTTGTGTAACCATTAGCCAATCACCAACCAAGATAACCCCCCCCCCCACCTTATCACCTGAATCTCCTCCTAGAGCACCATTGTGTTCTTTTGAACCAATGCGTGGGGAGTGGCTCCTTATTTTCATCTAAAGTAACAGACAGAGAAACACACACACACACACACACACACATGTAGTCTGCAGACACCGACATGACGGACCACAGCTTGTTGGGGTCAGAGATGATCCTCATTACATCAAAGCACATTTTGAATACACACATTTTTTCATGGATTTAAAACTTGACCCAAGTCTTTTCTTACATACTCAAAAACCTTCTTTCTCACCAAAATGTCATCCAATCTTGGAACAAAAATACCAGATATACTCTGAACTACTTTAAACCCGGTATTTTAAATAATTGCTGCATATATTATCCATAGACATTGAAATGAAAATTAAATCTTTCTAAATGAACGTCTGTGCAGCGAGTGATTCATCAACCAAACACATCAGCGCTCTCCTTACCGCTGACCTAGAAACACTCAAGTGTTTTCAGGTGTCTGCAGATTGTGTGTGTGTGTGTGTGTGTGTGTGTGTGTGTGTGTGTGTGTGGGTTGGCATGCTTTCTTAAAACTTTGCATTCGTCACAATCAGTTTGAGTGTGTTGCTGATGAGTTCAGGAATTGTTTGTGGGTTTTTGTAATGAAATATTAAAGCGAGGTGAAGGGGCGAGGACTAGTTTTTATTCAGGGACGATGTTACATCACATTAGACTCATTATCTCTCTTATTCTCCTTTGTATTCTGCACAGGGTGTGTGTGTGTGTGTGTGTGTGTGTGTGTGTGTGTGTGTGTGTGTGTGTGTGTGTGTTTGTTTGTTTTGGACGGAGGAGGCGGAGCACGTCCTTCAATCAGAGTTTCATCAGGCGAATATTGGAGTGTCTCGATTCAACATATTATTATGCAAATCTGACATTTTAAATTGCTTATTCATATTTCTGTGTTTTCGGAAATACCACTGAGGACACTGGTGTTGATCTTTTTGTTCATTTGTCCAAAAACCAATACAGATCACCCTCTGTCTGGATATTGAGGACAGAGAGGACAACCCATAATCATGGTGGTGACTTTAACGCCCATAAAAACATCTCTTTAAGTATATCTTTTACTTTTGTTTATTATGCGCAACAACAGAACAATGTGACTTTAGAAAACAAGACATTTTATATGAAAAATGTGTCCTTTTTATTGTTAGGAAAATCATCCAAGTGAAGATCATTTTGCTTATCTAGAAATCCACCTCACTTTCAAGATTTCCTAATAAAGTTTCTTACTGTATTTCGGGACATTTGCACATGTAAGAGTGAAAGAGCGACGTTTTCCTCTGCTGAGTTGTTATGTAAAGTTTAGTGAACTTCCTTCAAAATGTGCCTGAATTATAAGCAGTTTTTTCCCCGGGTTAAAAGTCAATAATTAAAAGTTTGAGTCTATTGAAGGTGAAAAAACTTCAATGCTAATAATCTTAAAAAAAACTACACAGAGCCCAGCTGGAACTTTTTAAAATGCTACAGCTTGTAATCACCGTCTGCCTCACTGGATCTCATTTTATATTTCTTGTTTCACTTCTTTCGGGGAGCCAGCAGAGCGTAAACAGAGCGTCAGTCATTTAGAATAACATGAATGAGTGCATCAGCCCAGAAATGGTTTGAACAGAAAGTGTGTATGCATGAGATTCAGAGATAAAGTGAGACCCAGATACAGAATGAGACGTCCTTTCATCTCCATGTGGGACATGTTGTGTCTGATATAGGCTTATTATAACTGATGCCTGAAACTGCCTGAACAGAAATGGGCTGAAATATGAAACCGACATCATATTTTTCACTTTTTTTGTTTCTCTCCACTTTATTACATGGCTTAGTTGAATACTCGATTCTGATTGGTCAATTTTGACATTCCAGAGGTCTGTTATTTTTCACTAACAGACCGTGGCTAAGGAGGTCACTCTAATCAAAAGATATCAATCTGCAGAAAGAAGACAGACAGGAAGTAAACACTAAATGCAACAGCAGAAGAAGACAGATAGGAAGTAAACACTAAAAGGAACAGCAGAAGAAGACAGACAGGAAGTAAACACTGAAGGGAACAGCAGAAGAAGACAGACAGGAAGTAAACACTAAAGGGAACAGCAGAAGAAGACAGACAGGAAGTAAACACTAAAGGGAACAACAGAAGAAGACAGACAGGAAGTAAACACTAACAGGAACATTAGAAGAAGACAGATAGGAAGTAAACACTAAAAGGAACAGCAGAAGAAGACAGACAGGAAGTAAACACTAAAGGGTACAACAGAAAAAGACAGACAGGAAGTAAACACTAAAGGGAACAATAGAAGGAGACAGACAGGAAGTAAACACTAAAGGGAACAGCAGAAGAAGACAGGAAGTAGACACTAAAGGGAACAACAGAAGGAGACAGACAGGAAGTAAACACTAAAAGGAACAGCAGAAGAAGACAGACAGGAAGTAAACACTAAAGGGAACAACAGAAGGAGACAGACAGGAAGTAAACACTAAAGGGAACAACATAAGGAGACAGACAGGAAGTAAACACTAAAGGGAACAGCAGAAAAAGACAGACAGGAAGTAAACACTAAAGGGAACAGCAGAAGAAGACAGACAGGAAGTAAACACTAATGGGAACAACAGAAGAAGACAGACAGGAAGTAAACACTAAAGGGAACAGAAGAAAAACAAAGACAGGTGGAACAGACTTTTTTTTTGAGACCGGAAGCTCTACGATTGTTTTTAAATCAATCAGTGGCGAGCCGGCAGGGCCCTCTGGAACCTCTCTGAGGGCCTAAGATATTCTACAAAATAATATTTAAAAACTTTAAAAAATATAATTAAAAAAAATGACTAAAACATTTTTAGTTATATTTTTCATTAGTTTTATTTTTCATTAGTTTTATTTTTCATTAGTTTTACCAAAATAACTTGATTTAATTGTATTTAAAATAACATTTCCAAATAAATAAATCCTTCGAATCTGCCTGTTCAGTTTCTGTTTGAATGTGAAGGGTTAAATGAAAGAAGCTCGTCTCTGCGAGGTGAAGACAGGAGCTGATTGGTGGTCCTGCTGTAAACTCACAGAGGGCCCGCTATGGTAACTCAACGAGAGGGTAATGTCAACTGACAGTACAATTGACCAATCATATCTTCCCTCTTAATGGGTGGGTTTTATTATCGCGGACTTTATGACAAGTTCCGCCCGCTGTAAAGCTTTTCTTGTTTCCATAGCAACAACAACTTCCTGTCAACAGCGTAAACTAGCCTTCAAAATAAAAGCGAAATTACACTTAAGACATACAACTGCAACGAAAGTAACCAACACAATGCAATTCAATTTCAAAGAACACACATTGGGTTATTTACAGGTGCTGTTTTGTGTGGTAGAGGGTCGCTGTCATTGATGCGTTTTGCACCCGGGCCGTTGTTTTGATTTTTTTTTTTTCGAGGGAAGGGGTGGGGGTCAGAGGGCCTAGGTATAAAAGTCACGGCTCGCCACAATATTCTACTAATTTATTTATTTCCTGCATTTTATTTTGTTAGTATTGTATGTACGTATGAATGCTGCTTTGATGTATGTTGTCTATTCTGAATGTTTTGATGGCACCTTAAAAGGAGTAGCTTTACTATAATGACAATAAATGCTTCTAATCTAAATTAATCTAATATATTCTGAGTCATGTCGTTGGTTTATTTAGTAGGTTGTCGTGTAATAAGTGGGATAATAAAGAACACTATAGCTGGCTCATCATGTCCATTTCTTAATTCGTTATCCTTCAGTTTAACCACAGACCTCTAAAACCTGCATCTCGACAGCTTTTAGCCATACATTATTTAATTGAATGTGCATTTGTCTTGGAAAGGGATTTAATTCAGATCACACGGAAGGTTTTGAAGCCCCTTCGTGGCCGCGGGGCCTGAAACTTGCTGAGGATCATCCCTCTGATGAGAAAAGCTTTAGTTCCTCTCTGAGCACAAGACATTCATCATCAAGTGCCATGACGGTCCCCCGAGGCTAATTTCCAAAAGTTTCCCCCTTTTTCTTTCTTTCTTGGGCAATCCTTTTCCCTCTCTGTCACCATCCAGACTTCATTTGTTCATTTTTCAGGTGGATTCACCCCCTCGCTCCTGAGGCCTCAGAGGAGCGAATACATGCAGGACAAATGAGGTCCTGTCGTCTCTCTAATATAACTCACTTTGGAAATGTCTCGCTGTGAACTTCATAAGAAAAACCTGTTACGTAATCTCACTGAGTGAATAAATGATGTGTTTTAGTCTCTGGGAACTGTTTGAGAAATTGGGACATCCTCTGAAGTTTAATAAACAAACACAAGACCAAAAGACATCAAATAGTCCTCCTGTATATCGGTATGTAGTGTCTCTACTTTAAAGAGTCCTCTCCTGCTGATGTTCAGGTATATATCAGTATGTAGTGTCTCTACTTTAAAGAGTCCTCTCCTGCTGATGTTCAGGTGTATATCAGTATTTAGTGTCTCTACTTTAAAGAGTCCTCTCCTGCTGATATTCAGGTGTATATCAGTATGTAGTGTCTCTACTTTAAAGAGTCCTCTCCTGCTGATGTTCAGGTGTATATCAGTATGTAGTGACTCTACTTTAAAGAGTCCTCTCCTGCTGATGTTCAGGTTTATATCAGTATATAGTGTCTCTACTTTAAAGAGTCCTCT
The DNA here is from genome assembly GCA_031216635.1 of Dissostichus eleginoides. Lineage (NCBI taxonomy): Eukaryota > Metazoa > Chordata > Actinopteri > Perciformes > Nototheniidae > Dissostichus > Dissostichus eleginoides. Next base: position 30,037,129 of record CM062278.1, read on the forward strand.
CCTGCTGATGTTCAGGTTTATATCAGTATGTAGTGTCTCTACTTTAAAGAGTCCTCTCCTGCAGATGTTCAGGTGTATATCAGTATGTAGTGTCTCTACTTTAAAGAGTCCTCTCCTGCTGATGTGCAGGTGTATATCAGTATGTAGTGTCTCTACTTTAAAGAGTCCTCTCCTGCTGATGTTCAGGTGTATATCAGTATGTAGTGTCTCTACTTTAAAGAGTTCTCTCCTGCTGATGTTCAGGTGTATATCAGTATGTAGTGTCTCTACTTTAAAGAGTCCTCTCCTGCTGATGTTCAGGTGTATATCAGTATGTAGTGTCTCTACTTTAAAGAGTCCTCTCCTGCTGATGTTCAGGTGTCAGTATGTAGTATCTCTACTTTAAAGAGTCCTCTCTACAACTGAATATGTGTGTTCAGCCTCCATGCTGTCAGTCCATTAGAGAAACCATTAACTCTGTGTTTCATATCTGCTGCTGCTGATATGACTGACTGTTTGTAAATGCATGTTTATTCACACGGAAAAAAAGAACATCTTTTGTGTATATTTACAAAACCTCCGCTTGCCCTTCTCGTATTTATCTCCCTTTCCTCTTTGATTTATCTCATTACTACCTGCTACTAATCTAGTCTATTGATATTTTCCACTTGCCTCATCTTGTATAATCCTAACAAACTGCAGCGCCTCTTACAATTTGTCAATCCCCCGAGCTTCTGGATTTACAGACAGAGTGTGTTAGTGCATCCTTATCTCTTCGTAAATCATTCATAAGTGTGGTGTGTGCCCTTGAAGTAAATGCCGTGCTTCAGATCCATTAAGATCATCTCCAATACAGCAGAGAGTTAAAGCTCCACAAGTTTTTGTTGGTAGTACGAGTTATTTCAGGTTGTGCAACTTTTATTATTGTTGATTAGAAAGAAACTCAAAACACAACGGAGACCAGGGGACACTAAAGAGTGACGCACACAGCTGGGAGACCAGGGGACACTAAAGAGTGACGCACACAGCTGGGAGACCAGGGGACACTAAAGAGTGACGCACACAGCTGGGAGACCAGGGGACACTAAAGAGTGACGCACACAGCTGGGAGACCAGGGGACACTAAAGAGTGACGCAGACAGCTGGGAGACCAGGGGACACTAAAGAGTGACGCACACAGCTGGGAGACCAGGGGACACTAAAGAGTGACACACACAGCTGGGAGACCAGTGGACACTAAAGAGTGACGCACACAGCTGGAGACCAGGGGACACTAAAGAGTGATGCACACAGCTGGGAGACCAGGGGACACTAAAGAGTGATGCACACAGCTGGGAGACCAGGGGACACTAAAAAGTGACGCACACAGCTTGGAGACCAGGGGACAGTAAAGAGTGACGCACACAGATGGAGACCAGTGGACACAAAAAAGTGATGCACACAGCTGGGAGACCAGGGGACATTAAAGAGTCACGCACACAGCTGGGAGACCAGGGGACACTAAAGAGTGACGCACACAGCTGGGAGACCAGGGGACACTAAAAAGTGACGCACACATCTGGAGACCAGGGGACACTAAAGAGTGACGCACACATCTGGAGACCAGGGGACACTAAAGAGTGACGCACACATCTGGAGACCAGGGGACACTAAAGATTGACGCACACATCTGGAGACCAGGGGACACTAAAGAGAGACGCACACAGCTGGGAGACCAGGGGACACTAAAAAGTGTGGCACACAGCTGGGAGACCAGGGGACACTAAAGAGTGACACACACATCTGGAGACCAGGGGACACTAAAGAGTGACGCACACATCTGGAGACCAGGGGACACTAAAGAGTGACGCACACATCTGGAGACCAGGGGACACTAAAGAGTGACGCACACATCTGGAGACCAGGGGACACTAAAGATTGACGCACACATCTGGAGACCAGGGGACACTAAAGAGTGACGCACACATCTGGAGACCAGGGGACACTAAAGAGTGACGGCCACCTTAAAAAAAGACCTTCAAAAGTAGATCACAGCTGTTTTAATGTGCCCTTGAGAAAGACTTTAACCCCCGAGGTGACACAGAGAATCAAAGCTACACCTTAAATTCTGGATCACAGAATAAAGTGCACTTTGGGTCACCGTGTGAGACAGATTCTGTCTGCAGCTGCTGCTGGAGTTACAGCTGAAAGCTTTTGGGAAACACAATGCAGCAGGAAGGCCTTCAGACTCTGAGTTAAAACTCCCCTTTGTCCCCTTTCCTCACACTGTCTGTCTTTTAACACCAGCCGCAAATACATGGACGTAATACGAAAGGAAAGAAGTCATTTAAGGCTTTCATTTTCAAGTTTTTCTGACATATTTTCATTCCTGAGCCGGCAGAATTTATTTTAAATGTATTATTATTTAAATTTTGCACTGACTGATCCAGGGTCACAAAGTCCCCATTCGGGAGATTTCCTGAACACAGGGGCAGGAACTGTTCTCGTTGGAAGCACCTCGGATCAAATCGGCCACAGAAAGGCCCTCTTCTGTTAATTTAAATTCACCGGACAACACAGTGACCTTCAGAGAGCAGGAGAGGAGGTGAGGGGCAGGATTTGTTCATAATGAAATCCAGACTCAAGGCAACACTTAACACAAGGAAGACAGATCAAATCTACTCATCTTTGCAGGGTCTTGGAAGTATAATTATAATATAATAAGACACATCTGAATATGATAACAACAGTAGAAACAAACTGTATATTTTTCAAGGACAAAACACAATCTTTGGTCGTGGTTTCAAAGCTTATACATGTTAAATATGCCATTTCCATTGAAGGTAGGCTGGGCGTTGAATATATTCATCTTTCCACAATTAGCTCATGTTAACATTCTACATTTTATGTCCAAAATGTACGGAGTCCGACAGGTGCAAACGCGCTACAACGGCCCAACACTCCTCCATCAGGAGAAACGCTCTGCAGCTTCAGAAACGATGCAAATATAAAACAGAAATGTATTTAGAAAACATTCACCAACTTGAGGAAACATGCGCAGCGTTTACTTAAAGCACGTTTGAGAAAATGCTAAATGTTTTGGACCGTTTTAGCGTGTTTGCACCTGTCGGACACCGTACCAATGAAAGACTTCATAAGATAAGATAAGAAGTACTTTATTGAGCCCAATTTGGGACATGTTGGCGTCGCAGCAGCATAAAAAGACATGGCATTGTACATTAGAGAAATTAAAACACTAGAAAATAAACAATTCAAAATGTTAACATCTCAAATGAAACAAAATAGCATTGAAAAAGTAGAAAATATACATGTTGAAGTACAGTAAATTCATTCATTCATTCATGCAAGCACACTTTGGAGTATTTCGTCTTCCTTTATACAAAAATCCAAGAACTCTATAAAGACTACAATCAAATCTACCCTTTGATATAACAAATTGAAAATGTTCCTCTCATGGGAAGCATCTAAAGTAAAGAACAAAGTGTCTGGATGTGCTAGGAACTCAGAATATTATAACTTCATCTAAAAACTATGAATGATGAATAAACTACGAAGTTATTACTTCTAAGACTTTATGATCCTGCCGAGCTTCTCTCATGTTCAGTGTCAGAGTGTCGTCTCACTTTAATGACTCGCTGAACTTGTTATATCTATCAGCTCCTCGTCACACGACTGAAGGAGAAATGTCTCTCAGATGACATTTCTACTATCAAATCTATCCCTTTACCTTCATATTATAGCAGATTAAAACCCCAGCATCTCTGTGAATATTATAATCATCAGAAGATCTTAATAAATGTGCCTAAAAACGGACTAGTCAGCACTCCTTACATCTTGTTTATTGAAGCAAAAACTGCTGATTTCCCCCTGAAATGCAGATGAAACGAGGAAAGAGAGCCGGTTTATTCTCAGTCATTGTTCATGTGTCTGAAAGGTGGAACACAATCACACCAAGTATTTCATGCAGACATTACTCTCCAGGGATTCAGTGGAGGAGGTAAAAGTCAGTCAGTTGGGTTTCTCTCCGGGGGAAAGAGTTGCAGAGCCGCAGGACTCTTCCTCGCGTTGTCTAACTCGTGGCGACTCGTCTTCCTCGGGCCCCGGGGTGTTTTCAGAGGGAAGGTGGCTCCTGTCACAGTCCTTCTCACACTTTTTGGGAACTGAAGGCAGCAGGGGAGCATCTCTGTCTGCCAAAAGCTGCATGATGACATCCACACGGAAAACAAAGAAAGAAACGACTTTGTTTGTATGAAACTTTCCACTAAAGTTATTCCTCAGTGTTCTCTGTCTAAGTGTAAATATTCACTGAATGAAAGAAATGCTGACACATGGTTTAATTTAAGTTAAGTACTGGGGGGCGAGGGCATGGAGGGACTTGTACGTAATTGGTTGGTTTAACTACGTGCAGCAGATGACTACAGTCTATAGTTTGATCTTGTGCTAGAAAAGTTTAAAGGGTCCCCGTTGTGAAGTTACTATGACATTTCTGTTAAGTTACTATGACATTTCAATCAATCAAAATGCTTTATGAATCCCGAGGGAAATTAGGTTTTGTGACAGTTGCACCATATTAGAATAAAATATGTGCAATAAAAGTCCTTGTAGGCTCATGGTGAAGCACATTAATCTGCACATCTCTACAATCCTAGCTAACGCCATTGGCTCGTCCATTAGCCAGTGATCTTTCATGATGAGAGGGCATTATAAGACAAGGCTTATATCTTCTATCCTTAATAAATCTGGACCAAGCTCTCCTCTTTCCTCTCTTGGATTTACACAGCCTGTCCTTATCTAGATTTCATTAAGGGTAGCCTTTTATCCGACCACTATCCTTGGTGGCTTTAGCACGATTAGCTTCTAAAACAGTAGCGACTCAATGGCGAAAAAAAGAAAAATCTCTCTCTACAAGAACGTTTAGAGCGGGTTAATAAGTTACTGATGGTGATGACTAACACAGAAACAACAAGTAAGATCGAATAAGCAAGCTAAAAGTGGAAGATATAGGAACTACCGTCTCTCTAATTACAGTTAGCTGTGGGAAACGTTCCCATTCTACTGAAGACAACAATTACTGTGGTTTATCTGCTTTGTGTTTGCTGAAGATAAAGAGTCGTTCCTTTGAGCCTCGACTGTGTTTTATTTAGTTTTCCTGGCGAAAAACGAACAACCAAGGTTTAATTTGCAGCTTCAAAAAAAAACACTCCAAGCTGAAACATTGGGCACCAGGGGACCCTAAAGAAGGAGGGGGGTAACCCAGGCTTTATTTGTTAGTTTTTTTCACCCAAAGGAGATATTGTCACTGGAATGAGAAAAGCTGTTGCACCTTGAAGGTCAGTCTAGATTCAGTGAACTAACGCGGAACTTGTTGCAAACTTGAGGCTAACCCCCTTTACTTGAATCAGCAGGGGGGAGTTAATTACCAATCTAACAAGCTAGCTGGCAATTGTTAGCTACATAGAGGACTCTTTAAAGTAGAGACACTTAGTACTGATATACACCTGAACGTTGGCAGGAGAGGACTCTTTAAAGTAGAGACACTACATACTGATATACACCTGAACATCAGCAGGAGAGGACTCTTTAAAGTAGTGACACTACATACTGATATACACCTGAACATCAGCAGGAGAGGACTCTTTAAAGTAGAGACACTACATACTGATCTACAACTGAACGTCAACAGGAGAGGACTCTTTAAAGTAGAGACACTACATACTGATATACACCTGAACATCAGCAAGAGAGGACTCTTTAAAGTAGTGACACTACATACTGATACACACCTGAACATCAGCAGGAGAGGACTCTTTAAAGTAGAGACACTACATACTGATATACACCTGAACATCAGCAGAGAGGACTCTTTAAAGTAGTGACACTACATACTGATACACACCTGAACATCAGCAGGAGAGGACTCTTTAAAGTAGAGACACTATACTGATATACACCTGAACATCAGCAGGAGAGGACTCTTTAAAGTAGAGACACTACATACTGATATACACCTAGGGGCCCCTTAACTTGACTGTATTTACACAATCCACTTCTTTCATCACTCTTGAGCTGATAATATATTGCAAAATGTAACTATTTCCAATACGACTGCACTGAATTTGATAACAAAGAACCGGTCTCCCCACTGACAGTGATGGATTACATTCATCAATGCAGAAGCAAGTCTCTAAACAATACCTTTTTATAAATATATATATAAATCTATAATAATGGGACCTTGTGACCACAATGAGGTGAACTATGAGCTGAGGCTTTTCATGAGCATTAGATTAAATACATTTCACGTCATACCCATTTTATTTATGCCCTGGGTTCTGTTTGCTGAGCCAGAGTTAAGCTTCTTTATTTCCTCTGTACCTGAACCCATCCTCCAGTGGAGCTCCTTCAGAGAAATGCCTTTAATTCTTTCTTTAATTTGGTTAATCTGAAAGAGGGAAAAATAAACTTGGGTGTTTGCCCTTCAATTGGTTGTTAATTGGATAAATGAATAGACAGAGTGACTCAGCCAAAGTGATCGACTCTCTCTTGATTCTGTCCAGAGTTCCCAAAGTGTTTTTTTGGAGAAATTTCATTTGGACCGTTTGTGCAATGATGTAAAGAAAAGGAGAAACCTGCCTTTAAACTTCAACCCATGCCTAACAGAGCAAGGCTTAGTTAAAAAAAGAAAGACAGAAAAACACAGATGAATTTCTTTCAATTCTGTAAAGAAAAAACAGATTTTCTCAGATATTTATAACTAGAGCCTCTCAGATTAATAATTTGTACGACACATTCAGAGATAAAAAGAAGATTGTTTTCCCCTACACAGACAGTCCTTACATCGTGTATTATATACTAGCGAAGATTATTAGCGTTTCAAATAAAAACATGGAAGAAGAAGAGAAATCGAAGAAGCTTCAAAGAAATGCCTCGGTGAATATAAGAATATAACATAAGAGGTGACAGAGCTGAGTTTCACAGGTAATCCAGAGGTCAGCTCAACTTTCTGTCCCTTTTTTCGTAGAAAACCACTTTCCTTTGAGAATCAGAGTGGAATCGTGTGAATAAAGAATAAAAAGCTTTTCTGAGGGGGAGCTCCTTTGACTCGACTAAAGGGGAGATGAAACAAGATGTGTCAAAGCCATTTTAACCCCTCTGAGCAAACTACCCCTCTTCCTCTTTGTGGTTTAGTCTCTGATCCGCTGAGATGTAATTTATTGCTCTCTAACCCGGGCTTTGAGGAAGAGTCGGATCCAAAGCTGCGTATATCTGTTCCTCAGATCTCTAAAACTAACCAGCGACTCATTCATCAGTTTCACTCCGATCCGCAGCAATACATTAGTGCCTTCAGCATCTCCAGACGAGCTTATCACACACACACACACACACACACACACACACACACACACACACACACACACTGTTAATAATTAGATGAATGCATACAAATCAATCACCTAAATATGCAAATGCTATATCACAAATGAGTGTTTACACAAGAGCATGTCATTATGCATCGTCACAAGCACTTAAATTCCAGACACACACACACAGAAGTGAAGAAGGTGTTTGTTAATGAGGCGATAGAGGCGCTTTCAATCTGTATTCCCTCTCTGTTTACTTGTTGTAACTCCAAATTAATCACGCTATCAGTAATTAATCATTAGACGCTGTTGACTGCGAGCCAAACTGCAGCTGGGAAGTGTTTCTGTCTGCAATGGAGTTACTTCTTCAGTGGCCGAAAAATGTAAGACTTTATAAATACAAATTGTACAAATACAAACAATATAGTGACTCGAAATGAATGCACTTCCCAAGTAAGTACATTATTTACATACACCTCTTTGTAGTACACTAACATAAGGATCCACATTGAGACACAGCAATGGATTCCTGTCAGCTGAATCTGAGTGAGTTTAATTATATATATTATATTTATAGCATTTGTGATTAAGAGTGACACTTCTGAAGACATTTAAGTAGAGGCAGTGTTACTGAGTGTAATGTAATGTGTGCAGTTGTCATACAATGGTGAGTGAGCAACAACATTTACTCACAGCCAGTCAGGATATATATTTAAACACAAAACATTTATTAGATCTGGTTAGACGTCAACAAAGGTTCCAGAAGAGACTCACAGTGATGTGCAGTTTTAGCCACTAGGGGCAAAAAAACAACCTTAGTTTTGAAATAAATAAAACATTTCTTCACTTCTAAATAACAGGAAAAGTTTAGCAAATTTAAAGATCTGGTTAAATGTAAAAGGTCACCCAGAACAAATGCGATTTCAAGCCTTTACAGTTAAGAAAAACCCCTGATTCATTATGCATAACAAACTCACAGTGATTGTGCAGTACTGCCCACTAAAGGAGAACAACACCTGGTTACAATCACTCTGGATATACATTTGAACACTAAACAAATGGTTCGTTAGACATCAAAAAAGGTTCCAGAAGAGTCTCGGTGTGATGTCCAGTTTTAGACACTAGGGGCAAAAAGCCAACCTTAAGTTTAAAACCCTCAAACAATTCCTTCGCTTGTGGGACCCCTAAAAATAAGAGGAACATTTAGTCATTACAAGTTATCAGGTTTATGTTATATTTTCATATTTACTTATTAGTACATTTTTATATGTATGTTTTGTCCATTGTTTACTTGTTAAAGATGTAAGCCTTCAGGTACAAATATATCGTAAAATTACCTCACAATTTATATTCCAGACAATGCTTGATTCAATGTTTTCTAACAACCACTGAGGAGGTGAAACGTACAGGACCGTTTATCTGATAAAAGCACAGAAATAGTTTTTTTATTACCCCATAAAAACATAATGACCATATTACCTGCCGTATATCTTCAAGAGTTCATTGGACGGCTGAAAAATAGCAATAACTAAACCATTACTTTGAGATTTCTGCCAAGAGAGAATGGTTTCTGTGTTGTTTCAAAAGGTTGCACAGAGATCCTATATTACAGAACTCGTCTACAACCATTTCTCCCTCATCAATAACCTCTTTCCAACAGTACAGTTTAGTTTCTTTTCATCGCTGCTAGATCATCCAAACTGTTTTTTAACCCGAGTGCCAGGAGGAAGCGTCTGTTCACAAGGTCGAAAT
>CM062278.1:30053720-30253720 GCA_031216635.1 Dissostichus eleginoides
AACCCACGAACACATTGTGCATTCATGACTACTTCTATCCATATCTACATTTCAACCATAGAGACTTTGTTGTGATTTAACAATATGTATTTATTGCCAAGAATACACAGATGAATTTAAAGGTGTTTGGCGCTAAGACCCCGTTGAGTGGAGGTATATGTCGGAGGGGAAACCAGCATGATAGACCTGTGAACTCATGCTTGCTATTTCTTGTCGTTGTAAAAGTTATTTATTTTTGTTTGTTTTTTTGTACAAAGAAATGATTTGTTTAAAACAATGAATCAAATATCACGGATGCCGCTGACCTAAACTTTGATTTTCATGAACAATGTACGCTCGAGGGGTCCAGAAAGGTTTGAACATGACGGAAACTATTTGAGAATATATTTCTTAATTTTTTTATACCTTGAACGTTTTTCTTATTTTGCTTCTCTTTGTTTATTATTATTATTATTATTATTATTATTATTATTATTATTATTATTGTTTGTTTTGTTTCTAACATGTTCAATAAATTGACTAATAATAATAATAATAGAACCCCCCAGTGGACTCTAGACACTGGTGGTGGTGGAAAGATAAGATAAGATAAGATACGATAAGATAAGATAAGATAAGATAAGATACGATAAGATAAGATAAGATAAGATAAGATAAGATAAGATAAGATACGATAAGATAAGATAAGATAAGATAAGATAAGATACGATACGATACGATACGATACGATACGATACGATAGATAGATACAAGATAGATAAGATAAGATAAGATAAGATAAGATAAGATAAGATAAGATAAGATAAGATAAGATAAGATAAGATACGATACGATACGATACGATACGATACGATACGATACGATAAGATAAGATAAGATAAGATAAGATAAGATAAGATAAGACACGATACGATAAGATACGATAAGATACGATAGAACTTTATTGATCCCAATTTGGGACATTTTTGGGATTGATGGATGTCTGAAGAGGACTGGTTTAAGCTCCTGGATGGGAGGAATGGGAGGAGGAAGGGTGGAGGAGGGTTGCTGTCAGGAGGGGAGAGAGCAGATTTAAAGGTGTGATGCTGCGCTGTGATTGGCTTGTGGGAATGGAGACGAAAGTGATTGGAGGGGAGAGAGTAGTGAGAAGGAAATATGTGAATGACTGGAATATAAAGACGGTCTTCCTCTGTGAATTTACGTCATTAAGATGTTGTGATTTTATCTTTTAATCCAGGGGTGTCAAACTCAAGGCCCGGGGGCCAAATCCGGCCCGCCACTTCATTTCATGTGGCCCGCAAGAGCTTGCAAAGAATATAATACGTTTGTTATACGGTTACATGCTACTTTACAGTATATCTATATATGTTCATTTTAATTAATTTCTTATTTTATAGTTATTTCTTATTTTTATCTTTGATTTATCCTTAATTGTATTAATCTGTGTGAATCGGTGCTGTTTTTCACTCTCACCCTGTTGCTGTTAAACTACTGAATTTCCCCGTGGGGATTAATAAAGGTCCATCTTATCTTATCTTATCTTATCTTACAGAAGCACGTTGCCCATAAACTACATGTCCCACAATGCATCTCATTTTGTGACATGCGCACTGAAGAGACTTGCAATTATTTGCCCTAGACTTCTGCTTTCAGACGTAGTTAATTATGAAGTTATTACCCTATCCGATAATAATCCAATTCAGAGGCAATAATGTCATATAATGCATTATTTTATATATATATATTATGTATTTATATATGTATATTTATATAGTTACAACCGGCCCTTTGAGAGCAACCATAATGCTAATGTGGCCCACGATGAAATTGAGTTGGACACCCCTGTTTTAATCAGTGAGACAGTCTTTCAGATGCTGTGAACTGAAGAGTCAGACACAATTAGATTTCTTATCCTATCTTTCCAAAAATGTTGAGATAAATTCCAATTATCAACCTGAACATTTTGGGAAAACATCTGAAAGTTGTACCTAGTAAATTGTAATTTGTGTGTCTTGCTGTGATTTGATTCTTGAATAAACTTTGAAGATAATAGGAACAAACCAAACAAAGTCATTACTCAAACTGTGCCGCCTCACCTCCTTTTGTTTCTCCATTATCTTGTACGTGTCCTATTATCCGTCTATTTAACTAATTACCTTGAGATGAACTTCAACAATATTAAGCAATCAGATAATTATCCGTTCATGCCAGAAGGGTTTATTGAGAATCGAAAATGTATTGCTGTTTGAAATGAGCTGTTACATCTGTGAGAGGAGCTTCAGGGTAACAGGGGCGCTGAGCGATAGCATTCAACACGAATGTATTGTATAAGGCATAATCATTCAAACATAAATAATAATAATAAAAAAACATAAGGCATCAAATAATTATCATAATAAATGTTAAACTGAAAAAATGCCTTAAAAAATTATTATAAGTTAAAATGTATTATTAATAAAAACATAAAACAATTATTTAAAAACTAAATAATTAAATAAATAATAATAACAATAAATGTTTTTTTAAACATCGTCAAAAAATGCATTAAAAAAGAATTATAATAATATAAATATGAATTATAATAAAAAAAAATTAATAATACAATTATTATAAAATAAATATAATAAACAAATAGCATGAATAAAATCATTTAAAAGATAAATAATAAAAACAATAAAAATAAAATGTTTCCATGCCAGACCACACAGAGCAGTGCTGACCAATCAGGTCCTGAAGTCCCTTAGAAGTCAAAGGAGCTTTAATTGTCCTGCTTTATGACTCACTCCCCACTACAGAAATGCACCTCCTTGCATAAAAGAGGAGGATTTTCATGATTCAACTAATTCTGAGTTATATTTACAGCAGGAACTTAAGCTGACCAGTTTGATACCCATCAGAGATTTTAGCTGGAGAAATCATCTGTGGGTGTTTGCACCTGCAATATCTGACCATTTGAATTTTCAATGACTACTTTTTACGATGTGTTATTCGATTGTTGCCTCTGTGTTTAGTGTCCTGTCTGTACCTTTGGGTGCATTGTTACCACTGATCAGGTCTCTCTTGAGAATGAGACCCTGTGTCTCAATGAGATTGTTCACCTGTATAAATAAAGGCTAAATAAAAAGAAATATATATATATTTGGGGGTTTATCTAAAGGCCTAAAATGCTTGATGCAGTAGAGATGTTCACTTTCTCACCAAGTATGTAATTTAACCTCTTTCCAGAATTTCTGAACCCATTTAATTTCACGTGGGCCTAAAAAGCTCCAGAACACTCTCTCTCTCTCACACACACACACACACACACACACACACACACACACACACACACACACACACACACACACACACACACACATTTGAGCACTCCTGGTGAATATCGGATGGAGTGATGTTGAGGCTTTTCGGGGACGAGCTCTGAGTGGTGGGGGGGAAGATGAGAAGTGACAGCGGCTCTTTCTGAGTCTGAATTCGACTTCTTCCCACAGACACAGGGCGGTAATTTAAAGTGTCACATATACTTTTTTAAGTTGCTCTACCTGGAGGTCAGTGTTGTAAAACAGGAAGTCAATTCTGGAAAGTTTGTCACATTTGAAAGCATTTCAGACACTTTATAAAGTGCTTTTTTTGTGACCTCTCGAAGCACTTCTAGCATCCTTTGTGCTCCTTAAATGTTTGTTGTTGTTTTTCATGTGTTGTGTCTTGATATTTGTCTGTTGATGTTACACATGGAGCTGCTGTGATGCAAGGAGCATTTCAGTCTTGATCTGACCATTAAAGTATTATCGTATCGTTTTACATATACGAGTCAGCAATTCTCACAGAGGCTCATATACATGTTGGGGTTAAGATAAGAAATGTTTCTGAAACTAAAGACACTTTGGAAGGTGAGGAAATAATGACCCCCTTAAAGTCTGCCTTAGCGCTGCTTCACTCAGGACTTATTATCAGATGACCTCTCTGTAAATCCTTGCAGATCATTTTTTATTTCAATATCAGATTGAAGATATTGAATGTTTGAACAGGATTAAGAGGACAGAGGAGGATTCTGGGTAATGGAGCGGCTCATGATGTAGAAGGTCGCTGGTTTGATCCTCAACTTTCAAAAATGTCCTTACTTTCCAGATTACTTCACTTTCTAAATGTTGTTTTAAAGAGGCCCTATTCAGCTTTACTGATTTACATCTGAACATCAGCAGGAGAGGACTCTTTAAAGTAGAGACACTACATACTGATATACACCTGAACCTCAGCAGGAGAGGACTCTTTAAAGTAGAGACACTACACACTGATATACACCTGAACATCGGCAGGAGAGGACTCTTTAAAGTAGAGACACTACATACTGATATACACCTGAACATCGGCAGGAGAGGACTCTTTAAAGTAAAGACACTACATACTGATATACACCTGAACATCAGCAGGAGAGGACTCTTTAAAGTAAAGACACTACATACTGATATACACCTGCACATCAGCAGGAGAGGACTCTTTAAAGTAGAGACACTACATACTGATATACACCTGAACATCAGCAGGAGAGGACTCTTTAAAGTAGAGACACTACATACTGATATACACCTGAACATCAGCAGGAGAGGACTCTTTAAAGTAGAGACACTACATACTGATATACACCTGAAATCAGCAGGAGAGGACTCTTTAAAGTAGAGACACTACATACTGATATACACCTGAACATCAGCAGGAGAGGACTCTTTAAAGTAGAGACACTACATACTGATATACACCTGAACATCAGCAGGAGAGGACTCTTTAAAGTAGAGACACTACATACTGATATACACCTGAACATCAGCAGGAGAGGACTCTTTAATAAAGGCAGTTTTTCTTTTTAATAAAATCTCTGAGCAGAGGACATGTTTTTGATCCTAAATATCTTGGTTTCTTCTGTTTTCTGAAGGCACTGATACAGATTGAGATGTAATTGAATATTAGACAATAATGCATTATGGGTAGTCTTCAAAGTTCAGGGAGGCCTGCAGCAGATTTCTGAGATGCAGAGAAACTTGTATATCTCCGACCTGTTCCCACACACTCTGCTTGTAGATGTGGATGTGGAGGGACACAGATTTTCATCTTCAGGTGTCGCAGAAGTTGTTCCTTGGTGCCGCGGTTCAAATTACATTTTTCTCATATGGAGGAACTAAAAAACAGATGAAAACCCGGCGGGTTGAGAGCAGCGTTGGTGTGTGTGTGGGCTGAGTGAACTGCCTCTGTCTTCTTTTAATAGGCTGCAGAGACAGAAAAGAGGTGCTTCACAACCCCATTACAATCCAATTATTTTTGGCATTTTTCAAAAACAATGTCAGCGGTTTGACTCAAACGTTTCCCTCACAGGAGAGCCGTCATTTTTCTCTCTGTTGAAAAACAAATAATGCTATCCATCACAAGTACATGCCACTTCTGCCATAGTGTAGAGCAACATTATACTAACGGGACAGAGAGATATTTGGATAAAGCACCCTTCAAAGGAATCCTTTTTTCATGCATCTGTCAATTATATGGTGTCCGACAGGTGCCAACGCGCTACAACGATCACAAACTCTTCCATCGGGACGTGCTACAGTTTCAGAAAAGATACAGATATAAAAACACAAATGTTCAGCATTTAGAGAACGTTCAGCAACTTGAGGAAACATGCGCAGCGTTTACTAAAAGCTGCAGAAACCAAACGCTGCAAGAAGCTCAAAACACAACGGAGACCAGGGGACACTAAAGAGTGTCGCACACAGCTGGGAGACCAGGGGACACTAAAGAGTGACGCACACAGCTGGGAGACCAGGGGACACTAAAGAGTGACGCACACAGCTGGGAGACCAGGGGACACTAAAGAGTAACGCACACAGCTGGGAGACCAGGGGACAGTAAAGAGTGACACACACAGCTGGGAGACCAGGGGACACTAAAGAGTGACGCACACAGCTGGAGACCAGGGGACACTAAAGAGTGACGCATACAGCTGGAAGACCAGGGGACACTGAAGAGTGACACACACAGCTGGAGACCTGGGGACACTAAAGAGTGACGCACACAGCTGGGAGACCAGGGGACACTAAAGATTGACGCACACAGCTGGGAGACCAGGGGACACTAAAGAGTGACGCACACAGCTGGAGACCAGGGGACACTAAAGAGTGACGCACACAGCTGGGAGACCAGGGGACACTAAAGAGTGACGCACACAGCTGGAAGACCAGGTAAAGAGTGACACACACAGCTGGGAGACCAGGGGACACTAAAGAGTGACGCACACAGCTGGAGACCTGGGGACACTAAAGAGTGACGCACACAGCTGGGAGACCAGGGGACACTAAAGAGTGACGCACACAGCTGGGAGACCAGGGGACACTAAAGAGTGACGCACACAGCTGGAGACCAGGGGACACTAAAGAGTGACGCATACAGCTGGAGACCTGGGGACACTAAAGAGTGACGCACACAGCTGGGAGACCAGGGGACACTAAAGATTGACGCACACAGCTGGGAGACCAGGGGACACTAAAGAGTGACGCACACAGCTGGAGACCAGGGGACACTAAAGAGTGACGCACACAGCTGGGAGACCAGGGGACACTAAAGAGTGACGCACACAGCCGGAAGACCAGGGGACAGTAAAGAGTGACACACACAGCAGGGAGACCAGGGGACACTAAAGAGTGACGCACACAGCTGGGAGACCAGGGGACACTAAAGAGTGACGCACACAGCTGGGAGACCAGGGGACACTAAAGAGTGACGCACACAGCTGGAGACCAGGGGACACTAAAGAGTGACGCATACAGCTGGGAGACCAGGGGACACTGAAGAGTGACGCACACAGCTGGAGACCTGGGGACACTAAAGAGTGACGCACACAGCTGGGAGACCAGGGGACACTAAAGAGTGACGCACACAGCTGGAGACCAGGGGACACTAAAGAGTGACGCATACAGCTGGGAGACCAGGGGACACTGAAGAGTGACGCACACAGCTGGAGACCTGGGGACACTAAAGAGTGACGCACACAGCTGGGAGACCAGGGGACACTAAAGAGTGACGCACACAGCCGGAAGACCAGGGGACAGTAAAGAGTGACACACACAGCAGGGAGACCAGGGGACACTAAAGAGTGACGCACACAGCTGGGAGACCAGGGGACACTAAAGAGTGACGCACACAGCTGGGAGACCAGGGGACACTAAAGAGTGACGCACACAGCTGGGAGACCAGGGGACACTAAAGAGTGACACACACAGCTGGGACAGCTTGGTGACGTTCAGGATTATAAAGCTGAACAGCTGTCTCTGTCTCAGAGCTAGTCGTCTCATAACTGTTAGTGATTGTCAGTATATCTGAAATGACTAGGTTAGCTACGTTAGCTAGCTAGCTTACAGCAGATCTGCAGTAACATCAGAAGGAGTCATGTGATCACATTGTTAAAATAAGACCATAAAACATTTTAGGTCAGTTTCCAACAACAGAGACAGTTGTTCAGCTTTATAACCCTTAACCTCAGCCCTGAGCCTGTTTTTCAGGTTTCAGGCTCGAAAATGCCACTAACACAACAAATGATATATCTTCACTTCTATAAGGGGTAAATTAATAATCTTTTTTCTCAAAGCAAGGTTGCATCTGTGAGTTGGATGTAGAAGTGTCAGAATCAATATAGATGTTTTTATTTTAAAGTAAATTCAGATGGAACATAGTAAAAACATGTACATTCTAATCTCCGCCTAAAAACCACCCATTACGTATAGTGAACACCACCCTTGAATGATGGGTTAGCAGACTAAAAGCTTTAGGAATCCAAACTATAACATATAATAAGTACCCTGTATCAAGATTGATGCAAAACAAGTGAAATTTGACCTTTTTAGAGCGGTTTAGAAAAATAAAGTCCAGGCGTCCATTTGACCTTTTTCACTGTAAAAATCCTTTTATTACTTTGAATTATCACTATAGGTCCATCCAAATACAACTGTTGTAAAAAAAACAAGAGATAAAAAAAAAAACATACAAAATGAAGTTTGACTCCAACTGGAGCAGATTTATTTCAAACATTTACAATGTTACAATATTTTAGTCAGAATTTCCACTGCCTGTAAAGTATTAAAAGTCTCTTTCCTGCGAGCCATTATTTAACAAAAGTCAAAGTATAGAAAAAGTCCTAAATGCAAATCTTGTAATCTGCTCTGTTATCTGCTGTCCGCTCTGTGCTCCGTGCGCTCTGGGTCCTGCTGCAATTCCTGCTTCCTTACGTAGTAAACACTGCGTAGAGTCTGCTGCGTAATGTGCTGAAGCTGGCTGGAATTCTTTATACTTTACGCAGGACCATATCTCTGGAACCCATTGGTCGATTTGGGTGATTGACACCTTTTTCTTAACCGTTAGATCCAATAGAATCGATGGGCAGTTCCCAAATCCACGTAAACATTACATCTGCGGGTAATAGAGATACAAACGAAGCATATCTGAAAGTACAGCCTTGGACTGAAACTTTATACCCACTATATTGCCATAAATATGATGATGGATTATCAGTAAAAATTCTACGTGACACAGAGACATTGGATTAACCTTGAGGCGTTTTTATTCCGTTGAACACAACTTTTGATCACAAATAAAAAAAGGTAAGGCTTAATTATTGTTATTTTTGAAACCGGATGTTGTTTTTTCTCTTTTCTGGCTGATAGCTCCGCGAATTCGGGGTCGTACAGTGATGACATTACATGTATGGAATCTGTGGAATCTCAGTCTGCTAGTCGATATCTTGTTTGTGCAGTTAAGATAAGTAATAGACCTAGAGTGACGCCCGCTGGAACGCTGGACAACGGTCGGAAGCCGGAAGAAGGAAGTGAACTCGGAGACACGCTGCAGAAAGTTCAGAGAGAGTCGGAAAACATCGAAACATACAGAAACGGTAGCATTGGACTGGTTAGCATAAACTGTACATTGACTGTATCATCATGTCAACCAGCTCAGATGGGAACCAAAGAGCTGATATGGAATGGGAGGAAACCAAAGCTGGGAGGAAGAAAAGGGCTTTGAGAGAAAAAGTTAGCAGAGCAAGAACACAAAGTTGGTCGGATTGGTCGAGTGGAGCAGGCTTAAACAAAAAATCAAAAGGCAGTCAAAATGAAAAACAAGCAATTTCGAATACAGAACTAGAAAAGGAGTGGAAAGTTATAATATAATTCAACCAGGATGGTGGGCATTACCACCCGATTCAACTGACAAAATCAATTGAGAAAGAAATGGGTAAAATCAAATTTGCCAAGTTTATGAACAACAAACGAGTTTTGATACAAGCAACCAGCAAGCAGCAGCAGGGAAAAATACTTAAAATGAACATTGCCATTGCTCATATCTCAGGAGCAATGGCAATGTTGAGAGGAGTCATATCTGGAGTCCCATTTAATATGTCTATGGATGATGTTAAAAAGGAGATTAAAGGAGGAAAAGTTATTGAGGCCAACAGACTTATGAGCAAAAGAGATGGTACATTGAAGGAAACACTTTCAGTAGTTATTCAGTTTGAGGAAAATATACCGAAATCTGTGCAAATAGGTTATATGAACTACAGTGTGAGGGAATTCATCCCAAAACCACTAAGATGCTATGCATGCCAAAGAATGGGACCCACAGCAATGCAGTGTAAAGGAAAACTAAGGTGTGCAAGATGTTGAGGCCAACATGAGTATGGGAAATGTGAAAAAGAGGCAAAGATGATATGCTGTAATTGTGGAGGAGAGCACAGTGCGGCGTTTGGTGGATGTGTAGTGCAGAGAGAAGCCAGAGAAGCTCAGAGGGTCAAAGTACTCAGTAAAGTCTCATATGCAGAAGCTCTAAAGAAGGTTAGGGGAACGGAAGCAAACAATCAGGCTCCTAGTGGAAGGGTTCAAAGAAACTTAGTACAGAGTGGTAGCAACATTACAGAAAGGCAGGTTACAAATCAAAGCCAAGTAAATGTTGCAGAACAGATGAAGAAGAAAAGTGACAGAATCAAAACCATAGTGCAGGCAGCGGAGAAATTCCTTAACATTAGAGATATAAAAGCAGACCAGATACATGCATTACTAGCAACAAAAGATATGGGAGAAACGTACAACCAGGATGAGGGTTAGCACGTTGTTAATGGTAATTCACATACTCCAGTGGAATGCTAGAAGCCTCATAGCTAATGGACAGGAGTTTAAAAAATATGTCTTATGAGTTACAAACATTGCCAGATGTAATTTGTGTGCAAGAGTCTTGGTTAAAACCTCATCTAGACTTTGTGATTCCAGGGTTCAGCTCTATAAGATATGATAGAGTTAGCAATCAAAATGGTGGAGGGTGTGTTACTTTCATAAAGGATGGGCTGGCCTATAGGGTAGTCCCATCCCCTGAAGACAAGGAATGTGTCATAATAGAAATATGCAGCCCAAGGAAAGAAGGGAACATAAAGCTTATCAATGTGTACAAATCTGGACATTGAAACCTTACAGGCAATAGCAGGGACGGCTCATAGAAGGGAAGTGTGGTGTGGTGACTTTAATGCTCACAACAGCCTTTGGGGAAGCAGTCAAACAGACAGTAATGGGGATGTCGTAGAAGAAATGCTAGAGGAAAGATCACTGTTTTGCCTTAATGATGGACAAAAAACAAGAATAGACGTGAATAGGGGGACACAATCATGTTTGGACCTCACACTGGTGACGGATAGGTTAGTTAAATCATGTGAATGGTATGTTAAAAGTGATTCTACCATAGGAAGTGATCATTACCCAGTTTTCACAATCATCAATACAAAGGTATGTAGACAGGAAGGGAGTGTATTTACCAGGTGGTGCTTTGGTAAAGCTGACTGGGAAACATTTAGGCTTTACTGTAAGGAGTCAGCGCAATTGTTAACATTAGAAGGAAGTATAGAGGAGTGCTCAAATCAAGTCACAATGCACATTAAAGAAGCAGCAAATAAAACTATACCTAAAAGAACAACAGAGGGTAGGAAGAAAGTGGTTCCGTGGTGGAATGAGGAATGTAGCAGAGCTATTAAAGAACGAAACAAGGCATTTAGGTCTTTAAAGAAAAACTTGTCACAAGACAATATTTCAGATTATCAAAGGAAAAGGGCAGTAGCCCGTAAAACAGTAAAATACACAAAAAAGATGTCATGGAGAGAGTTTTGTTCCACCATTGGAAGAGGAGTAAAGTTAGGGGATGTATGGTCGATGTTTAAACGGATGAATGGGAAAAGGAAGTCGGTTAAAATTCCCGCTTTGATTGATGGGGAGAAAGTGGCAGTTTCAAATGAAGAGAAGGCAGAATGTTTAGGTAGGGCATTTGCTGCGGTGCATAGTGGGGAGCACCTTGATGACAAACATAGACAGCAAAAAGAGTGTGTATTAAGAGAAAATGAAAATGTGAGGGAAAAGAGACGGGATGATAATTCAGCTCTTGATGTAGACTTCTCAATAGCAGAACTTAAAATAGCTTTGCAAGGTACAGGATACTCAGCACCAGGACAAGACCAGTTATGCTATGCCATGTTCCGGCAGCTACCTGTGGAAACATTCAAATTAGTCTGAGACTATTTAATAAAATCTGGAGAAACGGAGTCTTGCCAAGGAGTTGGAAAACGGCAGTTATATTGCCATTTAATAAGCCAGGGAAGGATCCTGCTAATCCCAATAATTACAGACCCATAGCATTAACATCACACTTGTGTAAATGGATGGAGAAGATGATAGTGCATAGACTATCACACGTCTTAGAACAGAGAGGGTTAATAAGTCATTTTCAGAGTGGTTTTCGTAAAGGAAGATCCACAATAGATGCTTTGGTTAGAGTAAGCAATGAGGTGGAAAAGACACTGAAAATGAAAGAGGTTATGGCAATAGTATATTTTGATATTGAAAAGGCTTATGATTCTATGTGGAGGGATGGGTTGCTCATCAAATTGAGTAGAATGGGTGTTGGAGGGAGAATGTATAACTGGATCATGGCTTTTTTATCAGACAGAAAATTCAGAGTTAAAGTAGGGGCAGAGGTTTCAAAAGAGTGCAGTATAGAAAATGGTATTCCTCAAGGGAGTTCAATCAGCCCGATATTATTTAATGTTATGATAAATGACATTTTTAGTAATTTGGATGGATGCATAAAATCTGCACTATATGCAGATGACGGGGCCATATGGATACGGGGAAGAAATGTTCCATATGTGTTTGAAAAGATAGGGAAAGCTATAAAGAAAGTGGAGAAGTGGTCATACAACTGGGGTTTCAAGCTGTCAGCAAGCAAATCTTGCTTCATGAAATTTACGAATAAACGCAAGATGGAGACTGAGAAGCTTACATTATATGGAAAGCCGATGAGTGAGGTCAATGAATTTAAATATCTGGGGCTATGGTTAGATAGTAAATGTACATGGAAAACTCATATTAAACATTTGGAAACAAAATCCAAAAAAGTGTTGAACCTATTAAGAGCAGTGGCTGGATGTGACTGGGGGGCAGACAAACAGGCATAATCGACATCTATCGGGCAATTATGAGGACAACTCTGGATTACGGGTGTTTAATATATACAGCAGCAGCAAAAACGTCATTACTAAAATTGATAGGTTACAATATAAAGCGTTACGGTTGTGTATAGGTGCAATTAAGTCAACCCCTACTAATGCAATATTAGTTGAAGCAGGAGAGACTCCATTGGAGCTAAGAAGAGAGAAAATTGCTCTTGCTTATTGGGTCAGGTTAAAAGGAAGTGGGGAAGGAAATATCACAAACAAAACACTACAGGAGTGCTGGGAATATTCCAAGTTTCAGGGGCGTGGGTTTGGATGGACAAATAAAGAAAAAATAAGGACATACGGCATGCATGAGTTAGAGTTTTCACCATCAAATCCATTCAGTAGTGTACCCCCATGGCTCTTTCCAATAGTAAATATGAGTATTGTAGAAAAGAAAAGAGAGTGGCAAATAAATGAAGTAGGATTCAAAACAAGTTTGTACCTCAGGAATAATTATCACAATTACCTCAAAATATACACAGATGGTTCTAAAACAAAGAAGAGTGTGTCAGACTTGGTATATATATCCCAGAATTTAAAGTATCGATATCAAAAAGAGCGTCAGACCAACTTTCTGTGTACACAGCAGAAATGCTGGCAGTAGTAATAGGATTACAGTGGGTGGAAGAGGTCAGACCAGACAGGGTGGTGATATGCACAGATTCATTATCCAGTTTACAAAGCATACAGTCAACAACAACTGCCAGAGAAGACCTTCTCATAGAAATCAATCACAGCCTGTTCAGACTTCACAGAAGCGGCACAGATCTGCAGTTCTGCTGGGTGCCTGCAGAGGGGATGAAAGGGAACGAGTGTGCTGATAGATTAGCAAAAAGTGCACTACAAAAGGAAATCACATTACCAGTTCAACTTGGAAAAGGAGAAGGAAAAGCATTAATTAAGAAGAAAGGGATGGAGATCTGGCAGAAAAGGTGGGAGAAAGACCAGAAAGGCAAAGAATACCATCAAGTGCAAAAGACAATTACAATTAATATTTATAAAGAAAGAAACAGAAGGGAGGAAGTAATGATAGCTAGGCTCAGACTAAATCACACTGCATTAAATGGTACGCTGTATGTCATGGGGAAAAGCGACAGTGACAAGTGTGGGAACTGTGGAGTTAGGGAAAATGTGGAACATATTATTACATTGTGTCACTTATAGAGTTGAAAGAGGGAAATTAAGGGATACAGTGATAGAGGCAGAGAGGGAGTGGAATGTAGCGGGTATTCTGGGAACAGAAGGAGAAAGAGCTACCAGAAAGGCACTGTTCACCTTTTTGAGGGAAACTGGGATAGGGAAAAGAATATAACAGTAGACCATGGATGATTTGTTTTTGTTTTTTTGTTTTATTTATTTTATGGTTTCTTAGTTTTTATGTTTTTTTTTTTTTTTTCTGATATGCTGTTTTATTAGAGGATTGACATGATGATACACACTCGTGTACAGTAGGTGGCGGTATGCAACCAAAAGCTGTTTGCGACCCGCCATTAAAAAAGAGAAGAAGAAGAAGAATAAGTTCTGTGCAAAAGTGCGTTAGCAGTAGTTAGCATTTTTTCGCTCAATGCTAATTCAAAGGCTTGGTATTACTCTTGTGTTTCTTTTAGCAATTTTTTTTTCATATTGTCAGTTAGTGGAGTTTCTTCCCGTTAAAAGGGTATGGAACATTAATAGTTTCATTAATGTTAAGAAGCCCTGAGACATAGTCTCGAAAAAAAACTGTGGGAGGGGTCCACTGGGGGGACCCTCGTCCTTAAGAGGGTTTATCTTTTACGAAACGTTTTTTTTCACATGGAATGCAGTTGGAGGTCAACCAATCACAGAGCTTGAGGACTGATCACGGGGGTTTGTGAAGCAAAGCACATGTTGTAGTCCCAAACGAAAGCTGAGGATTCTGGGTAGTGTAGTGTCTTCTGCCATCCTAAACTCCGAAAAAATATTTGTTTCTCCGAATCGAAGGGGAAAAATACAAAAGCATTGAACACAATTTAAACCAATCAATGTTGTGTAATTAACAAGGATAATCTGGTGTTTCTGAGTTGATGAGTAGTGCAGATATCACTGTAAAATCAATCGACAGTAAAGAGAATACTTACTTCCGGGTGTAAAATCCTCCGTTATCCAATGGGAATGGACGCTCACATTGCCTTTAAGTGCCGTCGACATGGACCGATGCGGTGCTTCCCTGAGCGTCAAATACCGCCGCCGATGGGAATACATCGCAATCAGTTGAAAGCTCTTTGCGTCCGTTTATGAAGCTGAAGGACACTCGGCGCGTCACAACTGCGCGCCATAGGACCCTGACCAAGCGTCGCTCCTGGACGTTCAGGGTGTGAGACCATGTTGTATTTACACTCAAAGCTCGGTGTGTGTGTTGTGTTACAGCCTGTTAGAGTAGCAGCATCCCTCCTGTTTACGTACAGATAACGTGACACCGTCAATAATGGTATCATCTCAAGAATCCTGTGAACGCAGCACAGACTGAGACTCAGTCCAACCAGTCGGACTGCAGACTGTCAGTGAGGCGAGGACACAGACACACACACACATACATACATACATACATACATACATACATACATACATACATACATACATACATACATACATACATACATACATACACAAACACACACACACACTCAGGATAGTAAGCGCCTTCACTTCGTCTGATGGACGCTGAAGTTGATGAAGCTCAGACGACGCTGCTACTGATGAAGCTCACGGCTAACAGTTCAGTAAGTGGAGCTGTGATTGGTTGATATGGCGTTGATTGTTGTTGTCGCAGAAACGCTTGAGTTGATGAACGTGTGATTGTTTAAAGCTGGGAAACAAGATGGCCTCCTAGCTGTGATAGCAGGCAGAGAGAGTGTGCAGGTTAGTTTAAAGAGTTCCCTGTGAGGAGGAAGAGGAGTTCAGGCTGATGGGGGTCAGTCTGTCAGGACGGCCAGTCGGCTACTGATGTGGAGGGGGAGGCAGCAGGCGGGCACTAGGACCCAGCAACCATCAGAGAGCTCACCTTGGCCTTTGCTCCTGAAACACCTGAGAGACTCTGGCTGCGTTTCATTGGTCGATCAACACGCGCTCCTGACCCCCCCCCCCCCCTCAGGAACTCTGATCTAAAGTCTAAACAGTGAAATTCAAACGTCTTAATGCAGTATTCTCACCTTGTTACATGTGTCCTGATAATGAAGAAGTGTACATGTGCTAGACTGTAAAGTTACAAAATGTGCTTACAGCCAATATCTGTATCTGATGGCATTAGAATATATTCTATATACTGTAATTTAACAGGAACTGTTTCACCTTTGCTGACAGACTTTCAACATATTTCTAAGTTTTCTTTTTTCCCACACAGCACATTAAGGTTGTAGTTTCTGAGTGAAACTGTGAGAGACTGTGGCTGTTTCTCAATGTCGAGTATACCTGCTGCAGAGCCACTATTTCAAGTATACTACGTCATCGAATGGCGCTGAATGCTGGGCATTTAACATGCATTTAAACAGTCCTTCGGCGCCACTCGATGACGTAGTATACTTGAAATAGTGGCTCTGCAGCAGGTTTACTCGACATTGAGAAACAGCCTCTTTCTCTATTGTAGTCTTCCCTTCAGGTGTTCTGTGTTAAACACCAACTGCGCAGGACGGAAGCCATTTTGTTTCTTAGTCTTCACTATAAAAAAAGAAAACTCAAGTCCAATTACGACAACAAACCAAAAAAAAAGGTGTGTTCAATTCAGTTGGGAAGCTCAAATATATGTGCCAAAAATAAAACCTAAAGGTGTGTTCAATTTAGTGAGATCTGGAACGAAGGAAAACCAGTTTACAGATCTGAGGGAGGAGGAGGAGGAGGAGGAGGAGGAGGAGGAGGAGGAGGAGGAGGAGGAGGAGGAGGAGGAGGAGGAGGAGGAGGAGGAGGAGGAGAGAGAGGAGGATTAAACAGGGAACAGGTAAAGGGAGGACCTCCAGTGGTCACTCTGAGGAACTGCAGCTGGTTTCTGGTTTCTCACTGAGGAGGACGAAGGACTCAGATCTTTAGTTTCAGAAACATTAGGGAAAACACAGTGTGATAATAATCTGTTACAGGTCCTCTATTCAACACTTGACTAAAGTACAAGTTTAAACATCAAAATATACTTAAAGTAAAAAATTAAAAGTACTTATTCTGCAGATCTGCATAGAAATGCCAAAAATAATCCACATGAAGGATATTCCTGAAGTCTTCAAACCGTCCTGAAGACCAAAGAGCCAACAACATGGAAACTGTCTCATGTGTGCAGTGTTTCCCATACATTGATTCATTTGCGGCTTTTCTTGCCGGGTGGGGGGGGGGGGGGAGGGCGATGCGGTGCCCCCACAAATAGAATCAAATTCTGTGGGAAACACTGTGTTTGTCCTGATGAGATAATGTGTGATTCTCCAGCAGGTGGTTGTGTGTGTGTGAAGGTGTGAGCTCTGCTATGAATCCCTGTGAGGACACGGAACCCGCTCTGAGTGGGGACCCTGAACGCCTCACCAAAGCTCAGAGGTGAGATGAAGACCTCTGACTGTCCTCTTCTCCATAGCTCAGCAGGCATTATTCACACTCAAAGCTGTGTGTGTGTGTGCGTGTGTGTGTGTGTGTGTGTGTGTGTGTGTGTGTGTGTGTGTGTGTTGTTGTGTGTGTGTGTGTGTGTGTTGTGTGTGTGTTGTGTGTGTGTGTGTGTGTGTGGTGTGTGTGTGTGTGTGTGTGTGTGTGTTGTGTGTGTGTGTGTGGTGTGTGTGTGTGTGTGTGTGTGTGTGTGTGTGTGTGTGTGTGTGTGTGGGTGGGTGGTGGGTGGGGGGGTGTGTGTGTGTGTTGAAGCCCAGAGCAGCAGCATGGACCTGGACCCAGCTGTGTGTCCATGAAGAGTGACCGATCGATGTATGAACCAATACATTTTAAAGGCCGCCCTTCAGAGACAGAGTAAGTGGACGTCATGTGACTTCATTATATCAGCTGCAGTAGAACACATGTTGTTACTGAAGAACAGAGACTTCTTATTGAAGCTGAGGGAGGGACTACGATTACGTGAGAAGCCATTCGGCCGTTCACTGAAACAACCGATCGTGTTCAGTACAGTATTTACTGAGCATTGTACAATGTATTGTATAACTTGACAGAGCCAACATTTCACGGTGTTTCCTCAGTCGGCTTGTTGTTTGATTGTATTTTCAAAATGTTCTTTAATGTTTGAATGTTGATAGGCACACTGGTAGACGTAGTGAATGTATAGGCATGAGAAGTAATGCCTATATTATATAAAGTATTATTCATTCAAATAGTTTTACCCAATCAAATGAATTGGCATTCCTGTCAATTATTGAACAGGAGGGTGAGGGAGAGCGTGAGCAACCATTTTGTTTCATCTTACTTTTTTTATTTTATTTGAATCTTTGGTAAAGAAGTAACATATATTTATATATAGATATTTGAGCAATGGCATGGCCAACGGCGTATGGATGTGTGGGAATGTAATATATCTGAAAGTGTTTTAGGACTTTCCTAAATCCTGAATGATTTAATTGAATAATCATTTCCTTAACTCCATGAGGAAAAGACATTTTGACGTGATTATCTTTTAACAGTTTGGCCATAGTTGTTGTGAATTACTGTCACCTGTAGATCACTAGAATAGTAACCTTGAGTAGGAACCTTGAGTGTGTTCAGGCTACAAGCCTTTCCTGTTCCCCTCTCATGTTTCAGGAGGAAGCTGGAGGAACCTGAACCCAGCTGTGTCTCCATGAAGAGTGACTGGTCTATGGATAAACCTATTAACTTCCAAGGTGAAAAACACTCTGTTGATGAAAGGTGAGGATTTCAAATGTAAACAGAGCAAGTTATAATAATACAAATATTTATAATAATTTAGTTTATTTAATGAACGCTTTTCAAGTTGTTGACCGCCTTTGTGATACCTTCTACTGTGGTTTTAGGTCAAAGTTGACTCACAGTTCTCTTCTTCCCCTCCCCGTCCCATATATGTCTTTATGAGCTCCCTGAGACAGATGTAAAATGTGTGATATTGGGATACATAGATAAACTATGATTGATTGAAACTTATTGAATAAATACAAAATGTAATGATTGCCATTAAAGCTGATAAATTGATGCCCCCGTGTGAGGCCCAGACAAACCGGAGGACACTCCTTTCTCCTGTTGCTCACACAAGAACATGATCCACTTTTGAGGAACTCTGAAGCATTTCAATACCAACCTGCTTTGATTTAAAGTCCATAGCTAGACATGTATACTGTATATATACGTTACAGTGGCGAACCGTGTCTATCACAACTGGACCTTCTGTAGACACACATCTGATTGGTTGCTTTCTTTTCTAACACAAAACCACTGAAATGCGTAGTGCATGGTCCGAGAAGGACAAACAAATCAACGTAACACTGTAATATTAC
This sequence comes from Dissostichus eleginoides, assembly GCA_031216635.1. NCBI lineage: Eukaryota > Metazoa > Chordata > Actinopteri > Perciformes > Nototheniidae > Dissostichus > Dissostichus eleginoides. The sequence continues at coordinate 30,072,711 of CM062278.1, forward strand.
AGATCAACAACACAGATACGATTCTCATTTATTCATTTTATTACATTTTATTTATATAATTAAATCGATTTTTTGTTTGTTTTATCTGAGTGTTCCAGGGTATTCTCTGAATACCTTGAAGGCCCTGACGGTTCGCCACTGATATGTTAGCAATTTGTGATAGGAACACAGGTTGGAATCTTGTTTCATTTTATCTTTAATTTTTATTCAACTGATCAACTTTTTATTTTTGGTTAAAAAGTTTGGTATCTTCCAACATCGTAAATATCCCAACTCTTAAATATATGAGAGATAAGCATGTGGTGTGAATGGGTATTCATTCTGTAGCAAAGTTTATATCAATGAATCAACAGAGGAAGTTAAAGTCAGAGTTGTCAGCGCTTCCCATCAGGTGATAATCGACCCTCTCTAACATTACAATAAACCCCAGATCAACCTCTTCTCCTGCTGATTCCCACATCGTCTGATGATGACCCTTTAAGGTCACGATGAAGGCCAGTGGGTAGAGTTTGTCTCCTGCCATGATGCCTCCTGCAAACTGAATGGTATTGCATTAAGCCCATTGGGATTAGAAGGCGTAGTCAAATGTACTGCTACAGGAAGTCACTTCAAGGACCTTTACCTTGTATTTGTCTCTGTATGGACGGAGATAATGTGAGTTATTTCTTCATGATTCCTCACAGAGAGGACCAGCAGAGCTCAGAGGTTCCCAGAGGTCAGTCTGGATCTGATGTTTGGTGCTTTCAGTTTGATTGTGTTGTTCATGTATTCTGTTCCAGCTGCTGGAGGAGAACATCATCACTTTCGTGAAGAACGAGCTGAAGAAGTTCCAGAAGGCTCTGTGTTCAGATTACCCAGAATGCTTAGAGATTCTGAGGGAGGATGAGGAGGTGTTGGACGGTGAGGATGAAGAGCAGAGGAGGAGCAGCAGAGAGGCATTTCTGAACATCACACTGCACTTCCTGAGGAGCATGAAGCAGGAGGAGCTGGCTGACCGTCTGCAGAGCAGTAAGAGGATTTCTATAGAGATTTAACCAGCTGGATAAATGTTGACTAAAGTCTCAAGAGATGGAGCAAAATATACTCAGATACTAATTCTTTAAGGATTTATTGTTACCAATCGATCTGATTTGTTGTGTGTTCATTCAGGAAGTCGTTCTGCAGTGTGTCAGCGTAAACTTAAGTCTAACCTGCAGAAGAGGTTCCAGTGTGTTTTTGAGGGCATTGCTAAAGCAGGAAACCCAACCCTTCTGAACCAGATCTACACAGAGCTCTACATCACAGAGGGGGTGTCTGCAGAGGTCAATGATGAACATGAGGTCAGACAGATTGAAACAGCATCCAGGAAACCAGACAGACCAGAAACAACCATCAGACAAGAAGACTTCTTTAAAGCCTCACCTGGAAGAGATGCACCAATCAGAGCAGTGATGACAAAGGGAGTGGCTGGCATTGGGAAAACAGTCTTAACACAGAAGTTCACTCTGGACTGGGCTGAAGGCAAAGCCAACCAGGACATCCAGTTCACATTTCCATTCACCTTCAGAGAGCTGAATGTGGTGAGAGAGAACAAGTACAGCTTGGTGGAACTTGTTCATCACTTCTTCACTGAAACCAGAGACGCAGGAATCTGCAGGTTTGATCAGTTCTCGGTCGTGTTCATCTTTGACGGTCTGGATGAGTGTCGACTTCCTCTGGACTTCCACAACAATGAGATCCTGACTGATGTCACAGAGTCCAACCTCAGTGGATGTGCTGCTGACAAACCTCATCAGGGGGAAGCTGCTTCCCTCTGCTCGCCTCTGGATAACCACACGACCTGCAGCAGCCAATCAGATCCCTCCTGAGTGTGTGGACATGGTGACAGAGGTCCGAGGGTTCACTGACCCACAGAAGGAGGAGTACTTCAGGAAGAGATTCAGAGATCAGGAGCAGGCCGGCACCATCATCTCCCACATCAAGAGATCACGAACCCTCCACATCATGTGCCACATCCAGTCTCTGCTGGATCTCTGCTACAGTTCTGGGAGAGGTGTTGAAAACTAGAGAGGGAGAGAGATGCCCAAGAACCCTGACTGAGATGTACATCCACTTCCTGGTGGTTCAGTCCAAAGTGAAGAACATCAAGTATCATGGAGGAGCTGAGACAGATCCACACTGGAACAAAAAGAGCATGAAGATGATCAAGTCTCTGGGAAAACTGGCTTTTGAGCAGCTGCAGAAAGGCCACCTGATCTTCTATGAGTCCGACCTGACAGAGTGTGGCATCGATATCAGAGCAGCCTCAGTGTACTCAGGAGTGTTCACACAGGTCTTTAGAGAGGAGAGAGGACTGTACCAGGACAAGGTGTTCTGCTTCGTCCATCTGAGCCTTCAGGAGTTTCTGGCTGCTCTTCATGTCCATCTGACCTTCATCAACTCTGGAGTCAACCTGCTGTCAGAAGAACCGGCAACCTCCAGGCTGCCTAAAGTCTTCAGACCCAAACCTGAACTAACACATCTCTACCAGAGTGCTGTGGACCAGGCCTTACAGAGTCCAAACGGACACCTGGACTTGTTCCTCCGCTTCCTCCTGGGTCTTTCACTGCAGACCAATCAGAAACTCCTACATGGTCTCCTGACACAGACAAGAAGTAGCTCAGAGACCAATCAGGAAACAGTCCAGTTCATCAAGAATAAGATGGATGAGGGTCTGTCTCCAGAGAGAAGCATCAACCTGTTCCACTGTCTGAATGAACTGAATGATCGTTCTCTAGTGGAGCAGATCCAGCAGTCCCTGAGTTCAGGAAGTCTCTCCACAGATAATCTGTCTCCTGCTCAGTGGTCAGCTCTGGTCTTCATCTTACTGTCATCAGAAGAAGATCTGGACGTGTTTGACCTGAAGAAATACTCTGCTTCAGAGGAAGCTCTTCTGAGGCTGCTGCCAGTGATCAAAGCCTCCAGGAAGGCTCTGTAAGTACAGAAACATTCAGATATCATGACTTAAATATTCAGTTCATTATTTTAATATATTGCTTGTTTTCTCTTTATCAGGCTGAGTGGCTGTAACCTGTCAGAGAGAAGCTGTGAAGCTCTGTCCTCAGTCCTCAGCTCCCAGTCCTCTAGTCTGAGAGATCTGGACCTGAGTAACAACGACCTGCAGGATTCAGGAGTGAAGCTGCTGTCTGCTGGACTGGAGAGTCCACACTGCACTCTGGAGACTCTCAGGTCAGGATTCAGTCCGTTTAATTGAAGACTGAGCACTCTCAGGTATAAAGATGATATTATATATAATAAGAGAAATACAATGTACACCAACACACAAATCACAGGATACTAAAGCCATTCTGTTCATATTATCACAATTAGACACAGGCAGGATAATTATTTGATCTTATTTTCAGATAAATTAGGGAAAATAATGAGCTGTACTAATTGTCTAAAAGAAGAAGCAATAACTGCTGCTGTTTCTCTCATCAGATTCCTGTGAACTCTCACTCGACACAAACACAGCACACAGAAGACTCAAACTGTCTGACAACAACAGGAAGGTGACATCTGTTGAGGAGGAGCAGCCATATCCTGATCATCCAGAGAGGTTTGACTCCTGGTGTCAGCTGATGTGTAGAGAAGCTCTGACTGGTCGCTGCTACTGGGAGGTCGAGTGGAGAGGAGATGTTCTTATATTAGTGACTTACAGAGGAATCAGGAGGAAAGGAGTCGGAGATGACTGTTTGTTTGGATGGAATGATCAGTCCTGGATTCTGACATGCTCTGATGGTGGTTACTCTGTCTATCACAATAAGACAGTATCACACATCTCCTCCTCCTCCTCCTCCTCCTCCTCCTCCTCCTCCTCCTCCTCCTCCTCCTCTGGTAGAGTAGCAGTGTATCTGGATCATCCTGCTGGCTCTCTCTCCTTCTACAGAGTCTCCTCTGACACACTGATCCACCTCCACACCTTCAGAACCACATTCACTGAACCTCTCTATGCTGGGTTTGGGTTTGGGTTCAAGTCTGGTTCCTCAGTGTGTCTGTGTCCTCTGTAGGAGGAAGAGCCTCCTCCTGTTCCAGAAACTTCCTCCCTGCTGCCCAGATAGTTCAGTCTGTACAGGATCAATGAATAAAGGAAGTCTATACAGTTGAGATGTCGGCTTTTGTTAATGCTCTACAGAACATAGAGCACAATCATCTTAAAAAGCTTCAGATTCCCCGTCAGCATCTGTGTCATTAAAGTCCATGTCATCCCAAAAGAGACCAGATATACTTTATGAAATATATGAATCATTATACAGACGACATCATGCAGAGAGAGAAATCTGAGTTATTTGGATTCCAGCTCATCAAAGCATTAAAGGAAACTAAACGACTGACTCTCTGGAAAAACAAGCCCGGAAGCAGGAGAGAACAAAAGAAAATTAAACTAAAGTAATAATACGGAAGAATAAAATGGAAGCATGGCAAAAGCAGTGGGACGAAGGGAGAAAAGGACGACATTGTTTCAGTGGGAGGATCTAAATCTAGAGGAAAAAACACGGTCGAGCAAACGATCATTTGAAGACTGAGATTAGGACACACCGGATTAAATGCAGTTGATTGGGAAACATCCATCAGGATCATGTGAAGGTGGTTTAGATGAGGGAACAGTGATGTAATCCGTCATCATCTATACAAGACACACAGAGAGACACTCGAGACAATGTGGGGTGGGTTTGTTAAACCTCAAGAACCTCTTTAGTGTTGAGGATAAATATAAAGCGTTATTAGAGTATTTAAGAAAAACTGGAACGATGAAGAGTTTGTTGTTTTCTGTTTTTCGTCATGGTCATTGCTTGTCCCTGATCTCTGGTCCTCTCTCCTGCAGTAGGTGGCGGTGATGCACCTTAAACTTTTAACAAGAAGAAGAAGAGTTGATGATAGATATAGGTTTAGAAATATAAATGGTAAACATAAATGGTCATATGATTAAAAGTAATCGGTAGGTTCAGAAATGTCGTGCAAATTGAAGCTTTATTTTTCTATCCATTTATTTAGGCTCTGTAAACAGTACCGGCTACTTCTACAATTTGTAACGTCACCTTGTTTAAAAAGTATGCTGCTAGCTTTTTTAACCAGTGTCTTTATTATTAATAACGTCTGATATATTTTAATGTAAAGTTTATTGTTTTCACTTTTTCTGCACTAAACTTCTGCTCTTGTAATTCTGTGAATTTCCCCTTTTCTGGAAGAATAAAGGAATTCTGATTCTGAAAATATTTTGTATTTCTTTTGCTCAATTGAAGTAAATATTGAACTAGAAAAAGATTCACTAACTGCGCTGTAATTCAGGAAAGGGCTACAAAAAGTCACTTTACACAAGCACACAGATGAAAAAGAACAGCTTCACCGTACAGACGTGTGAGTGTAGAACTGTAGAGCTCATCACTTCTGTCACTTCTGTATGAATCACATCTGTGTGTCATATCACAAAGTTCAACAATACAATTCAAATAGTAATTGTTAATACGTTGTTTATTTCATTTACTGAGGTCTTAAACATTATTTATAACATGAAGTATATAAGCAGTGGAATAATAGGATGTCTCATTAAACCGTCTGAAGCTCAGGTTAATTATATTAATAAATTACTAAACTAGACAACATAGACTCTTTAGTGTCCCCTGGTCTCTGAGCTGTGTGCGTCACTCTTTAGTGTCCCCTGGTCTCTGAGCTGTGTGCGACACTCTTTAGCGTTCCCTGGTCTCCCAGCTGTGTGCGTCACTCTTTAGCGTTCCCTGGTCTCCCAGATGTGTGCGTCACTCTTTAGCGTCCCCTGGTCTCCCAGATGTGTGCGTCACTTTTTAGTGTCCCCTGGTCCCCCAGCTGTGTGCGTCACTCTTTAGTGTCCCCTGGTCCCCCAGCTGTGTGCGTCACTCTTTAGTGTCCCCTGGTCCCCCAGCTGTGTGCATCACTTTTTAGTGTCCCCTGGTCTCTGAGCTGTGTGCGTCACTCTTTAGCGTCCCCTGGTCTCCCAGCTGTGTGCTTCACTTTTTAGTGTCCCCTGGTCTCTGAGCTGTGTGCGTCACTCTTTAGTGTCCCCTGGTCTCCCAGATGTGTGCGTCACTTTTTAGTGTCCCCTGGTCTCCCAGCTGTGTGCGTCACTCTTTAGTGTCCCCTGGTCTCCCATATGTGTGCATCACTTTTTAGTGTCCCCTGGTCCCCCAGCTGTGTGCGTCACTCTTTAGTGTCCCCTGGTCCCCCAGCTGTGTGCATCACTGTTTAGTGTCCCCTGGTCCCCCAGATGTGTGCGTCACTTTTTAGTGTCCCCTGGTCCCCCAGCTGTGTGCGTCACTCTTTAGTGTCCCCTGGTCCCCCAGCTGTGTGCATCACTTTTTAGTGTCCCCTGGTCTCTGAGCTGTGTGCGTCACTCTTTAGTGTCCCCTGGTCTCCCAGATGTGTGCATCACTTTTTAGTGTCCCCTGGTCTCTGAGCTGTGTGCGTCACTCTTTAGTGTCCCCTGGTCCCCCAGCTGTGTGCTTCACTTTTTAGTGTCCCCTGGTCTCTGAGCTGTGTGCGTCACTCTTTAGTGTCCCCTGGTCTCCCAGATGTGTGTGTCACTCTTAGTGTCCCCTGGTCTCCCAGATGTGTGCGTCACTCTTTAGTGTCCCCTGGTCTCCCAGATGTGTGCATCACTTTTTAGTGTCCCCTGGTCCCCCAGCTGTGTGCGTCACTCTTTAGTGTCCCCTGGTCCCCCAGCTGTGTGCGTCACTCTTTAGTGTCCCCTGGTCCCCCAGCTGTGTGCATCACTTTTTAGTGTCCCCTGGTCTCTGAGCTGTGTGCGTCGCTCTTTAGTGTGCCCTGGTCTCTGAGCTGTGTGCGTCACTCTTTAGTGTCCCCTGGTCTCTGAGCTGTGTACGTCACTCTTTAGTGTGGCCTGGTCTGTTCTCAGCTGTGTGCGTCACTCTTTAGTGTCCCCTGGTCTCTGAGCTGTGTGCGTCACTCTTTAGTGTCCCCTGGTCTCTGAGCTGTGTGCATCACTTTTTAGTGTCCCCTGGTCTCCGAGCTGTGTGCGTCGCTCTTTAGTGTCCCCTGGTCTCTGAGCTGTGTGCGTCACTCTTTAGTGTGGCCTGGTCTGTTCTCAGCTGTGTGCGTCACTCTTTAGTGTCCCCTGGTCTCTGAGCTGTGTGCGTCACTCTTTAGTGTCCCCTGGTGCCCCAGCTGTGTGCGTCACTCTTTAGTGTCCCCTGGTCTGTTCTCAGCTGTCAGAGTGCAGCAGGGAGCGGCTGGGGGTTAATCTTTAACTACAAGATAAAGTCATATACAGTTTGAACTGCGTCACACTGCTTTATCAGAGTGCTGGACACAGAGGACTGATGAAGAAGCAGAGGATTTACTCCTGATGGAGCACATGGTCAGATCAGCAGGAAACTCTTCTTCTACACAGACCTGGTCCTCACAGCTGATGGAGTTCAAGAGAAGAAACTGAGTAAGTGGGACTTTGATTCATTCAGTCTCTAATGTTTCAAACAGCTGCTCGTTGTGGGTTCACGTGTTCACCTCCTGTCTTTAGAATGACAGCACACAGTTTATCTGACAGCTGATATTAGAAACTACAGCTCACTGTCTTTGAAGTCTACATGTAGAAACTGATGTTATTTCCTGATCACAAACTATAAATGACAGTAAGTAATAATGAAGCTGTGTGTCTGTCTCCATCAGGTGGCTGCAGGTTATCACCAACATGGAAAGGTATCCCACTCAACACTTCACATTATGTTTGAAACTGTTTCACCCTTCAACATGTTCTCTCTGACTGACTGGCTGTTTACTGTCTCTGCTCTTTCTTCTGAACATTGACTCATAATAAACCTGTAAATCTATAAAACACATTCAGGTTGAATCCTGATTCTGGACTGCAGTTTGGACTTTGATACTTCTCTTATCTTATGAAGGCTCATATTTCATATTTATTGAGGCCACTGCGGGTCAAAGTGCTCTTATAGATAGAATTAATACTCTGTTAATGAATAACTCAGAAACAATAAGAGATCTGAGGAATAGTTAAGATGTCTTAAGGACTACCCAGCGGGGAACGTTCTCACAACTTTGGCTAACGTTACCTACAGGTTCTAATAATGTTTTAAAGAAAAGTTTGAATCTGATGTTCAAAGAACCTTTTTAGGATGTTTATTATTTCAAATAATGTCCCTCTAAGGTTTAAGGTTAGCTAAGACATAACGTTTTAACTGCAACATTCAGAGGATGTTTTCAGGATGTTATTGAGGCCTGAGATTTTTATAAAATGTTCCTTTAATGTGATATGTTAACAAAGGTGGAACGTTTTGCCTGCAACATTCTAAGGATGTGTTTTGGACGTTGTTGGGCTAACACATTAAAGGTGTTCTTTATGAAACGTTCCCTCAATGTTACATGATAATAAATGAAGAAGATTTTCAAAGCAACATTCAGATAATGTTTTCAGGAGGTTATTCTTTTTTTATAATACGTTCCTGTGATGGAAAATATGAACACGGTCATGGTCAACGTCCAAACAAACTTTTTGCATTTGTTTGAAAAGGATGTTTTAAAAATCTCACCATATTTTCCTTTTGAAAAAAACAAACAAGCACGTAATTCATGATAAGCTGTAAGCAGATATTGCATGTTTGCGGTGGCATGTGTGAGTTCCCAGCTAGACATTTGTGGTTCTCAAAAAATTCTGAGAATGTTACCATTCATTGTTCTATGAATGTTTTCAGCGGGACGTTTTATTTTGGTTCCCAGAATGCTCTTCTGAAAGGTAGGATAATCCATCCATCCATCCATCCATCCATCCATCCATCCATCCATCCATCTTCTCCTCTTATCCGTGGTCGGGTCGCGGAGGTAGCAGTTCCAGCAGGGAGCCCCAATCGTTCCTTTCCCTGGCCACATCAACCAGCTCTGACCGGGGGATCCCAAGGCGCTCCCAGGCCAGCGAAGAGATATAATCCCTCCACCTGGTCCTAGGTCTACCCCTTGGTCTCTTCCCAGCTGGACGTGCCTGGAACACCTCCCTAGGGAGGCGCCCAGGTGGCATCCTTACTAGGTGCCCGAACCACCTCTACTGGCTTCTTTCGACGCGAAGGAGGAGCGGTTCAACTCCGAGTCCCTCCCGGATGACTGAACTTCTCACCTTATCCCCAAGGGAGACGCCAGCCACCCTGCAGAGAAAACCCATCTCGGCCGCTTGTATCCGCGATCTGGTTCTTTCAGTCATGACCCATTCTTCATGACCATAGGTGAGGGTAGGAACGAAAATGGCCCGGTAGACAGAGAGCTTTGCCTTCTGGCTCAGCTCTCTTTTCGTCACAACGGTGCAGTAAAGCGACTGCAGTACCGCTCCCGCTGCTCCGATTCTCCGGCCCATCTCACGCTCCATTGTTCCCTCACTCGAGAACAAGATCCTGAGATACTTGAACTCCTTCACTTGGGGTAAGGACTCATTCCCTACTTGGAGTGGACAGTCCATCGGTTTCCTGCTGAGAACCATGGCCTCAGAGTTGGAGGTGCTGATCCTCATCCCAGCCGCTTCACACTCGGTTGCGAACCGATCCAGTGAGAGCTGAAGGTCGCAGACCGATGAAGCCATTAGAACCACATCATCTGCAAAAAGCAGTGGTTCAATCCTTAGTCCACCGAACTGCAGACCCCCTCCCCCACGACTAAGCCTCGAAATCCTATCCATGTATATTACAAACAGGATTGGTGACAAAGCGCAGCCCTGGCGGAGGCCAACCCTCACCGGAAATGGGTCCGACTTACTGCCGAGGACCCGGACACAGCTCTCGCTTTGGGAGTACAGAGATTGGATGGCCCTGAGTAGAGACCCCCTCACCCCATACTCCTGCAGCACCTCCCACAGTAACTCCCTGGGATCCCGGTCATACGCCTTCTCCAAGTCTACAAAACACATGTAGACCGGATAAGTGTACTCCCAGGCCCCTCCCTCCAGATAATGTTCTTTAAAAACATTCTTGAAATGTTTGGTGATAACCTTCTTAAGATGTGTTTGATAACATTGATAGAAAATTATGCCCTACTGTTCTTAAAACGTTTTCAGCGTGACGTTTTATTTTGGTTCCCAGAATGTTCTTCTGAAAGGTAGGATAACGTTCTCTAAAAACATTCTTAACATTTTTGGTGATAACTTTCTAAGATGTATGAGCGCATTGAGACAATGAATAGGACGTATAAAAACGAGTTTGCATGCCAATATTCACTCACATGCACTTATACTCACACTAAGGTATGTAGGCCCACAGTATTCATAATAACATATGTGTAAAATATCAGAAAATAATCACACTTTTTTCTGACTATAAAGGTTGTGTCTCGTCTGTAGGTTCTAACTGTTAGATAAGCTATCTGGCCGTGTGTGGTTTGTGAGGGCTGCGTATAAACAGTGTCCTCTGTTTATGCATAGTGGATGAAAATCGTTATTGCACCCTTTAGATTTGGAGTGGAGGTTGGTTATGGCGGCAGTGGGAAACAGTTGTTCCAGGGTGGGTAGAAAGGCCTGGCTGGTCTTGGGAGTGTGGCAGGCCTTGGATTCCTCCTGGGAGAGACATAACAATGAGTGTGAGGCAAAAGCAGGCAAAGTTGTCAAAGAATATGCTGGCAAAAAGCTAGAGCGGCACGCAACAAACCGTTCACGGCAACACAGTAGAAACAAACACATGCAAACACTAACAGGGGTTTCAGGGACGGGCAGTGACAGTCGGTCCGTTCTTCTATATGTCTGTCGGTCTCAAATCTAAAGGGTGCAATAACGGTTTTTATCCAATATGCATAAACAGCGGACACTGTTTATACGCAGCCTCACAAAGCACACACGGCCAGATAGCTTATCTAACAGTTAGAACCTACAGACGAGACACAACCTTTATAGTCAGAAAAGAGTGTGATTATTTTCTGATATTTTACACATGATATTATGAATACTGTGGGCCTACATACCTTAGTGTGAGTATAAGTGCATGTGAGTGAATATTGGCATGCACATTCGTTTTTATACGTCCTATTCATTGTCTCAATGCGCTCATACATCTTAGAAAGTTATCAAAAACATCTTAAGAAAGTTATCAAAAACATCTTAAGAAGGTTATCGAAAACATCTTAAGAAAGTTATCAAAAAGATCTTAAGAAAGTTATCAAAAAGATCTTAAGAAAGTTATCAAAAACATCTTAAGAAGGTTATCGAAAACATCTTAAGAAGGTTATCACCAAGCATTTCAAGAATGTTTTTAGAGAACGTTATCCTACCTTTCAGAAGAACATTCTGGGAACCAAAAGAAAACGTCCCGCTGAAAACATTCCTAGAACAATGAATGGTAACAAACACGTCTAGCTGGGAACTCACACATGCCACGGCAAACATGCAATATCTGCTTACAGCTTATCATGAATTTCGTGCTTGTTTGTTTTTCTCAAAAAGGAAATTATGGTGACATCAGATTTTTTTTAAAACATCCTTTTCAAACAAATGCAACAAGTTTGTTTTTTAAAGCGCTCTAGAAATAAATCTGACGTTGACCATGACCGTGTTAATATTTGCCATCACAGGAAAGTTTTATAAAAAAAGAATAACATCCTGAAAACATTTTCAGAATGTTTCTTGGAAAATGTTCTTCATTTTCATTCTTCAAGAACATCTTTAATGTGTTAGCCCAACAACGTCCAAAACCGTCCCTAGAATGTTTCAGGCAAAACGTTCCACCTTTGTTAACATATCACATTAAAGGAACATTTTATAATATATATAATATACTTTCTGTCATCTCAGGCCTTAATAACATCCTCAAAACATCCTCTGAATGTTGCAGTGAAAACGTTATGTCTTAGTTAACCTTAAACCTTATAGGAACATTATTTGAAAGAATAAACATCCTAAAAAGGTTCTTTGAACATCAGATTAAAACGTTTCTTTAAAACATTATTAGAACCTGTCCGTAATGTTAGCCAAAGTTGTGAGAACGTTCCCCGCTAGCTGGGTTGTTGCACAGATCTTGGGACTAGTTAAAAATTAATCTAGGGACTAGTTGCAGAGGTCCGGGGACTTGTGGTCAAGATCAGGAGCATCTTGCAGATATCTTATGACCAGTTGCAGAAGTCAAGGTAATAGTTACAGACATTTAGGCACTACTTGCAGAGAACAAGGGACTAGCAGTTGAGATCTATATCCACTACTTGCAGAGATATAGGGACTAGTAGCAGAGATATAGGGAGCAGTTGTAGAGACCTAGGGACTACTTGAAGGGATCTAGAGACTAGTTGCTGAGATTTGTTTCCCTGATTTTTCAGCAGCATGGCTCATAACAAACCTGTAAATCTATAAAACACATTCAGATTGAATCCTGATACTGGACTGCAGTTTGGACTTTGGTACATATATAAATAATGTATACTCTGTTCATTGATAACTCAGAAACAATGTATTATTGTTATGTTGGAATACCCTGTCTTTAAAGTAAGAACCAATGCAGAGAGATCTGAGGACTAGTTAAGATGTCTAAGGACTAGATGCCAAAGTCTTTGGGACTAGTTGCAGTGACCACCACAGATCAAAGGAATAGGAGAAATGGTGTTGGAAAACTTATATTAGGGTTTACACAGACAGGAAGTATCATTCTGGACATAACCCTGAGTCTGCCCCTCTCCAGAAGTGCTGAGGCCTAAACCATGGTCAACAGTTTTAAACCATAGCAAATCCAACTATTAACCAAATACAAGAAAACAAACAGGCTTGACATGTATACAAACATGTAAAAGGTTGAATACAAATGATGAACATGATATGTAAAAGACACGCATTGATGGCAGTAAAAGGACCATTACTGTCCAAAACTACTGAAAGCTGAGGTATATATCTTGTATCTTCAGTACATTTCAGTTTTTTCTCTCAGATCCCAGCAACAGAAAGAAAAGTCGCCTGCACCCAGCTGTGTGTCCATGAAGAGTGATCGGTCTATGGGTCATGTGACTGACTTCAAAGATGGACGCCCTACTAATGACCCAGAGTAAGTATATAAAGCCATATTTAAGAGATAGGCTTGTTGTTCTCATCCTCAGTCAGATTGGTGCTCCATCACTGGTGTTTGTATCTCGTTTTTTAATATGATCAAACATGGCGGAACACTTCATCAGTGTGATCAGCACTCACACTCCTGGTAAATCCTGATTATTCAAAAGTTTAACATATTAGAATTTACTTGTATTTTGGGGGGGAAACAACAAATACATGGGTGGTGTTTTAATAGGTAAGCACATGTCCAAATGGCAAGAGAATTCAGAGGGTTTTTACTTTATTATAACATGATTTCTGGCATAAAATCGGACCATTTTCAAACACTAAGCTAACGCATCGACAAAGCTGCTGTGATTCCCCTCTGTTTATTGTACGATACACGGGACATGTGTCTTCGTCTCTGCTGCTTTCCTTGCCTTTTTACTGCCATGCAATTCATGGTAAACATCCACGCTGGAATTATGGGAGGAAGTTTGGATCGGAGCCTGTGACCTAAGATTTCCATTGTCATAACTACACTGTAGCTATGCTCACATGACAATAAAACCCTTGAAACTTGGTAATGAGATTAATTTGAGTTCATTTGTACGTTGTTTTCGACGTTAAGGTTTGCAGAATAATCACAAGTGTCGATGCATTAACAATAACAGCCCTTACTTTAATATCGTGTGTTGTTTTACGGACATGAAGATCTCTTAACTGTCCACGACAAAGCTCAGCGCACATTATTCAAACTCAAAGCTCTGTGTGTTGTGTTACAGCCCAAAGCAGCAGCCTGGACCTGGACCTGGACCTGGACCTGGACCTGGACCTGGACCTGGACCTGGACCCAGCTGTGTGTCCATGAAGAGTGACCGATCGATGTATGAACCAATAGATTTTAAAGGCCGCCCTTCAGAGACAGAGTAAGTGGACGTCATGTGACTTCATTGTATCAGCTGCAGTAGAACACATGTTGTTACTGAAGGACAGAGACTTCTTATTGAAGCTGAGGGAGGGACTACGATTACGTGAGAAGCCATTCGGCCGTTCACTGAAACAACCGATCGTGTTCAGTACAGTATTTACTGAGCATTGTATAACTTGACAGAGCCAACATTTCACGGTGTTTCCTCAGTCGGCTTGTTTTTTGATTGTATTTTCAAAATGTTCTTTAATGTTTGAATGTTGAGAGGCACACTGGTAGACGTAGCGAATGTATAGGCATGAGAAGTAATGCCTATATTATATAAAGTATTATTCATTCAAATAGTTTTACCCAATCATATAAATTGGCATTCCTGTCAATTATTGAACAGGAGGGTGAGGGAGAGCGTGAGCAACCATTTGGTTTCATCTTCCTTTTTTTATTTTATTTGAATCTTTGGTAATGAAGTAACATATATTTATATATAGATATTTGAGCAATGGCATGGCCAACGGCATATGAATGTGTGAGAATGTAATATATATGAAAGTGCTTTAGGACTTTCCTAAATCCTGAATGATTTAATTAATAATCATTTCCTTAACTCCATGAGGAAAAGACATTTTGACGTGATTATCTTTTAACAGTTTGGCCATAGTTGTTGTGAATTACTGTCACCTGTAGATCAGTAGAAGAGTAACCTTGAGTGGGACCTTGAGTGTGTTCAGGCTACAAGCCTTTCCTGTTCCCCTCTCATGTTTCAGGAGGAAGCTGGAGGAACCTGAACCCAGCTCTGTCTCCATGAAGAGTGACTGGTCTATGGATAAACCTATTTACTTCAAAGGTGAAAAACACTCTGTTGATGAAAGGTGAGGTTTTCAAATGTAAACAGAGCAAGTTATAATAATACAAATATTTATAATAATTTAGTTTATTTAATGAACGCTTTTCAAGTTGTTGACCGCCTTTGTGATACCTTCTACTGTGGTTTTAGGTCAAAGTTGACTCACAGTTCTCTTCTTCCCCTCCCCGTCCCATATATGTCTTTATGAGCTCCCTGAGGCAGATGTAAAATGTGTGATATTGGGATACATAGATAAACTATGATTGATTGAAACTTATTGAATAAATACAAAATGTAATGATAACCATTTAAACTGATAAATTGGTGCCCCGTGTGAGGCCCCGACAAACCGGAGGACACTCCTTTCTCCTGTTGCTCACACAAGAACCTGATCCACTTTTGAGGAACTCTGAAGGATTTCAATACCAACCTGCTTTGATTTAAAGTCCATAGCTAGACATGTATACTGTATATATACGTTACAGTGGCGAACCGTGTCTATCACAACTGGACCTTCTGTAGACACACATCTGATTGGTTGCTTTCTTTTCTAAGACAAAACCACTGAAATGCGTAGTGCATGGTCCGAGAAGGACAAACAAATCAACGTAACACTGTAATATTACAGATCAACAACACAGATACGATTCTCATTTATTCATTTTATTACATTTTATTTATATAATTAAATCGATTTTTTGTTTGTTTTATCTGAGTGTTCCAGGGTATTCTCTGAATACCTTGAAGGCCCTGACGGTTCGCCACTGCTACGTTAGCAATTTGTGATAGGAACACAGGTTGGAATCTTGTTTCATTTCATCTTTAATTTTTATTCAACTGATCAACTTTTTATTTTTGGTTAAAAAGTTTGTATCTTCCAACATCGTAAATATCCCAACTCTTAAATATATGAGAGATAAGCATGTGGTGTGAATGGGTATTCATTCTGTAGCAAAGTTTATATCAATGAATCAACAGAGGAAGTTAAAGTCAGAGTTGTCAGCGCTTCCCATCAGGTGATAATCGACCCTCTCTAACATTACAATAAACCCCAGATCAACCTCTTCTCCTTCTGATTCCCACATCGTCTGATGATGACCCTTTAAGGTCACGATGAAGGCCAGTGGGTAGAGTTTGTCTCCTGCCATGATGCCTCCTGCAAACTGAATGGTATTGCATTAAGCCCATTGGGATTAGAAGGCGTAGTCAAATGTACTGCTACAGGAAGTCACTTCAAGGACCTTTACCTTGTATTTGTCTCTGTATGGACGGAGATAATGTGAGTTATTTCTTCATGATTCCTCACAGAGAGGACCATCAGAGCTCAGAGGTTCCCAGAGGTCAGTCTGCCCAGCAGCATCAGATGGAAATGGACTCGACATTTATGGTCTGTACATGTACTACAGCTAATTGACATCTGTTCTGCTCACAGTCAACTCCATGATGCACTTTTCAGATCAGTGGATTGTCAGTCTGTCCAACATGGATCTGATGTTTGGTGCCTTTAGTTTGATTGTGTTGTTCATGTATTCTGTTCCAGCTGCTGGAGGAGAACATCATCACTTTTGTGAAGAACGAGCTGAAGAAGTTTCAGAAGGCTCTGTGTTCAGATTACCCAGAATGCTTAGAGATTCTGAGGGAGGATGAGGAGGTGTTGGACAGTGAAGATGAAGAGCAGAGGAGGAGCAGCAGAGAGGCATTTCTGAACATCACACTGCACTTCCTGAGGAGCATGAAGCAGGAGGAGCTGGCTGACCGTCTGCAGAGCAGTAAGAGGATTT
Source organism: Dissostichus eleginoides (assembly GCA_031216635.1). NCBI lineage: Eukaryota > Metazoa > Chordata > Actinopteri > Perciformes > Nototheniidae > Dissostichus > Dissostichus eleginoides. The sequence continues at coordinate 30,089,267 of CM062278.1, forward strand.
CTATAAAGATTTAATCAGCTGGATAAATGTTGACTAAAGTCTCAAGAGATGGAGCAAAATATACTCAGATACTCAATTCTTTAAGGATTTATTGTTACCAATCGATCTGCTTTGTTGTGTGTTCATTCAGGACTAATTACCGGAGTGTGTCAGCGTAAACTTAAGTCTAACCTGCAGAAGAGGTTCCAGTGTGTGTTTGAGGGCATTGCTAAAGCAGGAAACCCAACCCTTCTGAACCAGATCTACACAGAGCTCTACATCACAGAGGGGGGATCTGCAGAGGTCAATGATGAACATGAGGTCAGACAGATTGAAACAGCATCCAGGAAACCAGACAGACCAGAAACAACCATCAGACAAGAAGACCTCTTTAAAGCCTCACCTGGAAGAGATGCACCAATCAGAGCAGTGATGACAAAGGGAGTGGCTGGCATTGGGAAAACAGTCTTAACACAGAAGTTCACTCTGGACTGGGCTGAAGGCAAAGCCAACCAGGACATCCAGTTCATATTTCCATTCACCTTCAGAGAGCTGAATGTGGTGAGAGAGAACAAGTACAGCTTGGTGGAACTTGTTCATCACTTCTTCACTGAAACCAGAGACGCAGGAATCTGCAGGTTTGATCAGTTCCCGGTTGTGTTCATCTTTGACGGTCTGGATGAGTGTCGACTTCCTCTGGACTTCCACAACAATGAGATCCTGACTGATGTCACAGAGTCCACCTCAGTGGATGTGCTGCTGACAAACCTCATCAGGGGGAAGCTGCTTCCCTCTGCTCGCCTCTGGATAACCACACGACCTGCAGCAGCCAATCAGATCCCTCCTGAGTGTGTGGACATGGTGACAGAGGTCCGAGGGTTCACTGACCCACAGAAGGAGGATTACTTCAGGAAGAGATTCAGAGATCAGAAGCAGGCTGGCACCATCATCTCCCACATCAAGACCTCACGAAGCCTCCACATCATGTGCCACATCCCAGTCTTCTGCTGGATCTCTGCTACAGTTCTGGAGGAGGTGTTGAAAACCAGAGAGGGAGGAGAGCTGCCCAAGACCCTGACTGAGATGTACATCCACTTCCTGGTGGTTCAGTCCAAAGTGAAGAACGTCAAGTATGATGGAGGAGCTGAGACAGATCCACACTGGAGTCCAGAGATCAGGGAGATGATGGAGTCTCTGGGAAAACTGGCTTTTGAGCAGCTGCAGAAAGGCAACCTGATCTTCTATGAGTCCGACCTGACAGAGTGTGGCATCGATATCAGAGCAGCCTCAGTGTACTCAGGAGTGTTCACACAGGTCTTTAGAGAGGAGAGAGGACTGTACCAGGACAAGGTGTTCTGCTTCGTCCATCTGAGCCTTCAGGAGTTTCTGGCTGCTCTTCATGTCCATCTGACCTTCATCAACTCTGGAGTCAACCTGCTGTCAGAAGAACCAACAACATCCAGGCTGCCTAAAGTCTTCAGACCCAAACCTCAACTAACACATCTCTACCAGAGTGCTGTGGACCAGGCCTTAAAGAGTCCAAACGGACACCTGGACTTGTTCCTCCGCTTCCTCCTGGGTCTTTCACTGGAGACCAATCAGAAACTCCTACGTGGTCTGCAGACAGAAACCGGAAGTAGCTCAGAGATCAAGAAGAAAACAGTCCAGTTCATCAAGAAGAAGATGGATGAGGATCTGTCTCCAGAGAGAAGCATCAACCTGTTCCACTGTCTGAATGAACTGAATGATCGTTCTCTAGTGGAGCAGATCCAAGTCCCTGAGTTCAGGAAGTCTCTCCACAGATAATCTGTCTCCTGCTCAGTGGTCAGCTCTGGTCTTCATCTTACTGTCATCAGAAGAAGATCTGGACGTGTTTGACCTGAAGAAATACTCTGCTTCAGAGGAAGCTCTTCTGAGGCTGCTGCCAGTGGTCAAAGCCTCCAACAAAGCTATGTAAGTACAGAAACATTCATATATCGTGATTTAAATATTCAGTTCATTATTTTTATATATTGCTTGTTTTCTCTTTATCAGACTGAGTGTGTGTAACCTGTCAGAGAGAAGCTGTGAAGCTCTGTCCTCAGTCCTCAGCTCCCAGTCCTCTAGTCTGAGAGAGCTGGACCTGAGTAACAACGACCTGCAGGATTCAGGAGTGAAGCTGCTGTCTGCTGGACTGGAGAGTCCACACTGCACTCTGGAGACTCTCAGGTCAGGATTCAGTCTATTTAATTGAAGGCCATATGCATCCATTTTTAGATTAATAAATAAACCTAAATGATTTCCGTCTAGTCAAATTCATTTTGTTCCAACATTTTTCAATGAACATATTTCATGAAGTTAATTTCTCACTCTTGTTGGATCTTGAAATATCAGAGAGAAATCAGAAAGTTACCTCACATAAGCCAAAGGTATTAAGTACATACAGTAGTTCACTAACCCTGCGGTCTTCACAGTGGCCTCAGATTATGTGATGTGTGTTATTTTGTGTGTGTTCAGGCTTTCAGGCTGTCTGGTCTCAGAGGAAGGCTGTGTTTCTCTGGCTTCAGCTCTGAGCTCCAACCCCTCCCATCTGAGAGAGCTGGACCTGAGCTACAATCATCCAGGAGACTCAGGAGAGAAGCTGCTGTCTGCTGGACTGGAGGATCCACTCTGGAGACTGGAAACGCTCAGGTATAAAGATGATATTATATATAATAAGACAAATAAAATTACACCAACACACAAATCACAGGATACTAAAGCCATTCTGTTCATATTATCACAATCAGACACAGGCAGGATAATTCTTTGATCTTATTTTCAGATAAATTAGGGAAAATAATGAGCAGTACTAATTGTCTAAAAGAAGAAGCTCCACTGATCTAAAGATATATTAGCGCTGATTAATAATAAGTGGTCCATGTGAGAATAACAAAGCTCTCTGTTTGAGAGAGATGTAATGTCCATGTTTCCATGCTGCTCTGACCCCCCCCCCCCCCCCCCCCTTTCAGGATGGATCCTGTTGGAGTCCGATGGTTGAGACCCGGTCTGAGGAAGTGTGAGTGTGGTTTAATTTGATTCATGAAAACAAAGCAGCCACCATCTTCAAATGTAACCTTCATCATCAAAGTGTCAATAAATGATCAGCTGATGGATCAATAACTGCTGCTGCTTCTCTCATCAGATTCCTGTGAACTCTCACTCGACACAAACACAGCACACAGAAACCTCAAACTGTCTGACAACAACAGGAAGGTGACACGTGTGGAGGAGAAGCAGCCATATCCTCCTCATCCAGAGAGGTTTGATGGCTTCAGCTGATGTGTAGAGAAGCTCTGACTGGTCGCTGTTACTGGGAGGTCGAGTGGAGAGGAGAGGTTCGTATAGCAGTGACTTACAGAGGAATCAGGAGGAGAGGAGTGGACTGTATGTTTGGATGGAATGATCAGTCCTGGATTCTGAGCTGCTCTGATGGTGGTTACTATCTGTCTGGCACAATAACAAGAGAACAGACATCTCCTCCTCCTCCTCCTCCTCCTCCTCCTCTGGTAGAGTAGCAGTGTATCTGGATCATCCTGCTGGCTCTCTCTCCTTCTACAGAGTCTCCTCTGACACACTGATCCACCTCCACACCTTCAGAACCACATTTACTGAACCTCTCTATGCTGGGTTCTGGTTTCTGGTTCCTCATTGTCTCTGTGTCCTCTGTAGGAGGAAGAGCCTCCTCCTGTTCCAGAAACGTCCTCCCTGCTGCCCAGATAGTTCAGTCTGTACAGGATCAATGAATAAAGGAAGTCTATACAGTTGAAATGTCGGCTATTGTTAATGCTCTACAGAACATAGAGCACAATAATCTCTCTGTGTGCGTCACTCTTTAGTGTCCCCCGGTCTCCCAGCTGTGTGTGTCACTCTTTAGTGTCCCCCGGTCTCCCAGCTGTGTGTGTCACTCTTTAGTGTCCCCTGGTCTCCCAGCTGTGTGCGTCACTCTTTAGTGTCCCCTGGTCAGCTCCCAGCTGTGTGCGTCACTCTTTAGTGTCCCCTGTTCTCCCAGCTGTGTGCGTCACTCTTTAGTGTCCCCTGGTCAGCTCCCAGCTGTCTGCGTCACTCTTTAGTGTCCCCTGGTCTCCCAGCTGTGTGCGTCACTCTTTAGTGTCCCCTGGTCTCCCAGCTGTGTGCGTCACTCTTTAGTGTCCCCTGGTCAGTCCCAGCTGTGTGCGTCACTCTTTAGTGTCCCCTGGTCTCCCAGCTGTGTGCGTCTCTCTTTAGTGTCCCCTGGTCTCCCAGCTGTGTGCGTCACTCTTTAGTGTCCCCTGGTCTCCCAGCTGTGTGCGTCACTCTTTAGTGTCCCCTGGTCTCCCAGCTGTGTGCGTCACTCTTTAGTGTCCCCTGGTCTCCCAGCTGTGTGCGTCACTCTTTAGTGTCCCCTGGTCTCCCAGCTGTGGAAGCTCAGGAAGTTTCACTTGTTTATTTTCCATTCCAGTTCAAACCCTAAAGCTCTGCATCATTTATTCTCTCCTGATGGTAAAATGAGAGCTGAATGAAGGTCCAGATGGTCGTCTCTCTCCCAACACACACACTGGATTTGGCTGCTCTGAATGGGCTGACAGAGAGAGAGTGTGTGTGTGTTTGTGTGAGTGTGTGTGTGTGTGTGTGAGTGTGTGTGTGTGTGTGTGTGTGTGTGAGTGTGTGTGTGTGTGTGTGCGAGTGTGTGTGTTATTCCGCCTGTCATATCTTTGACTACCACACTAAAATGGATATTGATGAAATGTCTGTGGGTGTTCATGTGAGTGTATGTAGAATGATAGACCACTGTGAGTAATGTGTGTGTGTGTGTGTTTGTGTGTGTCTGTGTGTGTCTGTGAGCATGTGTGTGTGTGTTTGTGTGTGTTCACCTGGACAGTATGATGTTTTTCCTGTGGTACTTCAGTGAAAAATAGTCCGAACTGCGGCGACAGCAACGTAACTGGATCCTCCTTAGCAACAGTCTGTTCTCCTTAGCAACGGTCTGTTATCGTAAAATAGCAGACTTAAATCGACCAATCAGAAGGGAGTTTTCAACTAAGCCGTGTAATATCCATAACTAACGTCTAATTTAAATGTTTAAATATGTTCTTCTACGTGTTTGAACAGTACCCTCGTCTGATGTCCTTTTCTTTTGCCTTTGGAGTATGTAAAAAAAAAAAGTTTTGTAACTGACCTGTCTTTTAAATAAATCCCTAAAATGCATCCTTGGTTTGACTGCCTTCTCTAGAACACTGTTGACATTGAAAAGATCCTAAAAAAAGCCTGTTAAACTTCACTATATTCGAGGGTTTTAATAGCACATTTTTAGATACAAAGAAATATGGCAGTCATTTATATGTTTTAAAGGCTGGTAAAAAGAGTTCAGGACAAAGTGAAGGACGTTAAAACATGAGTCACATGCTGAGCGTCTGTAAACGTTTTTTATAATAGAAAACCTCACAATGGAAATCATCGCTCAATAATTAGTCACTTATTTTTGTGCTTTAGTTGAAGCTTGAATTGAATTTCTCTCTCTCTCCATCATCAGTGCTGATCCACCCACTTCCTCTCCACTTTGTTCAGAGGACACATCATCAAAAGGTGCAATCACTTACATTTAAACATGGTTTTACATCTGCATAAAGCCCTTTAATTCAGCAGACATAGTGTCGCTTATTCATCCATTAAAGTGGTTTAATTCTGGTCAGTTATGGTGGTAATCTCGTATAGGCTGTTTCAGGAAATTACCGCATCTTTTTAAAAGGTATATACATCACATCACATGTCACTTGTTAGACGCTTTTATCCAAAGCGACTTACATACTCAATACTGTGGGCAATCCCCACAGGAGCAATTTGGGGTGAAGTGTCTCAGGGACACAACGACATGCTGACTGCAGTGGGGTTTGAACCTGTGACCCCCTGATCCCAACACCAACGCACTAGGCCACTGCGCCACATGCCTCCTCCCCTTATAACTATATATTAGTGAAGCTGTTCTTCAATGAAAGACAAAGTGAAGATAGAGAGAGATTGTTGGTTCTTATGTTTTCAGGGGATTTGTCGACTAGAAACTTCCTAAACTATAACTATACGTCTGTTTGAGTTCAGCACATGCTGCAGATTTAATCTCTTAATGAGCTTCTGCATTTTAAATGATCTGCAAATTAGCTAAAGATGTCTTAAGGGGAAAAACAAAGTCAGCTCTGCAGTAATTATATACAGACTAACGAGGGGCAAGGTGAGCAGACTGAAGAATAAATAGAGTCTCACTGCAGGGCTTCATGTTCACAGAGGTCTTCATCACTACAGCAATATCTCCAGGAAATCAGATTATTTAAAAGCTTCAAAATGCATCCAGACGAGCACAAAGGTTATCGGCTTTAGGGTTTACGACCAATCTGCAGTCTCCAATAAAGTACCTCTTATCTTATCTTATTAAGAAATAGTGAAGCGGAAACACATTATAACATGGCAAAATAAACAAAAATTAAAAACATAGAAAACGATTTGAAGAAACTATAACATTAAAAATTGTAGAAATATAATTGGAATAATAATGTGCAGTAATAAAAACTAAATAATTGTAAACGTTGTGTGCATTAATGTAATGCAGAGAGACTTGAATCCACAGACAGGAGAGGATGGAGAGACCTCGGAGGGTAAATGAGGAGAAAATATAACAGAAATCTCACAGAACAAAGACAGGAAGACGGGAGGCTTCAGATTCAGGATTCAGCCAAAACTGCACATTTCATTTTTTATTTCAACCCTGGAAGTGTTTCAGAGCGCGGAGGCGGAGGAAAGGCTGTTTTCTGTGAATGATGGAGAGGCTGCCATGATGCAATTTCAGCAATCACTTCCCACACAGCTGCAACACACACACACACACACACACACACACACACACACACACACACACACACACACACACACACACACACACACACACACACACACACACACACACACACACACACACACACACACACAGCTTTGAGTGTGAATAATGCCTGCTGAGCTCTGGAGAAGTGGACAGTCAGAAGTCTTCATCTCACCTCTGAGCTTTGGTGAGGCGTTCAGGGTCCCCACTCAGAGCGGGTTCAGTTCACGCGCACACACACACACACACACAGAGAGAGAGGCACACACACACAGCCTTGTTTGTCTCTCTGAGTCCTACGAAGCTTCTCTGGAGTTAACTCGTCAGTGGGAGAACAGCCATGGTGAGCAGACTGAACATATCATTAGATGTAATAGAATTTAAATGGTGTTCCTGGAAAGTAGAGTCAAAGCTCTGACTAATACTGATCATTAGCTGTGAGGCAGATTTAAAGCTTACTGCCATTGAGGTCCAGATGATTTTGCAGTTTTATAACTACAGACGAGTAGTGAGATGAAAATATGTGAATGACAGAATGAAGACGGTCTTCCTGGTTGAACTTGCTTCATAAAGATCTTGTGATTTTATCTTTTAATCAGTGAGACAGTCTTTCAGATGCTGTGAACTCAATGAGTCAGAACTTGATTTCTCATCCAATCTTTTCAAATATTTTGAGATAAATTCCAATTAGCAGCCTAAAATGTAAAAAATGTGATTTTATTTTGTTCTAAATCTACTCGCAATGACGGGGAAATCATCTGAACGTGTTCCCTAAAAAAAATAGTAATTTGTGTGTCTAACTTTTGATTTGAATGATTTAATAAACGTTGAAGATAAAAGGAACAAACTAAACAAAGTGTAACTGGGTAACAGGAGCGCTCCGCCCTCAAACCAAAATTCAGATTTCCCCCGTAAAATGTTGAAGTGATGCCAGAACACAATATTTCATGTTCGTCCAAAACGGTATAATTCCTCCAGAAATCTGAGTATCAAACAGAGCGTCAGACAGCTTGGTTTTCACGGAGCTCCGACGTCACGTTGTTTACGTCCGCGTCATGTTGATACATCTTACAAACAAAATCAGCGCCACAGTATCACCTCATACTAAAAACCCCTGTGCAGTATATTTGTTATTAGCAGTAGATTGGTCTATTACAGTGTAATCTAACTTATTATGTATGTGTACATATTTTTAATTTAATTTCTCTGATTTAAGTTCATTTTATTTATATATATTTCATTATTTTTGTAATGTTAAACATTTTTGTATGTTATTCTATATATTAAAACAATATTTATGAATTATGTTATTCATTTAGCTAATTATTTGTAATTTATTTTATTTTAAATGTTTCTTTTGTTGTATTTCATCATGTTTTTAACTCATCTGCAATGCGGCACCATCTCGTATACAGGCGTCATTTTTCCTCGAGATAATTGATATATCTTAGAAACAAAATCAGTGCCTCGGTACTCATACTATATCCTTCTAGAAACTACTGTTGTCTAATAGTGGGATAATAATGTGACAAGTGAGAGGGAGGCTGTGGCGCACTAGTGCGTTGGTGTTCAGATCAGGGGAGCACCGGTTCAAACCCCACTGCGGTGAGCATGTCGTTGTGTCCCTAGGCAAGACACTTCACCCAACAAGTAACATGTAATGTCGTTTATGACTTGTGGCAATAAAGAAACAAACGCAGATATATTAGAAGCAGTCTCGTATTTTAATGACTGATAAGACTTTGAGAACAAGGTTTCAAAAAGGAGGAAAACATGATAACAGAAAAAAGCAATAATCAAGAGAAAAGTGCACAATTTCAGAAGGAATGTTGTGATGAAACTCAGGAAGGTTTTACAGCAGAGAAACACTCGGCTCTAAAGCTGAAGAAATGAGTTTCAGGAAAACCAAAGAGGAGTTTGCTCCTGGTTAAGTTGGTTAGAAACAAAGAATAAAGTGCAGTGAGAGTTCTGTTAGTAGTGTTGATTTACAGATAAATAGAAAATGTAATACAGCGTCTCGAATATCTAATTTATACGGAAGAGCCAGAGACCAAAAGTGTTTGTGTGTTTTCAGATCTGAGAAAAAAGTCACTCTGAATTTTCAGATTCTAACTTTAATTCCGAGACAGAATTCTGAGATATTTCCCAGAACTCCGTCTTTAATCTGAGATTTTTTTTTTTGTTGAGAAAAATCAAGAGTCTTGGGTCTCAAAACAAAAACTGATTTCGGTAAAAAATCGGATTTTTCCCTCAAAATGACGACTTTAAAAAATATATATATCTATATTGTAGAATTCTCTGATTTTTTTATTTTTGTTCTGAGAATCTGATTTAAATCCCGAGAAAAAAGTCTTAAAAGTCTTAATTCACTTTTGGTCAGATGTCAAAAAAAGAAATGTTCACATGTGGCCCTTAATCCTCTTCCATAAACTTCCTATATGAACGGTTATAAAAAAAGACAATTTGAAAAAAAAAGGAAACATTTCGACTTTAAATCTGAGTTTCTTTCTTCAATTCTTAAAAAAAAAGAATCTGACTTTTCCCCAGAATTCACTTTTGGTCAGATCTAAAAAAAAATTGGCCTTAATCCTCTTCTATAAACGTCTTATCTAAACCGTTGGGAAAACGTTAAACAATGTGAACTTCCCGGAGCTCGAATAGCAGCTTGATTATTCTAGAAAATAAATGGGTGACTTGTTTTTCTGCCGTTCACAGAAGCATTCTTTCAGGGTTTGAAGGAAACTAACAAAAACAGAAAGGATAATACAAAAAAGAACTAGACTCCAGCATAACCACACATTTGAATAAGACAATTGCTCATAAGAGTTAAGAAAAAGGTGCAAATGATAAACAGACTTATGGTGCTTAATGTGTAACACACAGTGGGATTCTGGAGTCATTTGATGGTAAACAAAAAAGCATCTTTTGTAGATTCCTTATAAGTATTGTAAAGAAACAGACCAGCATTCTGTAAAGCATCCTCATCAGTGAGTCCTTTGATCAGTGAGAACATTCTAATAAACAAAATGTTGAACTGTTCCTTCAACCTTATAACCAGCTTAGTGATTTTACCTCTTCTAAAACCTCCCTATTTAACTATTCAAATATGCGTTTTTAGATTAAATATAAGATAATAGCCTAAAGCTTCCTTCATCTGGTCAGTGTGAGTACATAAGGAGGATCAATGTTTAGGCGTCCGCGTGCGAAGACGTCTCTTGATGATCTGATGGTCGCTCTCTTTCTCCTCCGGCGTTCTGCTGATTATCTGTGAAGAGGAAAGGATTGTTAAAAGTGTGTTTTGTGATAAAACTGTAGGTCTATGAACACAGAGACACACACACGACTGGTGGGCTTATCACGGCGAGCAATCAAGCTATTCAGATGGAATAATAGAGCGGTGCAGGGAGGACGTATTTACCCTGCAGGAAGCTGCTGGTTCCCTCGACAAAAAGCTACAGGATTTCTCCAGAGGATTTTGGAAAATAGCTCGAAATAAGGTCTGTGGGAAACGACCTGTTTGATAAATGCACGTTTTGTTCAGTCGGATAATCTCCACATGTCTACCCTACTTTTATCATTTTATAATCATAAATCTAATGGCCAGAAGCTAAATGCTAACGTTATGCTCTAAAGGAACTACAGCCAAGTCCAGCAGCACGACTTCAACGTCACGCCAACTTCAGATCCATATTCAAACATACAGATTCTAAATGGAACGAGTTGAAGCGTTTTGCTGATGGATTTAATGTCGTAGAACAAAACGTGATCCGTCTCTCAATGTGTCTCAACCACAGACCTTATTTCCAGCTAGTTTCCAAAATCCTATGGAGAGATCCCATTGGCTCTGAGACGAGGGAACAGGAAGTGGTGAAATGCTAACTCACTTCCGGGTTTTGGGACTCGTTCCTGCACCACTCTATTGCGACGTTGGGAATCTTTTTGGAAGATTTTAAGCACACAAAATGAACCGTTCCATTCTCTATTGACTGTCATGAATCTCATCAAGACGCCGAGTAAGAAGCGGCGTTGGATTGACGAAAGGTGCAGGAGAAAGGGAAGGAAAGTTGAAAAACTAAAAGACTTTGCAGCTGGTAGAGACACAGCATTAAATATAACCGGCACACAGTAGCTTAACATGTTGCTACACGGGACAGTCCACCCCATATTTAAATGTTACTGGTATTTTCTGAAAGAACAAAAATATATATTTCATTAAAAAGAAATATTAATTGTTTCCGAATTGTGGGATTTTCATTAGAAAAATAAATCTCATTTTTCAGAAAAATTAAATTCTGGATTTTTTTCTTTTTCTGAGATTAAAGTCAGAATTCATAAAAAAATTAATCTGATTTAATTGAGTTTATTTTTCTGAATTCATTTTCAGTATTCAGAGATGAAATAAGAAAAAAACAGAAATTGAATAAAAATAAATCTCAGAAATGTTTATATTTCAGAATAAAACCCAGAAAAAACAAACGGCATTTTAACTTTTAGTCTCAGAATTCAGAGATTTTCAGAATAAAAATATGACATTGAAATTAAACATTTATTCTCTGAATTCTGAGTTTATTCTCAGAATGTGTGTGTCATGATGAGCTGAAGAATAATGACTCTTACTGGATGTGAGGGCATGTCCATCGGGGAGGAGATCTCAGGTCTGTACAGTTTCCTTTTGCTCTTCTTTTGTCTCAGGCTGAGCGATGAAGACGAGGAGGAAGCTGATTCTAAATCACAACGACCGCTCACCAGACTCATCATCTTCTTAGCTGCAGAGAAACAGAGAGAGGACTCTTTAAAGTAAATACACTACATACTGATATACACCTGAACATCAGCAGGAGAGGACTCTTTAAAGTAGAGACACTACATACTGATATACACCTGAACATCAGCAGGAGAGGACTCTTTAAAGTAGAGACACTACATACTGATATACACCTGAACATCAGCAGGAGAGGACTCTTTAAAGTAGAGACACTACATACTGATATACACCTGAATATCAGCAGGAGAGGACTCTTTAAAGTAAAGACACTACATACTGATATACACCTGAACATCAGCAGGAGAGGACTCTTTAAAGTAGAGACACTACATACTGATATACACCTGAACATCAGCAGGAGAGGACTCTTTAAAGTAGAGACACTACATACTGATATACACCTGAACATCAGCAGGAGAGGACTCTTTAAAGTAGACACTACATACTGATATACACCTGAACATCAGCAGGAGAGGACTCTTTAAAGTAGAGACACTACATACTGATATACACCTGAACATCAGCAGGAGAGGACTCTTTAAAGTAGAGACACTAAATACTGATATACACCTGAACATCAGCAGGAGAGGACTCTTTAAAGTAGAGACACTACATACTGATATACACCTGAACATCAGCAGGAGAGGACTCTTTAAAGCAGAGACCCTACATACTGATATACACCTGAACATCAGCAGGAGAGGACTCTTTAAAGTAGAGACACTACATACTGATATACACCTGAACATCAGCAGGAGAGGACTCTTTAAAGCAGAGACACTACATACTGATATACACCTGAGCATCAGCAGGAGAGGACTCTTTAAAGTAGAGACACTACATACTGATATACACCTGAACATCAGCAGGAGAGGACTCTTTAAAGTAGAGACACTACATACTGATATACACCTGAACATCAGCAGGAGAGGACTCTTTAAAGTAGAGACACTACATACTGATATACACCTGAACATCAGCAGGAGAGGACTCTTTAAAGTAGAGACACTACATACTGATATACACCTGAACATCAGCAGGAGAGGACTCTTTAAAGTAGAGACACTACATACTGATATACACCTGAACATGAGCAGGAGAGGACTCTTTAAAGTAGAGACACTACATACTGATATACACCTGAACATCAGCAGGAGAGGACTCTTTAAAGTAGAGACACTACATACTGATATACACCTGAACAAAGGGGTAAGAAAAAGAGACAGGACAGTGAAAAAGGGAATGAGCGATGGAGGGAAAAGTAAAAGATTAAGAAAGAAAAGGCGTTGGAAGAAGTCCAATGACAAACATAGTAGAGTAGGAAAAAGCGAGCAACAGAAAGAGAGACAGAGGATGATGAGATGGCAGAAAAAGGCTTCACCCTTGTGTGAAAAACCCCGGGGGGACAATTAACCGACCGAGAGAGAAAGAGCCTCTCCTCGGATAAAAGAAAAACTCAGAAATGACTCTCCGACGTTCTCCTCTAAGCCATCATTAGACTCCCAAACTTCGCTGCTCTGTTGGCTAAAAGACTCGGGCAGGAACTCTGAGGTTTGACCTTGTGTGTCTCGAGTTGTGTTTCTGCAAAAAAACTGTGATGTGAACTTTACAAAATCCTAAAAACCCATCTGGGCTCTGCCATTGCCTCCGGGGTGTCATCAGTACGGCTGAAGGTGAATGAATGCAAATGCATTGGTGAGGATTTACTTTAAATATGAGGAAAAGCTTTGGAGATTTTATGCAAATGTGTTTGTGTGTGAGATATAAATCCTTTATCTGTTTGGCAGAGAGGAAGTTTACGGCGTTACAGCAGCAAAAGCACATTCAGAATATAGAGTAGTCTTGCATATTATATGAAAAGGAAAGAAGTAGCGTGAACATATAAGTACTGAAGTAGCTCGTACAGTTTACAAATTGTACATATATCTAAAGAAAGAGTGTGAATCGTAGTATTTATAATTAAAAGGTAAGGATTTTGCATATTAGAGATATTATGGTGCGTTCACACCATTTTTCTAACGGCGCGATTACATTTCAAGTCAATGCAAAGACGTGAACAGACAAAAATTCGGGCCGTCCCTTTGTCTTTCATTGAAGAACAGTTCACTGATATATGGTTTAAAAACCTTTAAAAAGGACCCGGTAATTTCTTGTAACAGCTGGTTAATGTAGATTTTCTCAAAGTATTGCCAACAGGACTAAACAATGTAATAAGTAAGGAGGATCAGTGGCGGTTCTAGAACATTTTACATGGGGTGGCATGGGAGGGCGGACAGTACGTGGTATTTTGTACTGTATATGTATAACCTATTTATTGTTAAATCATGCCCTAACACAAGTGTTCTTAATGCACAAGAGACACAAGGCGTTCAGACAAACAAACTCAAATATAGTATAAAACAGCAAAAGGTACTCCTGATACCCTAGAATTCTGTTTATTGTAAGTACAGTAAAAGTACTTAGTTATAATTAAGTACACAAATAACATCACCCATCTCTTCAGAGCGCTAAAGATGACCTGTGCAGCAACACATTTCAATCAATATTTGTCAATACTAAGAGCCGCTAGATTGTGCTGCTGTAACGGCCCCTACACACGGCGGCGTGCCTTGTCGCTTGCCGGCGGGCGTGTCTGAAGCTAGACCAACAACCAATCACCTGAATCTCCCGCCCCGGACACACAAGCAGCGGTTTGATTGGTTAGAGCTTGTACTGCATATGATTCGGTTGGCTGACGCTTCCGTCGAAGCTTCAAAAGTAGAACATTGCTCTACTTTTGCAGCGAGCACCGCGAGAAAAGCTACGCTTTGCTCCCACAATGCAGTTCGGCGAAGCGTGACGTCACCCCATTCAAAATGAATGGGCAGAAGCGTTGAAGCGTCAACGCACGCCGCCGTGTGTAGGGGCCGTAATGGAGTGTGTGTGTGAACGCCGCTCCGCAGTTGAATGCAGGGCCGTAGCTATGTTTTTAACGGGCCTAAGATGATATTTAAAATGATTCACTTTTAATTTAATGAACTGCTTGTTTCGTTGCTTGTGGCCATAGTGTAGGTTTGTTTCTACAAGTACAGTTTTAGGGACACAAAAGTTAGGGGGGGCCGCTGGGGGGGCAAGGCTCTACAGTGGGGGGCCCGTAGATCCGCCCCTGCGGAGGATTAATCCCCTTTTTGAACTCAACTACAAAATCAATGTATTATTTGCCTAGATTTTAGGGTATTTTTAACTTCTAAGGCAAGGCACGTTTATAGCACTTTTCAACACAAGGCAATTCAAAGTGCTTTACAACAATGAAAGACACTGTAGAGCCTTGCCCCCCCAGCTGCCCCCCTAACTTTTGTGTCCCTAAAACTGTACTGTAGAAACAAACTTACACTATGTCCACAAGCTTCTCAAGCAACGTAACAAGCAGTTCATTAATTAAAAGTGAATCATGTTAAATATCATCTTAGGCCCGTTAACAACGTAGCTACGGCCCTGCATTCAACTGCGGAGCGGCGTTCACAGACCGCGGCTCACAGAGAGAGGAGAGCTGTCCCAGGACCTGAAGGTGGATCAGATTCCCCTGGGAGCATTTCCCCTTCCACTAGTTTTGTTTTTAGAGCATAAAACCCATTAGAAACATTAAAAAGCAAAGATAATAAAACATGAATTACACAGGTACATGAATAAAAGTTATAGTGCAGTGTGAGATGTGAATAGTTCAATTAAAAGCAGCGGCAAAAAGAAAGTCTTCAGCCTGGATTTAAAAGAGTTGCAGCGGACCTGCAGGTTCCTCTACCCCTAGTCTCCCCGTGAAATTCTACGTCTTTTGCCTTTTTTCTAACCTTTTTATTACATTACATGTCACTTGTTAGACGCTTTTATCCAAAGCGACTTACATACATTCGGTACTGTGGACAATCCCCACAGGAGCAATTTGGGGTGAACACAACGACCAGGGACACAACGACATGCTGACTGCAGTGGGACTCGAACTTGCTACCCCCCTGATTCGAAGTTCAGCACACCTTCCACTGAGCCACATCCTTCTCTTTCATCCATGTTGCATCCCCAGATACACATTTCCCTGTTTTACTGATACCCGAACGAATCTCTGACCTTTAAAACACTTTTCTTTTCAATTCCCAGAATTAGGATATTTAAACCTGTGACTTCCTTTACCTCTAGTCTTCCCGTGAACTTATAGTTATTTTGAAACCTTCTTCACCTTCTTATATAAGTAACCTCACTGACCTTTGGATCCCAGCAGCGTTGGAGAGCTCTGCAGAAAGTCTCCGATCTTTGCAGGGCTCCTTCCTTTTTGCTCTGAGGGGGAGAAGTCTGATCACAGACAGAGAGAAACCGTTAGCACGTTAGCATCCACAGCGAGAAGAGCTACATGTGGATTACAGTACGAGCGTAAAGAAACATGACAGGCGAAGGTATTCCAGTTTAAACAAAAGATCTAAACTATTATATAATTATGATATTATAGAGTATATGATTATATGTTTTAAATATTGTAATGAGTGTTGAACATCAGCAGGAGAGGACTCTTTAAAGTAGAGGCACTACATACTGATATACACCTGAACATCAGCAGGAGAGGACTCTTTAAAGTAGAGACACTACATACTGATATACACCTGAACATCAGCAGGAGAGGACTCTTTAAAGTAGAGTGTCTGGATTTCTAAGAACAGGTGAGGAAACATGTAAACATCAGGTGAGGAAACATGTAAGGTTGTGTATTATCTGTGACTGTATAAAGAGATTGTAGATGACTGTTTTTCTTGCAATTAAACATCCGAAATAATTAGCACCTATAAACTATTATATAATTACGATATCATATATGAATGTATGTCTTATATATTGTATTGAGTGGTATTAAGTTAACATGTGAACAAGAACGGCAAAGACATAATGACCCAGCTGCAGTGAGCAAATTAGTCTCATGAATAAACCCTAAATATAGGAGGCATACTGTCCATAAAACCGGTTTGGAGTCAATATGTGAATGATTTGAGGTGCTGTAATATCTGTGACTATGAACAGATTATATTGGATGGTTTTCCTCCAATTAAACAGCAGAAATCATTAGCTCGTGTCTCCAGGCCTTTTTCTCACGATTGATCCAGAAATTAAACAGCTATTAGGTTTAGAGACATCAAATTAATCTCACATGAACGACAAACTGTCCGAGGTAAATATATATTTGCTTTTGGCAATTCCTTAAAATCCTGCACTTTTGTAGAAGTTTGACAATATTAAACAACACATACTGAGTCGTTTTAAACCATCGCTCAATAATGCTTGTCACGACTTTGACTGTGTGCAGTAATTCTGTCGATCAATATCAACGTCTAGATAAAAGGTTGTTAAAGTCGACTATTCTTCGGTGAAAGCACAACAAAAGCCATCTGTAGTGGTGCATTCATTTTGAACTAACATTAAGCTAGCATTTTTAGGTATAAAGTAAACTTGTTATTCTTAAATTATACAGAAAGACATAAAACGTTGGTAACACTTTAGATTAAGGTACACATATTCACCATCAACTAGTTCAGGGGTCGGCAAGTAAGTTTGGCCAGAACTTAATCAAAGGCTGATTTAAGTAATAGATTGTTAAAGTCGCTGCAGTTATTATCCAGTGGAAAGCCCTTACCTACTGGCCTAGTTAAATCAAAGTGGTTAATTTTGTTTGGCTGGGCAGTGTAGTTTTACACACCGTCTTATTTGACTTTCTCAGGACTTAAAACAGTTTTTTGGAGGCAGACCCCCACAAAGAAAAATAAATATATACACACATAAGGTCATCATCTTAAGAGTTTGTTATGATCACCCGTGAGCAGAGCATCAAGTTGGCATGCCTATAACAGCTGAATGTGGCGATTACCATGTTGTTCAGCAAATCGCCTCACAAACTGATTAAGATCCAAAGCTTTAGTGCGGTTTGATTCAATGCTGAGTGCAGCCAAACCTGACAGTCTCTTCTCTGTCACCGTCCCGTTCAAATGAAATCGCTGCCAATCACATTTCCATGATCGCGCCAGGGCCGGGGGAGGGGTTACAAGGATCGAGTCTTGTGCTGCATTCACTTACACTCGGACATTAGGGATTTTCTCTCATAAATCTCGTCTCGTCTACCGTTTGCCTTTGCGTGTTTATATTATGGTAATCGGGTAATATAACTCTTTCAAATATCAAAACACTCTAATCTTATTCCCCCTATAGCTTTCAGGCTATGTGTGCCTTTATTTGCACACAGTAGAATACATTTTTGATCGAGATCTGTTTTACACAAATCAAAATCCATACGGAAAATTACCTTCCCATATTATAGAAGCATTTATCGCTACCAGATGAATTATCTTAGTTTAAAAGCCACAGGCAGAAGGCTCAATGACTTCCAGTTATTAGAGAGCGACACCATGATGAGTCAGTATTCTCCGTTAGTACGTTGTGCTACATTGACGAGCTAACTATGAATTATTTATGTTAATGCAATGAGTATCAGAGCACATTCCCATGTTTATGCATGTGTTTGACACCTGTGTGTTTCTCACCTCCTCTTTGTGTGCGGTGAGCTTTGGCGTTGCTTTGCTCCGAGTGTTCTCCACCTCCACCTCTTCCTACAAACACACACAAGGACAAACAAAATGAAGACACACACATCAACAAAGTCAGTGTGTACCGAGTCTTCTGGACCAGAGGGTTAGTAATATTACAACCTACTGACACTACCTCCCAGGATATATATTTTGTTTACATTTTACTACTTAAATATAGTCTCCATCCACCTATCTATCTACCCATCCAACCATCCATCTATCTATCTATCCATTCATCTATCCATCCATCTATCTATCTACCCATCCAACCATCTATCTATCTATCTATCTATCTATCCATCCATTGATCCATCTATCTATCTATCTACCCATCCAACCATCTATTACATTACATTACATGTTACTTGTTAGACGCTTTTATCCAAAGCGACTAACATACTCAATACTGTGGACAATCCCCACAGGAGCAATTTGGGGTGAAGTGTCTTGCCCAGGGACACAACGACATGCTGACTGCAGTGGGGTTTGAACCTGTGATCCTCTGACCCCCTGATCCGATCACCAATGCACTAACCCACTGCGCCACACGCCTCCAGGATCTATCTATCTATCCATCTATCTATCTATCTATCTATCTATCCATCCATCTATCTATCTACCCATCAATTAATCTATCTAGCCATCCATCCATCCATCCAACCATCTATCTATATATCTATCCATCCATCTATCAACCTACCTATCTACCTATCTACCTATCTACCTATCTGTATATCTATCTACCTACCTATCCACCAATCTATCCATCCATATATCCATCCATCCATCCATCCATCCATCAAACCCAACAAGCAGAGAGGTTTGGAAGCGGCCAAAAATAATAACCACAAAACATTTCGTAACAACGTGATGTTTGGTGTGATGGAGGGCAATCATTAAGGCAGACATCAGGAGAAAAAGCATTCAGACACTTTTTGTGCAGCGGCCTCAGCGGTCGCTCTATTCCACTTTTACCATTTTACCAGCCGGAATAATTTTCAAAAGCAGAAAAAAGGCTGCAATTTACTGTCATTTACCTGCCACAGGAGCGCTGGGAGGTGACAAGCTCAACTGCAGTCTAAACATGTTGTGTGTCTCACAAACACACCATTACATCTGCACTTTCACATCGCTAAACTAAGGAAACAAATGTGAGAGTATACATGGTGTTTTATGCAGTTTAAGCTCCTGGGCTTCATTGTGTTTTATCCTTAGGACAGATAGTGTAGACAATATCATCCAAATAAAGTACAAATACAATTTTGGGGAAAAGCTTTTGGCTTTCAGACACGGACACACGTGTATTGGATTGTATATTAGTGTTACTCCGTTTTCCTCAGAGCTTTCAGCATCAGAGACAAGCACAGTGGATTTAGTTTCAACAGTTTTGTCTTTACGGTGGTTCCAACGTTTGCCATGGAAGACATCTCCAGCTCCCGGTGTCTCAGCAGAGCAAAGACTATTCAAAAAGACTTCTCCCACCCAGGCTACACACTGTTCTCTCTCCTGCATTCTGGTAGGAGATACAGGAGTTTTAAAACACAGACAAACAGACTGAAAAACTGTTTTTACCCCTGGGCCACCAGGCTGTTACACCAAAAGTCCTAAGTCCAACATACATTTAATTAACAACAATTTCCCCAGGAGATTTTGAACTTCTTGTCTTTTTAAGGTTACTAGATAAGTTGTTTGGTTTTCCATTGGTTCCTCGCTGTGATCTTGGCTTGTCGGAATTAAAAAAATCAAGAAATATCTTTCCTTTTTGTTGCTCATCGACAATTTTAAGTATTCATTTATCATTAAAGCTGCAGCAGTGAAACAGCCTCCCACGAGCAGAAGAACTTCGATTCATTCTGATTAAAAACTAGCCGTTGGAGACAAGGATGACCTGTTAGAGGAGTGCTTTAAAAAAGCAGAAAGAAGGGTCAAAGCATGCAGTCATCGGATTTTATCTGAGGAGGAAGGGAAGTACAGAAGGGTAGATCTGTAGCGATAAAATTGTGAAGAAAGTACATAATGGAGCTGAAGAGTGTGTGTGTGTGTGTGTGTGTGTGAAAGAAAGAAGTGGAAAGATACAGATGAGTAGTGTAGTGATAAGTGATGGCGATAAACCGTAATTGGAGTGTGAGAGCGGTGCAAAGTAAACTAGATGAAGTGTGTGTGTGTGTGTGTGTGTGAGATGATAGAGGGAGCGTGTGGAGAAAGTAAATGAGACATGAGATAATGTGAATCAAGACTGGTGACACAGAAAGATGGAGGGAAGATAGAGAGAGGCGGAGATGTGTAGACGGTTTCTCGAAAGATCTTTGAAGAACAGATTGTAATCCCGCAGAGTAAAAGATCTGGGCATTATTTATTTGACAATTTATTTGTATTTTGGTCAATGTATTTACAATACATAACAATCTGCAATAAATCAATAATGGTCGGATTAATTTAGACAGGTGAGACCAAT
This sequence comes from Dissostichus eleginoides, assembly GCA_031216635.1. Lineage (NCBI taxonomy): Eukaryota > Metazoa > Chordata > Actinopteri > Perciformes > Nototheniidae > Dissostichus > Dissostichus eleginoides. The sequence continues at coordinate 30,109,924 of CM062278.1, forward strand.
TAGGAAAGTGATACAAATACTTAACTGTAGGAATATAAGCAGAGGTGTAAATTAACTAATTAGATTTACTCAAATACTGACCTTACTTACTATACCTTTAGTTACTTTACAGATGTGGATGAATGATGTGAAATATAATCAAGTCTTAAATCAGACTTTAGTTCCACCTGGAGTAAATCCACAAGCTACCCTGCAGTATACAAAGTCATTCAAACTAGCTGCACCTTTACCAGCTTTGAGAACACTTTAATGATCAATCATTATAAAACATATCATATATATTATTCTGAAATGGACCAATCTGCACAATGACTACTTTTACTGTCGCTACTTTAACTATATTTTGATGAGAATACTTTTCTACTTTCACTTGAGGAACATTTTGAATGCAGGACTTTTACTGAAACAGAGTATTCCTACACTCTGGTACTTCTACTTTTACTCAAGTACAAGATCTGAGTACTTCTACTTTTACTTGAGTACAAGATCTGAGTACTTCTACTTTTACTCGAGTACAAGATCTGAGTACTTCTACTTTTACTCGAGTACACGATCTGAGTACTTCTACTTTTACTCGAGTACACGATCCGAGTACTTTTACTCGAGTACACGATCCGAGTACTTGTGCTTTTACTCGAGTACAAGATCTGAGTACTTCTACTTTTACTCAAGTACAATATCTGAGTACTTCTCCCACCTCTGAATATAAGTCATCTAAGTGGAGTATTTGAGTATTTCTGACGGGTCAACAGGCGGCTACACTAACACCAAAATCCCAATATCTAAAAATACAGATAAATGTTTTCTGGGACAGCGGCGATGTCTCCTCTGAAGAAAAGGACAACGCGACGTCGTCAATAAATCATTACGAATCATCTGCTCAACAGCGAGGCATCGAGAAAGACTGAGAGGATAAAGGGGAGTCGGAGGAAAGACAGAAAGACATGAAGTGAGAGTAAAGTAAAGGCTGAAAGAAGAGATAACAATAGAGAGTTTATGTGATCGGGCGTGGTCACATTGTGCCGGTTAACAACACTGCATTATCTGGGAGAAAGATTGAAGGTGCTGGACGGCAGATAAAATACAGATTTAAATCTACACCTACCGATGTCAAACCCAAAAGATAGGAAGCACCATGCCTGCATGTCACTAGGACAAAGTCTAGCACTCTATTTAAGAGGGAGCAATTAACTTCATTCCATTGATTCTGACAATATAATTACTTTTAAAATAAAAAAACAATAAGACTTTGACCAGAAGATTGGAAGCATCTACTTTGAAGGCAGAGAACAGAAGGAGGAACACTTCCCATGTGACAGGCTTTTGAAAAGTAATTGCTAAATAACAAAAGATTACATGAAAAGGAAAGTGAGATATAGATGCAGTATATCTATAAGCTGTCATACGTCTGCAATTAATAAATATAGGCATATTGTATTCCTAAAATAGAGTGTCCTCACTTTAGATATGATCAGTACCGTGCACTGACACTGGTAAGTGATACTGATCTGCTTCATTGAATGAACGTAAATTATGCAAAGATCAATGAAGATCCCCTGGAATAACCCAGGCATGAAAGAGGCCGGTCTGAGCTTCGTCTGAAGATAAAAGTCAGTTTTGAAAAAAGGTCCGAATTCTGAGAAATGTCAGATTTTTGAAAAGACAAAATTATGAATCCTGAAAAAAAGACAGTATTCTGAAAAAAGGTCAGAACAAAAAAATAATGATAATTCAGAAATAAGTCAAATTTCTGTAAAAGCGATCAAAATTCTGAAAAAAAGTCTGTGTACTGAGAAAAGACAGAATTCTGAGAAAAGTCAACATTTTGAAAAAGAAAAGTCAGAAATCGGAAATAAATCAAAAATGTTTTAAAAGTCAGACATTTGAATAAAAGGACAACATCTGAGAAAAAAACATTGTTATATAAAAAAAAGGACAATATTCCGGAAAAAGGTTAGAAATAAGACAATTTAAATTTCTGAAAAAAGTCAACAATGATGTTGAGATTGGAATAGTTTCCCTCTTCCTCGTTTTATTTAAATATTTCCCCTGATGTAAACAGTAAAGGTTAAGCTGTTCTTTATTGCACACATTATCATGCAATACTGTAGGAACAACATGTTTGAAGTCAATCTAATATCAAGTTTTATTTTGAAAGCAGCAAAGTGTTGGACTAATCTGTAAGGCTGTCATTTCAGTATTTACATTTGAAGCTTATATTGAGATTTTGAATGATGCTTCTTTCATTGTTATCTGTTATCTTTCCATCTGTTACTGCCCAGTGAACGGGGCTAAATGATTCGACTCCACTCTGCTGAGAGCATTTTGTGCCTGTGGTCATACAAGTGGATCTGTAATAGAAATCCTACTCTTTGACCCCAAGTTATCCGCTCAAGTGTCCTTGAACAAGAATCCCAACAATTTCCAGGAGCACTTCTCTTTGGCTACAACTCAACTCTGACCCCCTGCAGGAGGGACAGGATACAGATAGATTGTTTTTCCCCAAAGACATCAGGAGTCTGTGGCTGACGGCACATACACCAAAGCTACTTCAGAAATATCCTCTGGTCACCAGACTGCACATACATAAAGAAACTCTGAAAACTGAAGTGAAGACTTAAAGGGGACCTATCATGTAAAATGCACTTTGTGATGTCTTTTATATACATATGTGTCCCCGGTGTTCCAGGGAACTCACAAAGTGTCAGAAAACACAACCCTCTCTTTTCCTCCATACCCAAATCTCTAAAAACGGGGCTGCAACGGATTTGATACGGGTGGATTTTTTATTTGCACCTTTTTGACGTAATGTAGGTGCACTCCGCCTGATTGGTCAACTCTCCACCAATCAGGGGAATGAGAGGTTGGGCCACGGCCACTGCCCAACCTGTAATTCGCATATAGGCTGTCGCAGGCTACATTTCCCCAGTCACATCTGTGGTTTTGCCTGCTCTTGCCAGGATGTCTAATAGAGAGAGATATTGCACTGTTGTTGGCTGCAATAATCGTGACAAGGACAAAATACTGCATGCACTGCCGCCTCTGGAAGAAGCAAAGAATCTGTGGCTAGAGTTCATTTTCCAGGTAAATGTGCCAGAAGACTCCAGCAGATTTCTGCGTGTGTGTTTTATGACCCTAAGTTATTGAACTTTCCAACGGTAACAGTTGTTGCACGATGTTGGAAGAAAAGGTTAATAGGTAAACTATTAATAAACGCAATGAGGCCATTGTATATATGCTGAAAATATGAATGTCTCCCTATATAAATATATATACCGCTGTTTTTGCGTTAAAAACTCTGTTACAAACTGTACACATAACATTCTTGCTAATTAGCCAAAACGGAATAAGTAGCAAGCATCGTAACAAAGAGTTAGCGTAAAATAAATAGGGACAACAGCTTGTCAACTAACCATTCAGAAACGTCCTGCTGCAACCGAGATGTTTGCACCTCCACCAAAACCTCCGCTTCTTCAGGGTCAGATTCTGGATCAAATTGGTAATATGCTTGAACACATGCATTGCTCTGAGAAAACATGTTGACTCTCCACTAGTAATCACAGCAAGCATGATAACATGACGCTCGTGCCGGGGCCGTGTCACGCCCCCCTCTTCCGCATGGGGGCGTGGTCAGCTGAATCAGACCTTGCAAAGACAGAGCTGGAGTGAGGCAAAATGAGGCATGGCTAAAATGCATGATCTGTTTCGTATTTTGAAAATTAAAACGTATTAATATACCATATATATATATATATATATATATATATATATATATATATATATATATATATATATATATATATATATATATATATATATATATATATATATATATATATATATATATATATATATATATATATATATACACATATATACATATATATACACACACCTTATATATTATTTAAATATAGCATGATAGGTCCCCTTTTAGACTTCCACTTTGGCTCATCAACAATCAAATAACCATCTGATTGAGGAAAGGCCACAAATATGTAAATACAGAAGGATCAGTGTGCGAAAAAGCACACGTCCCACCGTCCGGGACGTGTTATTTACAATATCGGACAAGTAGATCTTTCAATTGACTTGTCCGGCGGACAAGTGACGTTTTTCGCCCTCATTTATTGACAAATTATTGAAAAATTCAGTTTACAAAAGGCAGAACTCATTCGCAAATTGTACGTGTCCACCATTGTTCGTTTAGAAATGTTAGTTTCGGTTCTGCTTGTCGATTCCTAAGGAAATGCATCTCGCCGCTTTCTGTACAGTTAGACGGGGGCGGGGCGGGAAGTGTAGCACAGTGGCAGGGTTGGGAAGCAAAACTCGGTTCCGAGTAGGAACAAATAAAAATTAAAATATATGAGAAAAGTCAGAAATTGGAAAAAAAAACAGACTGAATTCTAAAAAGTCAACATTTTGAAAAAAAGGTCAGAATACCGAAATGTACGAATTTTGAAAATAAAAGTAAGAAATTCTCTAAGGAGAAAGTTTTCCAATTACTCTGCTAGATTTATTTTTGGGGAAAGTTATGACCGCTGTCTTCAGGTCAGAAGCACTGTTATGGTTCTTCTTGTTCCTATGGTTCTCATGGTTCTTCTGGTTCATGATGGGAACGTTTAATGGTTTAACTGATGGACTAGACGTGATACTACGGGGGAAAAATGATAATGTGTTGACTTTGATGACGGATGTTGGGTTTATGAGTTTGGGGAGGATGAAATTATGACAACGTTTCTTAAGAGGAAAGTTATAATACCTTGCGTGTTGTTCGTCGTTTACTCCTCCTAAGAATGTGACACTTCAGAAAAGAAAGAACGTGATTACAAACAAAACCTGTAATGACTTCTTTATTCTACGGTTGATCAATAAAGTAGTTTCTCTACACACTTTAAGGGCTAATTTGCAAATCCAATTAGTAAAAACAGAACAGACAACAATCAACGTTTTGAACATTACTAGCAAGCATTGGTACGTTACGTAATTACGTAAACACAGATAAGTTACGGTGCTTATTCAACATTTTACAACTCATGTTTAACTTACTAAAGCGCTTATATTATTCACACTTTCAGTTCTATATTAAATCAAAAGAGAGATATTAACGTATTACTGTAAAACGATCACATAACGTCTCAGTGTTCAGAGTTTTGAGGGGTTTCTCAAACTTGTTTAGACATGTTTGAACGCTGATATAAGATAAGATGTACTTTATTGATCCCAAATTGGGAAATGTTTGCGTTGCAGCAGCATAAACAACACAACAAGACATTAAGTAGAAATGAAAGAGTAGAAATAAACTATTCTAGAATTTAAACATCTCAAAATAGAAATAAAAACAGCATTAAGAAGTAGAAAATATACAGTGAGTAGAATGTGAAGATAAAAAACCTATAAACTCTGAGAATAAAACAATATTGAAGGGCTTTAGACACAATATAAAGCGGGATATTATTTACATTAAAGGTGGGGTAGGTCATTTTGGAGAAACCAGCTCGAGCGCGCACACGAACATGACCAATGAGGGCCCCACATACCCCACCTTTAAGTGTAGGGAATGGAATATTAAATGTAAAAATATGTAGTTGATCTGTTCACAGCACTCTTTGCTAACCACTAACAATACTGACATAAGTGGTAAACAAAATGCATTTACATAAGTAACAACTCATGTAGCACTTCAGTTAGATTTTGAGTTAGTTATGACCTATTTTAGACGCCAAGGAGATGGAAGCAATGACTGGTTTAATGTTTCATGTTGAAAGGAGCATTAAAAGTTTATACGGTTAAGATCCTGATGGGATTGGGGATGAGTGCCAATCTCTAAATAAAGCTCTGTTGAAACCCCAGAGTGTCTCCCTACACTCGGCTGAAGTCATGTTTAATGTTCAAATCCAATAGATTCTCTGTGTTTGAAGATGCATGCATACATTTTGGAAAAAAAGTCAGACAAGAAAAGTCGGAAATCTGAAGAAAAAAAAGTCAGACATTTCATAGAAAGTCAGAATTCATAGAAAGTTCAGTATTCAGAAAATGTCAAATTTATGAAAAATGTCAAATTGAGAATGAGAATAATAATAATAACTTCAGAATCCTGAGAAAAGCCTACTTTTTTTTTTAAAGGTCAGAATTCTGAAAAGTCAACATTTTGGAAAAAGGTCTGTATACTGCGGAATAATTCTCTGAAAAGTCAACATTTTGAAAAAAGTCGGAAATAAAACGTTTTTTTTTTTTTAAAGATGCATGCTCCTATACATTGTGTAGAGTTCACAGAGGGTACAATTAAAAATCACAGGGTCTGGAAGAAAATAAAACAGATGGAAGCAGTAGAAGAAGCATTGTTTAAGAGCCGATGTGGTTTCCATTAACAGGGTATATGCAGGAATCCTGAAGTCAAATGTAAGACCTTTTAAGACCTTTTTTTAGACCCTTTCCATACATTTTAAGACCTCATCGCCACTTCGAGTTTTAACCGGTTACATTGGCGACACACTTTACCTCACATTGACTATATTCAGTATTGATTGTCCTTCCTCCTTATCTTCCAACCATTTGGACGCAGACTTGCATTTCCCCATAACGATGTTGTTTAAAGTGGACCTATCATGCTATATTTGAAACTTATATTCTAGGGCCATACCTATACAAAGCATGTCTGTGAAGTTTTTTTTTCAAAATACCAAACAGATCACCCATTGTAGCCATCCCTGATACTGCTCAAACCCCTCTTTTGAAGCCCTGTTAGAGAACGCGTATCTTGGGTCCTTAGCTTGAAAAAAAAGAAAGAAGAGGAGGCGGAGCTAATGCCTGATCAGAATTCTACCGGAGATAAAGTTAAATTCGGTTGTGATAAAACGCCATCCTGTTTAAACCACTTCAAGGATCATCTCTGAAATAGTATGGAGCTCAAATGCTTTCTCTCTTGCAGGTTTATCACAAGGTGAGTTCTTTTTTAATTTCCTGCTTTTTAAACACATGTGCTCTCCAGCACAGGTTAGCTCTGAGTGTTAGCGAGGCTTGCTAATGTAAACAAGGACGAGATTACGTCCAAAACACGTCAGGCATTGTTTCTGATGGCAACTTTCTGTGGGTCCGCTGCCGATTTGACGTCAGTTCGGATGGAATCTGTATCCGCTCGTTGTACCCCCGTTTTTAAAAGATTTGGGTACGGAGGAAAAGAGAGAGGGTTTTATTTTCTGACGCTGCGTGAGTTCCCCGACGCACCGGGGACACATATGTATGTATAAAAGACATCACAAAGTGCATTTTGCATGATATAGGTCCCCTTTAACAACCAGCGTAAACGGACCTTCGCGCGCTATCAGTCAGTGAGCATGCGATGTCCTGTTCAGATGACGTCCAATCCAACGGGATGCCATAAATAAACTACACAGAATCACACTACACACCTACGCGATGATTACATTCAGGCAGACTGTAGAATACAACCTCTTTGGACAATTTACATACTTATTGAAAACAAGCTACAAAATGTAATACCTTGGGAAATGCCGTTTAATACTTTTTAATAGCCTTCATTTTCGCTAAATTGATTTATCAACTTTTAATACTTTTTAAGACCCCGCGGACCCCTGTTAAGGTCTCTTGATGTATTTTGAGGTCATAAGACTTTTTTTGTTCAGATGTGTTGAAGAGTGTACTTGAATAGAAGGAGTTGAAACTAGGGGTGAACAGCAGCGAGAGAGGGGGGGAAAGTCAAAAAGCATTGGTAAACAGGAGAAGAATCATCATATGGGGAGGCGTGTGGTGCAGTGGGCTAGTGCGTTGGTGTTGGGATCAGGGGGTCACAGGTTCAAACCCCACTGCAGTCCGCATGTCGTTGTGTCCCTGAGACACTTCACCCCAAATTGCTCCTGTGGGGATTGCCCACAGTATTGAGTATGTAAGTCGCTTTGGATAAAAGCGTCTAACAAGTGACATGTAATAGTGTATTAAAATCAACAGGGGATTGTCTTGCAAGCAGAGAAAATAGAAAAGCGGCAAAACCATCGCTGAAAATCTAACAGCAGTATAAAAAAGTCACAAATATAAGAACATGGAGTGTTGGATTTAATTTACCGATCATGCAGTATATATATTTCAGTCTCATGTCTTTGTGTAGGTCTGCACATACTGTAAAGCTTGCAAGATGTTACTACAGCAACTTTTAAGGATAAATGACAATACGATCTTTCTTAGTTCCTTTATATACCCATCTTCACTGAAAACACACTCAACTAAGCGCCCTAAACCACTCAATCAACTCTGCAAACAGATGTTAAATCCCTGATGATTTAGTATCACTGGACAGAGTAGAAGAGACATGCTTGAGTCCAGGTACTTGAGCTGAATAATGTTTTTCCTATCCAACACATCCACATTGACCTTCTAAAAACTGAAGAGAGCTCTTTTAAAATGTCCCTTTTTTCGAAATGACAAGGTCTAGAATAAATTACTGTTTACAAAAAACTTATTTTCCTCCATTAATGTTATGCGATGTTCAGCCTTTATTGTCTCCTATTTAATGAATCAGTGAAGTGATGCAGGAGCAAAACACAAACAAACATCCTACTGCTTAGACGCAGGTAATCAAGGAAGTAATATTTGAGCTCCATAACAAGACGGGGTTATTTAACGCAGTACTTTATCTTGACTTTTCCTCCACATTTGAGTTGATGCATCACAACAACATCAGCCAAAAAGAGACTCAATAAATACTCACTCTATCCAATTAATTAAGAGCGTAAGAGTGCAATGGATTGTTTGTTGTTTCAAGATGAATGCCTGAGAATTAGTAAATGTGCAATTGCTGCTGAAAGCTCTTCCGAGGACTTTAACAGTGTTTATCTGTCAGTGCTCTCTCTCTCTCTCGCTCTGACCTCTGTGAGACTCTATTAAGAGTTGTCTCATTAGTCAGCAGTGAACTTGCTCACTGATGGATGAAGGACAGGCTAACATGCTGCTGTCTGACAGACTCACAGAGAGAGAGAAGTGATGAGATATAGATAGATATGCAGTTTCAAAAGAACTTGTGTATACAAAGAAATGTATGTTCTTATTTTACAAGAGGAAGAGCTTAAGAGCGAAAACAGAGCGAGATCGATTGGTTTTATTTTTTTAAGAACAGACATGGCATTTGGTCATTTTTACATGGTGGGGGGAAATGTGCATTTTATGGAAACTCAATGTCTTCCAAAAACTCAGTATCAGTGTGAATGAGTGCAGATTTTCAGACATTTGTTGATCTTATTTACCCCTGTTCCCTCAAAGCAGTCTTAGGGCTGGTTTCCATTGTGAAATAATTGCGTCTCCACTGCTTTGTCTGCTATTGGCCCCAAAGACCAGTAAGCATTTACAACTAATAATCTGCTAGGCAGGAACTGAGAACATCTTACGTAAAAGGGTAACGTTGGAGGCGAGATCAACATGAGCAACAACAGTTCATGGCGATTACGGCGAAGGGTAGTATGTAAGTATTTATGACATGCAACATTCACCAAGCGATAGGCAAGGGGAAATAAAGACCAATGCGTAATAACAGCCCTTTACACCAGATGTGTCCAAACTGTTTTCACTGAGGGAAAAACATACTAAGGGCTAGGCCACTCCCTAGAGGTGGGATATATTGCTTCATAAGTCAAGTTATAAGGCAGCAAAATCAATCACATGTAGTCCATTATGCATGAATATGCTGTATAACAGCCTGTATCACAGCTCTCCATAGGGTTTTAATAATTGTGTTACAAGAAGGTGTTGCAGCTTATTCCTTAAAACAAAAGCCTCAGATTGCTTATAATAAAAGGGGAAATATGAATCGTATATTTCACGCCGCAGTTGTCCCCCATGCCATAGTTTGGACACATCACTCTTTACTATTCACACATCCTGCAGACAAGTTATCACTAGGAGTCCACCATTAACTCTCCTAATAGCTCTGGTTTGGTCTCCACCATCTCCTGTTCATCACCAGTTTTACTAACTAACATAAAACTTTATCATTATTTATTCCATTCCTTACACATCCTTCAGACAAGTTATCATTAGGGGTCATGTTTCTGTTCCTAAGATCAAACTTTAGTCCAACATTAACTCTCCTAATAGCTCTGGTTTGGTCTCCGCCATCTCCTGTTACTCTTATTTTTTTACTAACCAACATCAAACTTTATCTTGCTCTTGCTTGATTGCACATTCAGGCACAGGTCACGAATGTTCTTCTCTAAAATAACACAGTTGCTTGTGTAACTGTTAGTCATTTTGTTATAAAATCCTCAAAATTAATGCTCTATTCTTTTGCAGTGAACACGCACTCACACAAAATAATTCTGGCAAGGTTTCAGAAAGATTTCTTAGTCTGTCAAACGCTGCACCACAACTAGTGACATCTCCAAATATCAGAGCTCCTTGGGTTCGTCTAAAACCACCAGAATGATTGTTTTTGTCTTGTCTGGCTATTATAGAATCAATTTAGGAGTTATTTCCATGGCGTTATTTGTTAAATGAGCCTCTTTTTAAGGCGACTGACGCAGTTGCAAGAGTTTTGAGATGGATTTAGAAAGCTATGAGAGGGGCAGTGAGTTCTAGCTGGGATCCATTATATGCAATGGGAATGAATGGGACAAGTAAATTACACCGAGTGCGGACGATGTGACATTATATGTTGTGGTTTTTTAGCTTACATACAAACATATGTAATGATGTATGACAAGACTGCAGGGCTTACATCTTGGAAGGTTTTCTACAGTGCAGAAAATGTCTTTAAAAGATGTTTGAATACGGACTGGGGAGAAAGTAAAGGCACTATCATATTTGTTGGTTTGCATACGGGTGTAATTAGTCAATCTTTTAATTTTGGTCAATAGAGTGGTGCAGAAACGAGTCGTAAAACCCAGGTATTACATGGCTTTTTTACCACTTTTGGTTCCCTCATCTCGAAGTAAACGTTTTATTGAACGTGTTTTTGGTTAATAGACAGAAATAAGATCTGTGGTTAACGCAGGCTGAAGAGATTTTCAAGCTTTTGTTCTTCTGTATGGCCTAGTGTTAGCTTTTTACCTCTGCCGATTGCATTTACGCTTCAAATATCTCAAAGCGGTGTTAAGATGATTATCCTGCTGAAAAAACGTGTTAAGTGTGTTTCCCACTGAGCTTATTTAGTGCAAAATAACAAAATCCAATGGAAACATCCCATTGCTCTTTTGTTGAGGGAGCGCTTTGCTAACCATGCTAACCCTAAACTCCTGAATTCACCCACGGGGATTAATATAGGTCCATCTTTCTTTACTTTCGTGTCGTCCTACAAAAATACGTCATCACTCTCCACTAAGGGAGCCAAAACAGATTGCACTGTGTGAGAAATAATCAACATGCTATATCGTTTGACAATAAGACGAGTTGCTGTGTTTCCAGTTGTAATAATACTAATATTAATAGTACATATAGGGAGGCGTGTGGCGCAGTGGATAGAGCCTTGGTGATGGGATCAGGGGGTCACAGGTTCAAATCCCACTGCAGTCAGCATGTCGTTGTGTCCCTGAGACACTTCACCCCAAATTGCTCCTGTGGGGATTGTCCACAGTATTGAATGTATGTAAGTCGCTTTGGATAAAAGCGTCTAACAAGTAACATGTAATTTATATAGCACACTTTAAAAACAACGTCATCTAAAAAGGTGCTTCACAAGGCTATGAGGAGACGATACAACAAAATAAAAAGGTTATCTAAGGAACATATTGAATGTTTTGTTTCTTTCCGTCAAGTGGGCACTAAGTATTTTTTGTACGTTTTTGTGTTTCTCTTATTTTCCTTCGATACTGTTATGATTGGCTGTGATAGGAAAATATGAAGGACAGACCATGTATTTCTATTTATAATTTTTTGTTGAGAAAGGGGCAGGTAATATCAGATTATTTTCTTCTCCCTGCTCCTTTTCGGGTACCGTGTGTTTATAGAGTTAAGTACATTAAGTTGTGCATACCATGAACGGAACAAATACAAAACGCAATGATTAAATATGGTAATATAAAAAAGGTTGAGAGCATTAAAAGGTTAGGATAAAAAAACGAAATAATGGACAGTCTAGAAAGCGCTGTGTGGAACATGTGGGTCTTGAGGCTTTTCTTAAAAAACACTAACTATCTACATCTCTATTTGAAAGAGTGAGTGTTTGATGAAGCAAGCAGTATGTACATTAAGCACAGACTTTGCATTCAAATCGCTCTCAGAAGCGACTGTGTCAGTTTTCTTACTTTTTTTTACCCTCATACATCGCCTTTTATCATTTCTGCTGAAATCCAACCACCCTGCACACATTTCCTCCTCTTTCATGTTGACATCTAACCCCCCCCCCCTCTCCATCTCTGCTTGCTGCCACTTTTATCTTCCCGTTCTCCACTTTCCACTGTGCTTTCTTACCCTCCCTTTCCACTGCGTATTCCCTCCGCTGTCTTTCTCCATCCGTCCTTCCTCCCAGTCTTGTTTCATTTCACTTTCTTCCTCCTCTAACCCTTAACCAATCCCCCTCCAATGTGTTCTCTCTGTGCTGCCTGCACCTCCCTCTGAACTCTTTCCTGCCGGATGTATTTTGGCCATTTTCTAAAGCTCACCTTCTCTCTTTGTTATCTCCACACTTTCTTTGTCTGTACTAGACGTTACTACAGCCATCTTTAGGGTCTAATTCTGTATAGAGTTCATTGATGTGTTTACACCTCCATGACCTAGAGCCTTTGATACTTTAAAAACCCTCCCAGTATAATTTTTTCTGATCAGATGAGGTAGGCTCCAAGGTTTTTCTAAGATGGAAACTGGGTCATTGCAGCAGCATGAAAAGAGGTATCGGTTGGAGAACAAAGTGTACAGAAAAAGGGGAGAAAAGTAAAAAATTCCATTGTCCTGCAGATATGGAAAGCAAAAACCTATCTTACTACCCAAAGAGAATTTAAATGAGTCTTCCTTCGTCTCAACTATGGTTTTTTTTTGTACTGCCTTTTCAAAGAGATGTGTTCATGCTCATACATTTTGACTGAAGTGTCCCAGATCCCCAGAATCTGACGTCAGATCACTTGCAAACCGTCCATAACACAAACTCTTCTATCATATTTCTGGGGTTTTTTCATTGCATCGCCTCCCCCCCAACTCCTGTTTCTGTTACATTTTTCTTTCTTGAACCGAGGTCAGTCAGCAGAACAGAATCATTAGTGGAATAACTTTGGGGTTTAATCACAGTAAAAAAAAACTCCCACCGGTATCAAAAGTGAAAACGTTGTCATACCAGCAAGGTACAAGCAGTCAAAGGAACATTGAGGGAGGACTTTTTACATTAACAATGGCCTCATATGTTCAATCTAATAGAGTAAAGCATGTCCTACTTCTTGTTTGTTTTAAATCGCTGTACTTTTTTGTAATATTCCAATGATCCAGTAAAAACGACACCGCTCCTCATTTTATTACAAGGTAGACTCATTCTGTCTCTATCCATCCAACCAACCAATACTGACTCCCTCTCCATTTTCAAATCACGTCTCTTCACACTGACATATCCACCCTGATCACATCACACGTCCTGTGTTTTTATTGATTATATCGTGTTGTTTTTGTGCTATTTTGTTTTGTGTACCTTGTACGGCGACCTTGAGAGCTTCGAAAGGCGCCTTTATAAATAAAATGTATTATTATTATTATCCATCGTCACCAGTATATCCGGAGTTTGTACACGGAGGAAACCGTTCACTTCACTTGGGATAAGGACTCATTCCCAACTCAAAGTGGACAGTCCATTTGTTTCTTGCTAAGCATCAATGGTTTCTAAAGGTTTCTATTTTCTCAGCACTACCAAGCTTTTCCCAGTTCAAGAGCACTTCTTGTTTTGTTTTGAAAATCGTTGTACTTTTTTGTAATATTCCAATACAAGGTAGACTCATTCTGTCTCCATCCATCCATCAATCGTTACCAGATTATCCGGAGTTGAGACAGAGGAACCAGTTTACTTCACTTGGGATAAGGACTCATTCCCTACTCGAAGTAGACCTTCCATTGGTTTTTTGCCAAGAATTCATGGTTTCTAAAGGTTTTTATGCTCTTGGCAAATGATTTCTCCTAATGAGCTTTTCTCAGTTCAAGAGTAAAAAGACACAGCATGTCCTACTTCTTGTTTTGGAAATTGCTGTACTGTTTGTCATATTCCAATAAAAAGGTAGACTCTTTCTGTCTCTATCCATCCATCAATCAATCAATCCATCCATCCATCAATCGTCACCAGCTTATCCGGAGTTGAGACACAGAGGAACCAGTTCACTTCATTTGGGATAAGGACATTCCCAACTCAGTCCATTTGTCTCTTGCTAAGCATCAATGGTTTCTAAAGGTTTATATTTTCTTAGCAAATGTTTTCTACTACCAAGCTTTTCCCAGTTCAAGAGTACAAAGACACAGCATGTCCTACTTCTTGTTTTGGAAATTGCTGTACTTGTTTGTCATATTCCAATAAAAGGTAGACTCATTCTGTCTCTATCCATCCATTCGGAGGAGGAACCAGTTCACGTCACTTGGGATAAGGACTCATTCCTAACTCAGTGTAGACAGTCCATTTGCTAAGAAATAAAGGTTTTTATTTTCTCAGCAATTGGTTTCTCCTAAAATAAAGCAATTACATTAAAGTATTGGAAACTCTTGACTCATCTCGCCTCTAGTATGGCAGAATTTCCAACCCCCTTTTCCCCGTTCCCCATCTACTTGTACTGGTAATAAAAAACACTTAAGTGAGCCACATGTTCAGAGTTGCTGCCCCACAAACTTTGACTCAATCAGTTTCCAAACTGCTTTCCTCTCGGTGCCATCTTAAGACCATTTGTTCATCTTTTATTCAGCAGTTTTCACTTCCTATGAAATGAAGATGACTGCAGTGTCAAGATGCATCTGGGAAAACTGAGCACTGAGAACATTTACATAAAGTCAGTAATTCCAATTTCAGTTACAAAGACACCGAGGCAACATTAAGTGCCTACTGCAATCAAAACAACCATCTTTCACTATTTGAAAACGTAAATGTGCACCAGTTTAATCAAAGTTGTTGCATTATTTACCCAGAAACTAACAGCTTTAAAAGCTCTAAAGCAGTCATAGCTTACACCCTGCTCTACAGGACAGGGGATACAGCATTTTGAAGCAACATCATGTCATGCAACAAAGCTGGAAGGTGACGTTATCCTTTGTTAATCATTGTAAATATATTGCAGATTTTTCCCTATGCCTTTCTGCTAAATCTGTAACTGAAATGTCCTTTGTTACAAGAAAACGGCTTGTGTTTTTATGGGTTTCAATATCAGTAAAGCATGCTACGACCTTGGTCACAGAGTGTTATTGAAGGAAGCTTCTTGTTGTCACTGAAGGTGTGAACAACAAGTCCCGGAGCAATGGTGTCAAACTGATTAATCTCTGCCAAACTACGCTGAGACAAGATAGAAATGTAACGATGAACTCCTAAAACTAAGAGGCTTAATAGGGGGGCCTAAAAAGCTAACATTAGGCTATAAAGGAACTACAGCACGGTCACATGACTTCACGTCACCACGCTAAGCTAAAAGTGGCTAATGTTCGGTTATAAAGGAACTATTGACTTCCAGACAAGGGAACAGGAAGTGGTTAAATGTTAAGTCTTTTCTGGGTTGTAGGACTTTTTCCTGCACCATTCTGTACTGATATACAGCAAGGAGAGACATTCAATAACTTAGTCATTATATCCAAATCTCATTGTTTTAAGCACCAATAGTCAACCCTATACAATCTACATTGAATACATTTGTCTCCATATCTCCAAGCCTCAAGATTGCAGTTGTACTTGAAAGCTGCTGCACTCGTCATTTCAGCCGTGACTCTCGAGATAAACACAGTGTCCTTTATATGTCCTTCTGATATTATCTTTAAGTTCATCATCTTGTCAATCTGCTTTGCCATGCACGAAATTGGGTGGATGGCTTGTTTTGCAGTTGCTATTATAACAATATTTTCTGCAATCTTAAAACACTGAGCACGTGCGAGGGTAAATTGCCAACATAAGGTGTTTTCCTGTATACAAACTCAGAATAACTCAGCACCTCCCAGGCTAATGGCCACTTGGGATGATTTGGAAACAAGGGAAACTCGAGCAACAAGAAGCAAACACTGTGAAATTACAATAATGATGATCTAAAATATTACTGGGTCTTACTTTGTAGCTATATATGGAACAGATATCCATAATCTAGAGGACAAAATTAAAGAGGCAGCAGGAAGTGAAGTCATGTGACCGTGCTGTAGTTTCTTTATAGCCCAACATTAGCCACCTTTAGCTTAGCGGTGGTGACGTGAAGTCATGTGACCGTGCTGTAGTTCCTTTATAGCCCAACATTAGCCTCCTTTAGCTTAGCGGTGCTTATGTGAAGTCATGTGACCGTGCTGTAGTTCCTTTATAGCCCAACATTAGCCACCTTTAGCTTAGCGGTGGTGACGTGAAGTCATGTGACCGTGCTGTAGTTCCTTTATAGCCCAACATTAGCCGCCTTTAGCTTAGCGGTGGTGACGTGAAGTCATGTGACCGTGCTGTAGTTCTTTTATAGCCCAACATTAGCCACCTTTAGCTTAGCGGTGGTGATGTGAAGTCATGTGACCGTGCTGTAGTTCCTTTATAGCCCAACATTAGCCACCTTTAGCTTAGCGGTGGTGACGTGAAGTCATGTGACCATGCTGTAGTTCCTTTATAGCCCAACATTAGCCACCTTTAGCTTAGCGGTGGTGACGTGAAGTCATGTGACCGTACTGTAGTTCCTTTATAGCCCAACATTAGCCTCCTTTAGCTTAGCGGTGGTGACGTGAAGTCATGTGACCGTGCTGTAGTTCCTTTATAGCCCAGCATTAGCTTTTTACTTCATAAATCAAACTGTGGAGATTATCCTGCTGAACAAAACGTGTAAATATCATAAACGTTTGTTTGACACAGAGATTATTTTCTGACACGATCCAAAATCACGTGGAGAAATCCCATTGTCTTTTTGCCGAGGGACCGTTTTATCTGTCTGGAAAATAAGTAAGGCTTTCTGACTTTTGTACGTTTTTACATGCTGGTTAACAACATATGTTGAATCTGAACCAAAGGGGTCGTACGAGCTGCAGACAGAGATAGAACGATGTGAAGCGACTGAACTACATCCGACCTTCTGTTCCTCCGGGTGCTTGTTTGATATGTTCTCCGTGGGGGAGTGAGTATTTATGTGTGTATAAATCACTTAAGTGTGTGTGTGTCTCCTTAGCAGCGGTATTTATGATTAATGAGGTTGTTTTCTTTCCCCCCCATATGTCAACGCCACATGCATGCAAGTGGGTTCTTTATCATCTATACTAAATGATTTATAGCTACAAGAATAACCAGTGGTGGATTTTAATACGGTGGAAAGTGGACCTTTTAGTTTGACAATAACAATAAAGACTGTTTTTATTAGTTTGAAAGTTAGCCTTTTAGTTTAAAAAATAAATGCTTTTTTATATTCATATCTTGGCTTTTTTGTTATTCTATTTCATATTATTTAGACTCCAAAGTCCTTCAGTTGCACAGATAATAACGAGGTTTATTTTTCTATCTATTGAGATACAAATAATGAAATATATTTACTGCAACTGTGTACATTTATCATGATACAATTGAACAAAACCCTGTTGAAAAATATTGAAATATTGGAACGGATGCTTGATTAAGTTTCGTTTAAATTAGTCAACTATGTCTTGATGTATTATTTGAGTACTCTCTACGTTATAGTATCTACAAAGTCATAATTTTAAGGTGTATTCAAGACAAAGTTCCTCAAAGCAGATTGTTAAAATTACTTGCATTGGTTATTTATATTTGGAAAAATGTGTGTGAGGTTTTTTAGATCTGATTTATATCGATGTGTGATGTCTTCTTGTAAACCCATGCTGTGCAGATATGCGTTTACGTTTGTGAAAAGCCTCCGAGAGCCTTAGTGTAACCGAGGCATTAGTCTACTTCCCTTTAATTAGTCAGAACAAACAAATTAACATGAGTGCAGCTCCTCGGCTGATTTAAATCAAACGACGGTGAGGGAGGCTGTGTCCTGAAAACAACCGTTACCCTTTAGAGCAGCTGAGTCTAACTCACAGGAAGATATCTATTAGCTTTTGGGATTAGTTTCAAGAAAACGTGTGACCTTTGAACGAACATCCGCAACATTCATCTGTTTGCAACTTACACATTATTTATCTAATATATCAAAGGGTATATGCAGGAATCCTGAAGTCAAATGTAAGACCTTTTAAGACCTTTTTTAAGACCCTTTCCATACATTTTAAGACCTCATCGCCACCTGGAGTTTTAACCGGTTACCTTGGCGACACACTTTACCTCACATTTACTATATACAGTATTGATTGTCCTTCCTCCTTATCTTCCAACCATTTGGACGCAGACTTGCATTTCCCCATAACGATGTTGTTTAACAACCGGCGTAAACGGACCTTCGCGCGCTATCAAGCAGTGAGCGTGCGATGTCCTGTTCAGATGACGTCACATCCAACGGGATGCCATAAATAAACTACACAGAATCACACTACACACCTACGCAATGATTACATTCAGGCAGACTGTAGAATACAACCTCTTTGGACAATTGATATACTTATTGAAAACAAGCTACAAAATGTAATACCTTGGGAAATGCTGTTTAATACTTTTTAATAGCCTTAATTTTCGCTAAATTGATTTATCAACTTTGAATACTTTTGAAGACCCCGCGGACACCCTGTATCATATTCCAATTACTTGGCGTTTAATCACGGCAGCGTTTATTACGGACCCAGAATCATCACTTTAGTAACAGCTGAAACAGAGGGGTATGAGGCTAGAATGATCTGTTTGGTATTTCGGGCAAAACACTTCATAGACATGTTTTTTATATATTGTTATATATCTGAGACCTATAATATATGCCTACAAATAGTATAATAGGAGACCTTAAAGTGTGCGGACGAGCTCCTTGAGTTCGATCTTACCTTCTCCATCTCCACGCTCTTCCTCTTGCGCGCCGACCGGGTGATTTTGACGGTGACGGAGTTTTCCTCTCCTTGGCGCCTCAGAGCCATGCGGTTCGGCTGCAGAGAGCTGAAGGAAATCTCCATCTCCGGCCGAGGGAAACGACTCATCCTGCCGTTCTCCGTGGAAATCTCAGAGGCGTCCAAAACCGACGGGTAGCCATTGGAGCTCTGAGGGGAAATGGTGGGAAAATACTGAATGTAAAGCAAGGCAAGTTTCTTTATATAGCACCTGCAGGTTTCTGGTAGTTTGTTCCAGATATTTGGAGCATAATAACTGAACTTCTCCAGGTTTAGTTCTGACTCTGAAGTACTACATTTCCATTCATTCTGGCCAATCCACTGGTGCATCCTTTGAGTTTTTATTTCTAGCCGTCATTATTGTGTTGCAAGTGTTAAAGTCAATCTGTTATCCTATCCCAATTGTGGCTGAAATGTAATAAAAATATATACTTATGTTACATCATGAGTGTAAACCCAAGTTAATGTCTGGATTAATGAAGTTTATAACTATTAAAAAATGTCCTTACCTGGCTGCTGACGGACAGTCTGTTGTCCCGCCTTCCTCCTGACTTCCTCTTGATGCCTTCACTCTGGGGTTTCCCAACCAATGTTGCAGGGCTTTCGCTTTCAGTGGTTTTAGTCTGTTGGAGGCGGAATAGGAGTAGTTTAAAACAATATTGATGCATTTAAAGCTTTATTCAAATGCGTCTTATTTCTACATTTATAGATAGATAGAGTTAACAATTAAAAATAATGTTGCCACATCCAGCAACCTCTCAGAGACAGAGTGATGGATGATTCTAACAGATGTTATTTAGGGTGTTTTCTTTAAAGACTCACCTGTGTTTCCTCCTGTTTGGTGTTTGCAGCTTCGAGCTCTTCCTTCAGTCGCAGGATCTCAGAGTCTCGTTCAGAAAGAGCCGCCTGAAGCTCCGCCATGACACCTTCACCATCAGCAGACTGAAACAGGAAGTTAACGGACGTTAGGTTTTCTGTTGCTAACCCATCCTCTCTTATAAAAAACCTGTAGTATTTTTGACTCTTTATTTTAAATTATACAGAATATTTTATATTGTTTATATTTGATATAATATTTTTCCTTTTTTCGTTTTATTTGTAATTGTTCATTCTCTTTTCCACATTTTTAAGTATTGTCTTTTAATGTCTGAACACACTTCTGCGACAAAAGAATTTCCCAAATTTGGATCAATAAAGTATATATCTATCCATCCATCTATCTATCTATCTATCTATCTACCTACCTGTCTGTCTATCCATCTGTCTGTCTGTCTGTCTATCCACCTACCTACCTACCTGCCTACCTATCTATCTATCTACCTACCTATCTATCTACCTACCTACCTGCCTGCCTGCCTGCCTGCCTGCCTATCTACCTACCTACCTACCTGCCTATCTACCTATCTACCTGCCTGCCTGCCTATCTACCTACCTACCTACCTACCTACCTACCTGCCTGCCTACCTATCTACCTACCTATCTACCTATCTACCTGCCTGCCTGCCTATCTACCTATCGTTTCCAAAGCAAAGAACCACTGATATAGGTGAAAATGAGACTAAAACAAAATAAATACATTCTTGGGGATAGGAAGCAGGCTTAACAATGGTTATTATTATTATTTGAAAATACTGACACAAATCAAAGTAATTTTTACAAATAAAATGCAAAATTAATTAATTACTTAATTAAAGGTGGGGTAGGTCATTTTGGAGAAACCAGCTCGAGTGCGTTAGAATTTGAAAATACACAGCCGGAAAAAATCTGCCACTTCCTTACAGAGCCCCTCCTCCAACACACACGAACGCGCACATGACCAATGAGGGCACGAGATAAGTTTGTGCACAGATGGAAGGCTGACAGGCAGGTAGGCCATCCAGTTACTTTAGCCGGGCCGGCTCAGATGATTGGTCGTGCTTTTTACAGCGCGACGGCTTCCACAGATGATGTTTTTTTTATGGATTTTTTGTCAAAGCACTTCAGATATTCATTGCTATCGGGATGTTAAGAGCATTGGAATATAACAAGTGTATCTCGAGCCGGTTTCTCAAACTTACCTAACCCACCTTTAATACATTATTTTGTATGTATTTACTTATTTTTAGGCCTACAATTTTAAATAAATAAACAAATAAATAAGGATGTATTTATTTTTTATAGCTGACTGAAAGGTGGAAACACGTTGATTTTCTGTACGCTCATATCACATTTTTGCCAAAAGATGTTAATTAAACTCAATTTCTGGTCAGAATTTAGGTCATGCATACCTGAATTTAGCATTTGTTTTAATCTATTGTCTAACTTACTTTCTAACAATGTCAGTGTCATGTCAATATCAACATGTTATCATTAATTTAGTATATAAACACATGTATATTTGCCTCAACACAACAAAGCAGGGCATCAGGTGTGATATTTTGGTGCTGGACAGTTTACTTATACCTGTTGTTATGAGCAAAATAATGTTGAGTTGGTGCACTAGAGATATAAAAGTTGACCACCTCATACTTATTGGTGTGCCTGCATGACATTTGAAGGCATTTCCAAGCACCACATGCACAAAAACGAGGAGCAGAGAATGAAAAAGAGCCCTGCAGTGTGGATATTTCACTGCTTTATCGAGTTGTCCTTCATATCATCCGTGGATTCCCAGATAAAGACGCCGGGCATAAAATTAGCGGCTATTATCCGTCCAATTTCTAAATCAATACAGCTCTAACCAGACATGAGCGGAGCGTCAATTTGATTTGTGGAATCCTTACAGCCTGCCCTTCACACCGGCTGTTCTGCAGCTGTGTGTCACAATGACAGATATTATGTCATTCTGAAAAAGCTCACAGAAGCTCAGCGGGGAAATGTTATGCAACTCATCGGAAACAGAGATGTTAACGGAGCTGAGACACCAGGAAACACTAATGCAGTTTAACAGAGCAGGAAGAAAATAAAAAGATGTGACAAGTGGAAGACGTTATTGACCCCAAAGCCTGGAAAGCTGCTCAAAAGTTTAAGAACATCTGCCGCCATGTTCACCCGTAGAAAAGGGTGTTCTATAATGTATCTGCTTCTGTTGAATTGTGTTGCAAACCAGCATACAGTCAGTGTTTCTGTTAGCTTGTATTTCTGAAGACTTCTCTGTAGAAGTTTGGCAAATTTAAGTCACTCTGGTCAAATTGTTTTGTGTAAATAATTTGCCTTAAGCACAATTTAAAGATTTGACCATATGTTCTTTTTCCCTGCCTGACATTTGGGTGTGCTCTTGCAAGAGATCCTATATCTAAAAAGTTGAAATAACACTGAATGAAACCCTTGTTGCTTCAAACTCTCAGTGAAGTTTCACCTCTGGATGAATCTTGACGTTTACAGCAGGTGATTCTGCTTTAACGGATGATGGGAACGAATGATCATTAATTGGGCCGTGTGCAGAGGGTGAAGCACACTACTAGGATGTCTCAAACTACTTTTTCCTGAAGGTGAAACAATCCAATAAAAGCCATCACAGGAGGAATGATATCTGGAAATACGAGCATGTATCCTCCCTCTATCTCTAAATGCTCCTGGTCAGTCGCTTCGGTGTAAAAAGCAGACCCTTCTGACATCTTCAGTGTGTGTTATGCTAGATCAATTCTGAACACTTATGTAAATATATTAAACATGTTCATACAAATGCTCAACTTCTTACTCTGATATCCTGTTTCAATAGTTACTTTATCCCTTTATTTTTGCGTGTGTGAATCCTTATTTTAACTCTCACGCTGTTGCTGCCACAAACTCCTGAATTTCCCCAAGGGGATAAATAAAGTTCCATCTTATCTTATGTTCTCTGTGTTGCACTGACCTCTGCTGGTGGTGGTGTGTGTGTGTTATTGTTCTGCAGCTGCTGGATGAGCTTCTCTTTCTCCACTTGGCTGGAGAGCAGCTTCTGTAACTGCACCTCCAGAGCTGAAACCAAAGTGTCTCTCTCCTTCCTCCATTTCTCCATCAGCTGCTCCTTCTCCGCCAGCTGGGAGGACAACGACTCCTGGGAACACACAGACTTGAAGATGCAGGAAAACTTCAGAGGAAATACTGCTTTTGTTCTGTATTGTTAGTGTGTGTGTGAGAGGGAGAAAGACATACAAAGAAATGTAGAATATTATAGTCTTGTGACCATGTTTTATCCTCCGTACGGTGGCCTTTTAGGACATTTCACCTCTATGTTATCACATTAGGGTTACCTAAAAAATGCTTTTCTCTGACTGTTTACATTTTTTTTAAAAGCGGTCTTTTTGGGCTCGCCATCTTCTAACGTTACACTCAGTAACAACATATTTCTTCGCTGCTCGACAGTTGTTTGACGAGTTCGCTGATCACCATTATCTTAATATTGGCATCGTAACTTCGCCTCTCTTGTTTATTAACTCGCCTACTTTTGATCCATTCTGTTGGAGTTGATCTCTGTGTCTTTCCATCTCTCTCCTGTTTTTTTTGTATTTGATTTGATTTATTTCGAATGTGTAAAACAATAATACAAAAAACAATAATAAGAAGGAAACACGAGAATTATGATACTGTACAAACTGAAGCAGCGTCAAATTGATAAGCAAAAATATGACTGACTCTAAATTAAATATATATATAAATTATATTATTATGTTATATAAACAAATGATTTACTTAATTAGACATCAGAAAAGGGGTGGGAAGAAGTTTACACTTATTTAATCCCACCCTGTCTTCCAAAAACTAAATTATTAACATATATATATATTTTATGTTGCTGTGTACAGTTGCTTTAAGACAGTGTCTCTCTGGGGGAGCACTCGTTTGGTGCGATCTGTTGTTGTTCACATCGAAAAGTCTAGACCCCGAATATAAGACGACTCTTTTTGGGCTCGAAACGCTAACTGTCATGAGTCTAAACAAGATTTTTTTTAAGCTGCAGGTTGACTTTATCTCAGCTGTGCTTCGAGATGACGGCATGTTTTGATATGATTGTGTATTTATTTAAACAAGGACCATGCATACAAATACATTAATCTCAGAGAAGAGATTAATTACGCTAATTTCCATCTGCAGTCCTGAGGCACGTACACAACAATCAACAAACACTAAAAAACATTGCATCATCTCTATCACACAAACAATTATAAAACACGATTAAAGTACAGTATCCTCGTGTTCATACCAGCTGGCTCTGCTGTCGGCCGTGCCGCTCTCGGTGTTCAGCGAACTTCCTCATCTCCTGGTTCCTCTTGTCCTCCGCCTCTTTAGCCTGGCCAATCAGAAGCAGCTTCTCATCGAGCCACTTCCTGCGCTCGCTCTGATGTTTCTCTGCACACAGCTGGTAGAAAACAAAGAGGAAAATAGGTTTAACACAGGGGGGTCAAACTCAAGGATTTGGCCCTCGACTTCATGTCATGTGGCCCTCAAGAGCTCTGAAATAATAAAATATGTTTATTACACGGTTACATGCTGCTTTACAGAAGCACGTTGCCCATAAACTACATGTCCCACAATGCATCTCATTTTGTGACAAAGCACTGAAGAGACTTGCAATTATTTGTCCCTAGACTTCTGCTTTCAGACGTAGTTAATTATGAAGTTATTACCCTATCCGATAATAATCCAATGCAGAGGCAATAAAGTAATTTAATACTCTATTTTATATATATTTATATAGTCTTATATCGGACGCGATGCAATTCTTGGGGGCGGTGCGATTACATGTAAAGTCAATGCAAGGACGCGGACAGACGCAAATTCGAGTTCAATTTTTTCAACTCGAGCGTCAAATTCGCATGACGCGATCTCGCGCTAGCCAATCAGCGGTGAGGATCTCAGCCTGCCGTCATTGACGTAGAACCAGAAAACAAAAACATCAGCCGTTAGCTGTTAGCCCTCAGAGCTCACAGCTCCTCATATCTGTTCAGAAACTAGACAAAAGTTAAACAAGTACAAACCACAGACTGTCTGTGTCATGGAGAATACAGTCGCTGGTTTATTCATGTCTGTAGGCCGTTGTTGTGAGTGTGGACGGTCGGAGCATATACAACGTTAGCTTAGCCGATCTCCATTCAGACAACACACATTTTAAAAGGTGTTTCGCCTGCCGTCTGTCTGCAGACTTGTCAAAGCATTAATTCATGGTTTTTACTAACCGGTATCAGTATGTTGTTACTTCGGCATCATTTTGAAACGTGTATTATAATTAAATCACGGTCAAATATGTTCATCTTGTTGTAGTTGTAGCCCCCGAGCCAGCGCGTCTTGTTTGAATGATGCGAGTAAACACAGATGACAGCCGCGGTGAAAATCGAGCGTTTAGAGCGATGCGATAAGAGCGAAGCGAATATTCGCATCGCTTCCGGTGTGAACGCAGCATTAAAGTTACAATCGGCCCTTTGAGTGCAACCATAACGCTGATGTGGCCCGCCATGAAATTGAGTTTGACACCCGTGATTTAACATGTGGATTGAGCTAAATCCCAAATGAAATGCCTATATATAAAGAAAGTCTTCCTAGTTGTTATTAAAGAACTTCAGTACATAGAGTATAAGTGTGTGTGTGTGTTGTCTGGTTGCTTTGAAATGAGATATGTTCTAGTTTAAAGCCAGTTTTTGTACGAGGATCAGTGATTTACAAATAGTGTCGCACCAAATGTGTGGACATTTTAGAAAGATAAGTGACGGATTGTTGATTTATCCAACTTTTAAAATGTGTCCTTCGTTACCTTGAAGCGTTCCTGTGACTGGGCCACTTCCTGTTTGGCCTGTTTGAGGTCATCCGATTGGCCGGTGCTTTGATCGTGTGCATCGTTTCCACGGCGATCCTGCTGCAACAACATCCCTTTCAACTTCTCCACCTCTGAAACCAGAGAAGAAGACACAGAAAATGTTGTTTTAATCAGGATCAGAAACTTGATGTCGTGGTGCATAAAAGTAAAACTAAAATGTAAAAAGACAGCTAGAGAACTATTTGAAATATATATCAAAATCACAAAGGTCAAGGTGAACAGGTGAGTTTTTAATGAAGACTTGAAGATGTCCAGGGAAGCAGCGTGTTTTGTGTGATAAGACAATCAATGCTCTATTTTTGTTTTTTTGGCTCCTTACCGCTGGAGAGCTCCTGGATGACGTTGAGTTTCTCCTCCAGGACGGTTTCCATCTGCTCCTGCGTCTCCTCCTGCTCCGTCAGAGCCAGACGCATATCCTCCATCACACGCTGCGTGGCT
Organism: Dissostichus eleginoides; assembly: GCA_031216635.1. Classification (NCBI taxonomy): domain Eukaryota; kingdom Metazoa; phylum Chordata; class Actinopteri; order Perciformes; family Nototheniidae; genus Dissostichus; species Dissostichus eleginoides. The sequence continues at coordinate 30,136,229 of CM062278.1, forward strand.
TCAAGGTCTAAAAGTACACACACAAACACAAACAGATGTACAGGTTTAAACACAGACAGAATTACCCAAAATAAACACCTTGCTCCATCACAGCAAAACAGGTACAACTAAATGTAAAGATAAATATCTTTCAACATAAAGGACAGATGGCTCACTCACACAGTCACACACAGTCTCACAGTCTCACACACACAGTCACAGTCACACAGTCTCACACAGAGTCACACAGTCACACACAGTCTCACACAGTCACACATACACACAGTCTCACACAGTCACACAGAGTCACACAGTCACACACAGTCACACACACAGTCACACACACAGTCACACAGTCACACAAACTGTCTCACAGTCACAGTCACACACAGTCACACACACAGTCACAGTCACACACACGTTTGCAAATTATTTATCTATTATATCATTCCATCTACTTGTATATGGACTCTTCTTGCACTATTTCTATTTTCTTGCACATCTCAAAACATTCTCTTGCACTATTTTATCTTTTTTATGTGTTCTATGTCCTATATATATTCATGCTGCTCTGTTGGAGGAGCCTGGGACTTCAGTTTTTCATTGCCATATCTCCACTGTAGCTAATGTGCACATGTTGATAAAGCCTTGAAACAAACACACACATTGTTTACCTTTGCAGGATTTCTGGTGGACCGTGTCAGTCTTGGAGTCAGATGATTGTTCCTAAAGGAGTGAAGGAAGGCGAAGGAGATCAATAATACACATAATAATAATAATAATAATACATTATATTTATATATAATTTTCTAGAAAGTCAAAGAAATGTTACAGAGCATAAAAACATAATTTTACAGAGCATAAAAACATAATTAAAACAACACACTTCAAATATATAAAACACAACATTAATTACAGATTAAAAGCAGCTCTGAAGAGGTGAGTTTTGATTTGGGATTTGAACAACATCAATACGCCAGTAAGGAGATCAATACGCCAGTAAAGAGATCAATACGCCAGTAAAGAGATCAATACGCCAGTAAGGAGATCAATACACCAGTAAAGAGATCAATACACCAGTAAAGAGATCAATACGCCAGTAAGGAGATCAATACACCAGTAAAGAGATCACTACACCAGTAAGGAGATCAATACACCAGTAAAGAGATCACTACACCAGTAAGGAGATCACTACACCAGTAAGGAGATCACTACACCAGTAAGGAGATCACTACGCCAGCAGATCACTACACCAGTAAGGAGATCACTACGCCAGCAGATCACTACACCAGTAAGGAGATCACTACGCCAGCAGATCACTACACCAGTAAGGAGATCACTACGCCAGCAGATCACTACACCAGTAAGGAGATCACTACACCAGCAGATCACTACACCAGTAAGGAGATCACTACACCAGTAGATCACTACACCAGTAAGGAGATCACTACATCAGTAAGGAGATCACTACACCAGTAGATCACTACACCAGGAGATCACTACATCAGTAAGGAGATCATTACACCAGTAGATCACTACACCAGTAAGGAGATCACTACATCAGTAAGGAGATCACTACACCAGTAGATCACTACACCAGGAGATCACTACATCAGTAAGGAGATCACTACACCAGTAGATCACTACACCAGGAGATCACTACACCAGTAAGGAGATCACTACACCAGTAAGGAGATCACTACACCAGTAAGGAGATCACTACGCCAGTAGATCACTACACCAGGAGATCACTACACCATTCAAAGGGAAATCTATCGGACTACATCCTGGCACTGAACAGGGAGTTTCTTCTAAAAACCCTTGAGAAATGTTGGTGTGTTTTTTGGAAAAGAGGGATGTTTTTTACCAGTCTGAGTGTCTGGATGGTTCTGTCTCTGCTGGCGATGTCAGACTGAAGCTGCCTCTTGGATTTCTCTATGTCGGTCAGCTTCTGCTTCGAAAGCTTCTCCTCTTCTCTCATGGACGAGATCTTCGGGAAGAAACAAGAGATTACACAACATCACACATACAAGTCATTTTGGGCTCGTGTCCACAAAGCTGCGCCAGCGTCTTTCTAAAATGGTTTCCTTTATAAATCGCCTGCTTGCGATACAATAACAATTAAAAGACTAGATATGGGCCTAATAAGGCAGCAGAACCACAAGAATAATAACTCTCCCGTAATAATAACACCACACAAATAAGGTCTATTCTTATGTAACAAGACATTATTAAATATATTCTAAAGTTGCCCCTTTTCACACTTTGTAAATATATGTATAATGACTAATAAAGAGCCAACATACTGCTAACAGCATATTAATCTGTTAAGCCCTGAGCCTGTTTTTCAGGTCTCAGGCTCGAAAATGACATTCCCAGAACAAAAGACTATATCTTCACTTTTAAAAGGGGTAAATGAATAATCTTTTTTCTCAAAGCAATGATAAACCTTTGAGTTGGATGTAGATAGTCAGAATCAATATAGATGTTTTTATTTTAAAGTAAATTCAGATTGAACATAGTAAGAAAATGTAAATTATAGTGTCCGTCCAAAAAAACACATTACTTATAGTGAAAGCCACCCTTGAATGATGGGATCGGAGACTAAAAGCTTTAGGAATCCAAACTATAACATATAATAAGTACCCTGTATCAAGATTGATGCAAAACAAGTGACATTTGACCTTTTTAGAGAGATTTGGCACCAAAAAACCCACTTCTGGGGTCATTTGGGTGCATTTTTCCATATCTCTGGAACCCATCGGTCGATTTTGGACATTGACACCTCTTTTTAACCGTTAGAGCCAATAGGATCGAGGGGAAGTTCCTAAATCCATCTAAACATTTCCATTGAGGAGTGAGAGTGATGCGCACGCAGCTTGCCCAAACCGAAAGCTATGTTACGCTCTGAAAACTGAAAACTGAAAACTGCGCTTTTTGCCATAAATATGAGATGGATTATCGGTAATCATTTCAAAGTGACACAGACACATTGGATTAACCTATGGATTAACCTTCAGCAGCGTTTTTATCGTTTTAATGCCATTGAAGACAACTTTTGATCAGAAAACAGCAAAGGTAAGACATTTGCCGTTTTGGTTTAGTAAAGCTACGTTGTGTGATGTCTGGGTTTGCTTCCACTGCCCTGAGTTTTGATCGCTCAGTGATGATACTTATACCTCTAGAATCTGTGGAATCTCATATTTAATCTGATATCTTGTCTGTGCAGTTCCGATAAGTAATAAAGTATTTATACCGTGAGTTCTGTGCTAAGTGCGTTAGCATTTTTCGCTCAGGGCTCATTCAGAGGCTCGGCGTTACCCTTGTGTTTTTTTTTCGGTAAAAAAAAATTCATATCGTCAGATTTCCCGTTAAGTGGGTATGACACATTAATAGGTTGTAAAATGTTAAGAAGCCCTGAGACGCAGTTTCGTGAAAAAAAACAGGTTAAGACCAAAACTCAGGTACAACAACTTCCTTACTTGCAATAAATAAGAACTAATTAGAGGGTTATTGAGGAAAAACTCAACTAATGGCTTATTACTTGTAGAATATGGTCATGTAGAATAACGCATTAATAAGTGTTTTATAATGACTAATAAAGAGCCAATATAGTGCTAATATGCATGTTAATTAACAACTAGTTGATGGTGAATATGTGTTCCCTCGACAAAAAAAGCAACAGGATTTCTCCATAGGATTTTGGAATATTGTAAAAAATAAGGTCTGTGGAAAACGAACCTGTTTGATAAATGCACGTTTTGTTCAGCCGGATAATCTCCACAAGTCTACCCTACTTTATAATGTTCTAAACATAAATCTAACGGCCAGAAGCTAAATGCTAAAGTTATGCTATAAAGGAACTACAGCCGAGTCCAGCAGCACGACTTCAACGTCACGCCAACTTCAGATCCATATTCAAACATACAGATTCTAAATGGTACGAGTTGAAGCGTTTGTTTGAACAGTTGCAGGAGGCAGGTACTTGCTCTCAAGCAGAACAGGGCAAACTAACTTAGAGGAGTGTTTACGTGTTCGGCGTAATGACGTACAACGTCCTCGACAACTTCTGTAGTCCTATTCAGCCACTTGGTAACACAGGGTATATGCAGGAATCCTGAAGTCAAATGTAAGACCTTTTAAGACCTTTTTTAAGACCCTTTCCATACATTTTAAGACCTCATCGCCACTTGGAGTTTTAACCGGTTACATTGGCGACACACTTTACCTCACATTCACTACATACAGTATTGATTGTCCTTCCTCCTTATCTTCCAACCATTTGGACGCAAACTTGCATTTCCCCATAACGACGTTGTTTAACAACCGGCGTAAACGGACCTTCGCGCGCTATCAAGCAGTGAGCGTGCGATGTCCTGTTCAGATGAAGTGAAGTCCAACGGGATGCCATAAATAAACTACACAGAATCACACTACACACCTACGCAATGATTACATTCAGGCAGACTGTAGAATACAACCTCTTTGGACATTATATACTTATTGAAAACAAGCTACAAAATGTAATACCTTGGGAAATGCCGTTTAATACTTTTTAATAGCCTTCATTTTCGCTAAATTTATTTATCAACTTTTAATACTTTTTAAGACCCCACGGACACCCTGTATCAACCATCGTTTTTCAGACACGTCAACTCTTCAGGAATCACCAGTGGGGTCACTGCTGATGTATTTAATGTCGTAGAACAAAACTTGATCCGTCTCTTCAATGTGTCTCAACCACAGACCTTATTTCCAGATATTTTCCCAAAACTAGTTAAAAAACCATTGACTCTGAGACGAGGGAACAGGAAGTGGTGAAATGCTGACTCACTTCCAGGTTTCAGGACTAATTCCTGCACCACTCTATGGAGCAAAGGATATAAAATAGACATCGTGTACCTCCTTCTGGACCTGCTGGATCTGCTTTTTGCAGTCAGACAGTTTTTCTTTGAGGTCTGACGCGTCGTCCTCTTTCCGCCGAAGGTCGACGCTCAGACTCTTCACTTTGTCCGAGTCCTGCTTGGTGCTTTCTTTTAGTCTGGGAGGAAGACATGAGAGATAACGATGAGCTGCAAACCATTCCTCAAAAACTGACAGAAGAGAGCACTGTGACCTCCTGAACTACAACAGCTTCTTTACACACTCTTTATGTCAAATAAATAAGACGCTCCCTCGACACAGAGGGACTTCAACGGCAGCGTAATAGGAAGAAAATGCATTTTACAATGACAGAATAATATAGTTTGATACAGGAGTGCAAGACAAGATAATACAGAGTTTCTTACCCTTTATCTCCAGAGAGAGTAGCATAATAAACTTCACGATAACAGGACAACACACTGAAGAATGCTCCGTGACAGGTAATTTGATGAAGTCCAATATAATGATATTACATGTTAGGTTGTTGTTAGCATCCTAAAGATCTAGCCATCCCACAACACTTGCTAATGGAGGACTAGAAGTACACCATATTTTTATCAAATGTGTTTTCAATTGAACTAGAGTTGAAAAAGGGCATTTTAATTCATGTTCAGCAGAGATCCTTCTTCGAGCATTGTGACTAACTGGGAGAGCAACAATCCATATAAAATACGAAACCCTAAAATAGGGGAAAACTGCCATTAAATATAAAATAGCCGACTTCCTGTTGGGTTTAGTCTTGCTTCAATATACTTTCGTTGTCGTTCCCATGCGTTACATTTTCCCACCAAATTTCATACATGTAGGACATTTGCTAAAATAGAGGTAGGTGGCGCTGTTGCCGTATGCCATCTTTTGAGTGAACATTTATGAATAAATCCAGAGCAGAGTTTGAGAAATCCCTTTCTGACAGCTATAGTTGCGGTCAAAAGTTTAGATACACTTTTAAAGAACATGTATTTCATGACAGTCTTGACTTTTCAATAATTACTGCAACTCTTATTTTTCTGTGATAGAGTGATTGGAACAAGATCCATACTGAGCTTCTTAAGGCCTCTACACACCGGCCCGACTTTGGGAGTCAGAAGCCGTCCGAAGCCGTCAGAGGCAGTCGGGCATTCGCGTCGCACTACTCAGGTTGGTGTGTCGTCTCTTTACGGCACATTTTCAACCCTCCCGCCTCCTCCCCGCCGCATGGAATCGGCGGCGGGAGGCCAAAGAACGTCGGGACAAATCAATCACTCTGATTGGCTGTTCAGCTTAGCGAATCAGTGCATCAGAAGTGAAGCGGAAGTGAGGGACCAAAACAAACGATAAGAAGGCACACACAGACGGCTAATCTTCCTAATTTTCATCTCACCCGGACGCAAGAGTTTCTTTTTTATCATGACGGCATGAAATGAAGAAAGTGAAGACCAACTGATCAACTGTTTATATTACTAAGTCTGTTCTTCTTCTCTCGGTGTATAAAACGCAGTCTGTCTTCCGGTTGTTGCCTCTTTTGAATGACGAATACACACTACCGCCGCCTGCTGGTAAGGAGAGTTATTGCCACTCGTCGGCTGAAGTATTTGCGGTGTGTTCGTAGGCGGGCGGCTTTATCCGACGAAGCCAACGAAGCCGACGTAGCTGACGTAAAAGTCGGGACGCCTTCGGTACGCGTTCTTTGGTCTCAGGTTGGTGTGTAGAGACCTTTAGACTTTTCCATTGTAGTGATGTGGCTGAGTCTAATGATTGTATCCTATGAGCCCTATTTAAAAGAGTTACCAGCTACAGTCAATTATAATCACTCACAAGAAGTTAAGAGGCCATGTCACAAAGTTAGATTGACACAAGTTTCTACATCGCTAAAATTGATCATTCATGTTGCTGTATGTATATTTTTGACCCGGCAGATTTGATCACATTTTCAGAAGACCCATTTTAAATTCATAAAAGAACCAAACTTCATGATTTTAGTTTTGTGACAAAGTAGTATGAGCTCCAATCCCTCTATCACAGAAAGATAAGAGTTGTGGAAATTATTGAAAAGTCAAGACTGTCATGAAATACATGTTCTTTATATGCAAACTTTTGACCGCAACTGTATACAACCTAAGCTATTTTAAAGGTCCCCTACAAAACATGTCTCTGAAGTGTCCGATCAAATCCGAATTTTGCCTAATAGGTGACCTTTAACAGTTCTAACATAACATTTTGCGGTACTTCCAGCTTCACAGTGTTGGCAACTAAACTAAAATGACATTTTGGATTGTTTATTTCGACGTTTACATTTTGGATTGTTTATTTCCTAGTCTTTTAAATTCTCCAATGTACAATGCCTTGTCTTTTTATGCTGCTGCAATGCAAACATTTCCCAAATTGGGATCAATAAAGTACTTTTTATCTTCATCTATCTTAAAATAAGGGGTTACCTGTTGATTTCCTCGCTTCTCTTCTCCAGCTCCTCGTCTTTCTGAGCGATGGCTTCATGTGCGACGGCCATCAGTTCCCTGCGTCTCTCCACCTCTTTCAGTCTGTTCTCCTGCAGCGTTTGGATCTCTTCCTCCTCCCGACGCTCCTTCAGGGAGGCTATCTTTGCCTCTTTTTCCTGCAGCTGTTTCTCCAGATCTGCCTCTCTCTCTGCGGACACTTTAGTCACCGCTGCTAGCTTCTCCTCCAGCTGTTTCTCCATCTGTCTCCTTTTCCTCCAGCTGTTTCTCCAGATCTGCCTCTCTCTCTGCAGACACTTTAGTCACCGCTGCTAGCTTCTCCTCCAGCTGTTTCTTCATCTCTGCAGACACTTTAGTCACCGCTGCTAGCTTCTCCTCCAGCTGTTTCTCCATCTCTGTCTCCTTTTCCTCCAGCTGTTTCTCCAGATCTGCCTCTCTCTCTGCGGACACTTTAGTCACCGCTGCTAGCTTCTCCTCCAGCTGTTTCTTCATCTCTGCAGACACTTTAGTCACCGCTGCTAGCTTCTCCTCCAGCTGTTTCTCCAGATCTGTCTCCTTTTCCTCCAGCTGTTTCTCCAGATCTGCCTCTCTCTCTGCGGACACTTTAGTCACCGCTGCTAGCTTCTCCTCCAGCTGTTTCTCCAGATCTGTCTCCTTTTCCTCCAGCTGTTTCTCCAGATCTGCCTCTCTCTCTGCGGACACTTTAGTCACCGCTGCTAGCTTCTCCTCCAGCTGTTTCTCCTCCATCTGTTTCTCCAGCAGCTGAGATTCAGCCCTGTTTTCCTCCATGTTTGAAACCTTTGCCTTCAGGGATGTGATCTCAGTTTGCAGAACAGAGTTCAGCCTCTTCAGATCTTCTTCAGCAGCAGCAGCGGCAGAGGAGGAGGAGGAGGAGGAGGAGGAGGAGATGTCTGATTCTGTTAGCTTAGCTCCTTCTAGCTGCTCACTGAGCTTTAACTTGAGGTCCTTTACAGTCCAGCAGAAGGTCGTTTCCTGCACACTCAGTTTGTTTTTTAACTCATCTAGATGCTTTTGGGATTCCACTTCCTGTTCTCGCAGCTTCTCATTGAGCTCCTTTGATGCCAGGATGTGTTCCTCAAGTTTTTCTCTCAGCTGTTTCACGTCTTCAGCATCATGTGCTTCCTCCGGTGGCTGCTGGAACATCTCCTCTAGCTCCTGAAACTGCTTCTTAAGATCTTCAATCTGTTGTTTTAAAGCTGCTTCTTGTTGACTTTGCTGCTGTTTTTGTTCTTTTGCTTGTCTTAGATCTTCCTCCAGCTCCAGCATTTCTTTCTCATTGTTCTCCTTTTCCTCGGCCAGGTTCTTCCTGAGCTCGGACACTTCTTCTCTCAGTTGATCATCAGACGTGGCTGAAGTCTGCACTTCCTGTTTCAGGCTTTGCACTTCCTGTGTCAGGGTGAGAACCTGGGAGGTTTTCTGCTGCAAATCCTTGCGGTTTTGCTCCAGTTTTTCAGTTGTTCTCACCATCACATTGGTCACCTGTGGTCATTTACAAAGATTTAGTCATGTATGACAAAGACTATTTAATGAAACCCAAAAACACCTTTCTACTATTTGTCTTACTACAATCAAATGCTCAAATGTCAGCGGTTATCCAGCTCCATATTAGACGATGACTCCCACCCTCTGCACTCAGAATTCAAGCTTAGTTAGTTGTCCCAAAGAGTAGAACGAAGCGGTATAAAAACAGTTTTATCCCAGCAGCTATAGATGAGAGTAACACCTACGTCACTTCAGGGCGAAAATTACAGCCTCGCCCACTTTTGGGGGAAAACAACGCTGTCATTTGAATGGCGATCAATACAAATTCTGAAGTTTTTGCCAATCCGATCAGAAATGTTTGAAAACCGTGGATTTTCTGATCTTCAAAGAGCCCGGTTACGATGGCCAGTCAGGCAAACAATTACATGAAATCATTTGAAATCGACGATCGGGCTCGATATATGGTTAAATTAAAATCAGTAGGCGAGGCTGTAATATCGCCAGCTGTTACTCTCATGAGCGAGGCGGAAAGTAATAGTTTGATCATGCCAACAAGCTGCTGTGTCGTTTATTGCTCCTCAAAGTGTTTTTGTACTTCCTCTAAGAACAAAGGACAATAAAAGAAGAGCTCTGTGGCTTCAGGCTCGATCGCCGTTCAAATGACAGCGTTGTTTCCCCCAAAGGTGGGCGGGGCCTTAAGGGGCGTAGATTTTCCACCAACTAATATATTTAACCTCTTAAACCCCACGGACCCGCCGAAGGGTCCGAAAATGCTACATCTGCTAGCACCAGTGGTATCTCTGAAGTGTCATTTATGAAACTATTAATGTTCCACACCTACCTGACGGGAAGAAACTCAGCTAACTGACGAAGTCTCACAAGAAGCCTCTAAATGAGCCCTTTCTAAAACGGGCTAATGCTATTTCTGCTCATAACTCAAAAAAACGATAATTTATAATTCATACTTTCTGCACAAACAACATATCATCTGAAAGCTGAGATTCCACAGATTCCATCGGTATACACGCCATCACTGCACGGCTAGAATTCACTGAGCTACCAGCCAGAACATTGCAAGTAAACAACATCAGTTAAACTATCCATGACAATAATTAGGTCTTACCGTGGCTGTTTTGTGATCAAAAGTTGTGTTCAGCGGAATAAAAACGCTGCTCAAGGTTAATCCAATGTCTCTGTGTCACTTTAAAATTATTACTGATAATCAATCCTTTCATTCATGGCAGAAGAGTAGGTAAAACGATAAGCAGTCTGTGGCTTCAGCAGCCGGACATGCAGTTTACGCTTAGCTCTCCCTCCGCAGCCGTAAAGTATTTACGTGTTTTGCAACTGCCACTCGATTCTATTGGCTCTAACCGTTAAAAAAAGGTGTCAATCACCCAAATCGACCAATGGGTTCCAGAGATAGATCTTGCGTAGTATAAATAAGGCCAGTTTCAGCTGCTTTACGCACACTCACGTCTACTACGCAGCAGAACCACCGCGAGAGGAGGTGAATTTTGACTTGAGCCGTCCCTTATAGATACTGTCTTTTTACGTTAGTGAGCCGGATCATTTGGCTCAGCTCTCTTAAAGCGCCGGCTGTTTCGACTTCCAAACGGCTCTTCATGTTACCTCAGTTTACCACGGAGCCTCAGTTTCGCCGCTGCGAGGCTCTGGTGCTCACAGCTCACGCGCGTGCTCCACTAGCACCGCTCATCGCGTCCAAATCGCGCACGTTCCGTGTTGTCCAGTAGCAGGCACCGCAGATGTCGGGGAAACGATCTTTAATACTCCGAAAAGAATCCTACCAGACTCCTTTGCCCCTCCAAAAGAGGGATGTCCTGGTCCTCTCGATCTTCTCTCGAAATATTAATATTTTTGGACGCCCTCGGCTCAAGTTCAGGGCGTCCCGAGCTGAATAAGGGCGTCAAATGACGGCAAGACGCCCCCCTGGCGGAAACGCTGAATGTTATCCTGTCTGGCCATCGTAAATCGGGCTCTTTGAAGATCCAAAAATCCGTGGTTTCCTTAAATTTCTGATCGGATTGGCAAAAACTTCAGAATTTGACATTTTTGCCCGGAAGTGACGCATGTGTTACTCTCAGCTATTGCACAAATTAACACATCATAGGAGTGTCACACAGATGCCTATTTTTACTCATTTATTTAATTATGAATTTTGAATGTCCATGTTTGTACTAGTGTTTTCCTTCTTAAAATGTTTTTGAAATATTTTGAGATTTAGTTGAGCAGGGTATACTATAAGTCCTTGTATTAGAGATGTGTCTGTTGTTTGTTCTTAGTGTCAGGATGGATCCCTTGTCTTTTTCTCTGCAACAAAATCTACCTACGGGTACAAATAAAGAACCTGAACCTCTCAATAAATGTATGTATTTGAACATTTGAAAAAAGTCTATATCATCACATGCATATTATTTCTATAAATGCAACAGTACAGAACATTGTTGTGCAAGAACACTTCTGTAAATAAATAAAATTAAAAATATGTTGTGTGCAATTAGCCACTATTCTTGCTTAATAATTTATCTAAAATCTGTAAACGTTACGGGCTCCTAACCATGGAGCCATCTATCGTTAATGATATTTTATTATTTAATAGATTAAACTTAGGTTTACACATCTTATTTGATCTTTATTGCACATTTTTCTTCTTACGTTTAGATTGTATTTTCTTTATCTTTCTATCATCCATCTATTTTGTTTCATTTCTAAATCAAGAGTCATGAAACACCAGATCATTTGCATTTTTCAAAATTCAAGTTTGCTCCTTATCTTAGAAGCATTACGGTTAAAGTGAAGCATTTTCCAAAACCGTTCAGACTTTGTTCAGACCATGCAGCTATCTCCTTTAGTCGGATGGTTGTGTAGGAGCCAAAATGTTTGTTATGTTCATATATTTTCACTTCCGCCAATCATCACATTGGTGGGGTTTATTGTAGTTAGTGCATCTGGTTTTGTGGTACGACGACGAGGAGGGTGAGCTAGGTTCACACATTTCCTTTTGACCGTGTTTTCCTGCCTTTCGTAATTGTTTGTTTTACCTCATTAAACATCTTAAACTTTAACTTTAGTACAGACAAAGTACTGAGCCTAGTCTTAGCCTTTTTAGCCACATCATTTAGTATGAATTAGAGCCGCAAAAGGTTGATTTACAGATTAAAACTTCACAAAGATCACTGTGTTGCCCACCTGCTGCTCGCTGGTTTCCAGTCTAGACGTCTTCTCTCTGACTTCCTGTTGGAGTGTTTCTCTTTCCTCCATCAGACGTCTCACCTCCTTCCTCTCCTCCTCCAGGCGGATCTCAGCCTCCTGTCTAACTCTTCTTTCTCTACAGAGAGAAGCAACAACCTCCATCCTTTGTTTACTCTCTTCTGAGAGCTCTGCAGCGGCCTTATCCTTCGCTCTCCTCTCAGATTCTAGGAGTTTCTCGTTGACTCCTATCTCCTTCTGTAAAGATGCCAGAGCCTCCTCTCTTCCTGTAGTTTGGATCTCCAGAACAGTGATGGCTTCCTCTCTTCCTCTCCTCTCCTCCTCACAGGCAGCCAACACATCCTTGGTGAGAGGAGAATTCAATCATTAGTATCTTGATGTTCCAACAGCTTTAATGAGTCCTCTCCTGCTGATGTTCAGGTGTATATCAGTATGTAGTGTCTCTACTTTAAAGAGTCCTCTCCTGCTGATGTTCAGGTGTATATCAGTATGTAGTGTCTCTACTTTAAAGAGTCCTCTCCTGTTGATGTTCAGGTGTATATCAGTATGTAGTGTCTCTACTTTATCGAGTCCTCTCCTGCTGATGTGCAGGTGTATAACAGTATGTAGTGTCTCTACTTTAAAGAGTCCTCTCCTACTGATGTTCAGGTGTATATCAGTATGTAGTGTCTCTACTTTAAAGAGTCCTCTCCTGCTGATGTTCAGGTGTATATCAGTATGTAGTGTCTCTACTTTAAAGAGTCCTCTCCTGCTGATGTTCAGGTGTATATCAGTATGTAGTGTCTCTACTTTAAAGAGTCCTCTCCTGCTGATGTTCAGGTGTATATCAGTATGTAGTGTCTCTACTTTAAAGAGTGCTCTCCTGCTGATGTTCAGGTGTATATCAGTATGTAGTGTCTCTACTTTAAAGAGTCCTCTCCTGCTGATGTTCAGGTGTATATTAGTATGTAGTGTCTCTACTTTAAAGAGTGCTCTCCTGCTGATGTTCAGGTGTTTGTGTTACCATTGCTTTTGCGTCTTGCCCGGGTCCAGCGGTGGCCATCTTGTCGATGAGATCCTTGAAGATCTTCATCCTAGTTTCTGCTCTCTCCTCCAGGATCTCTGTGTCCCTCAACAGGCGCTCACTGACACACACACACACACACACACACACACACACACACACACACACACACACACACACACACACACACACACACACACACACACACACACACACACACACACACACACACACACACACACACACACACACACACACACACACACACACACACACACACACACACACACACACACACACACACACACCTCAATTAATCGTATTTTAATCGCGATTACGGCTTGCAACGATTACGAAAACAACGTAATCGAAATAAAACGATTAATTTTTTATTATTAATTTTTTTTTTCTTAAATTACTTGGTTTTTCATTTGAATGATACTTAAAGTTCAGGGTAATCAACTGTTAAAAATATACTGTTCACATTTTTTTTCTCCAATAAATTGATGTTTTCAAAGTTGTGCACTACAACATGTTTATTGGTATTTATTATTTTGATATTATTTATTTAAATGTAGATATGAATGTATAATTTATTTTGTATTGGTTTTTCAGTCGATTACCCTGAACGTATAATTCAACAGTTAAAAAGTTCAAATTATTATTTGTATTAGTTTTAAAGTAGAATAAATGGATGTTTTCAAAGTCAATGAATAATCGCAATTACAATTATTGACCCAAATAATCGAGATTATGATTTTTGCCATAACCGAGCAGCCCTAACACACAACAAGTCTCACTTGTAATCGTTCTGCATCTCGGAGTAGAGCTCGGAGAATTCTTTGCTCATTTCCTCTCTGACCCGAGCCTCCATCAGAAGGTTCTCCGCTCTTTCCTTCTTCAGCTGGACCTGCAGCTGCTCCACCTGAGCAGCGAGACACAAGGATAGTGTTCAGGTAAAGCAGGGCTGTCAAACTCAAGGCTCGTGAACATTCATTTATAAACCACTGTACCATCCTTGAAAAACACAATTTCTTGAGTTTTGACAATTTTAAGTCTTTTAAAAGTATGTGCTTTATTTATAGATGTTGACATGGACTGCCCCCCCCTCCCTCCCTTAGGGGAATTCATCCACAAAAACACACTGGACGCTGCACTAGGTCAGAAACCAGAGGAGACTGTGAAGTCCACCGTAGACGGTCCACTTCATTAATTATGAAGTCATTACCCTATCGGATAATAATCCAATGCAGAGGCAATAATGTAAAACAATACATTATATTATTGAGGAATTTGATTTGGTGTTGTGGTGCATACATCAAAGTAAAACAAAAATTAAAAAGACAAATATAGAAAAATATAATAACGTTAAAATAATACAAAAAATACAGTAAAATATAGCAGTATCTAGGAAATAGAATTGGAATAAAATATGTGCAGTAATACAAAATAAAAACAAGATATTGTGTGCATTACTGTAATGCCAAAATGCAGTGTCAAACTCAAGGCCCGGGGGCCAAATCCGGCCCTTGGTGGATTTCATTTCGGCCCGCAGGATAATTTCTAATTCCTATTAGATCTGGCCCGCCGGTATATTGCACGCACACCTTCACTCCATCCTGAGGGTTTCCTCAGCTCAGAGCCTGACCCCAAACATTGATGAACTTGCACCCAAGATGAGATGCCAAGTATCTGGCTTGAGCTAGCATCACAGAGCAGCAACCTGAGTTTAATGGATGTTTCCTTCTGCACTTTGTTTCTTGAGACAACAGGGCATGTTTGGTTTTCTCTTTGAGGGAAAGTGTTTTGTTGAAGCTGTTGTTGGCCTGTGGAAAAATGTAATCATAAGAAATGACTCTGGGAAAGCTGCAGATAGAGCCGTAAAAAATGAATGCAGCTGATTATTTAATGTTTCATGTTGTTTTTATAGGCAATAATTTAAGCTTTGTTAGTTCCAGGTTTAATATGTGCAATAAGTTCATTTCAATAAGTTCTGCAATAAACATTGAACCAGTCCGGCCCTCCACTAGTACCCATTGTTTTTATTTTGGCCCACTGTGTATTTGAGTTTGACCCCCCTGCTGTAGTGCATAGGGTCTATGATGAGCTTTGAGCACCAAGAAAAGCGCTATATAAATCACATGTATGATGATGATGATGATGATGATGATGTGGTTCACCAACGATACTGCAACCCTAACCGGTAGGAAACTGACCTGCTGCATGATTTCCCCTTCGTCGCACGTCTGATCCATCGTGCTCTCCATCAGACTCTGATCTTCCTCATCCTCGTCATCCTCATCCTCCTGGATACAAGAAGGACATCATTAAATCGACTTATTTATATAAATAGTTATCACCGCAATAAACCATATTAAATGTGGTCTTAATGTACATTATTTAATTTCACATTCTGTTCTTGTACATATCATATTATATTTACGTGTATATAGACTTCTTGCACTATTTTTTATTTGTATTTCTTCTAAAAAATAAGGAGAGTTAGAGCCTTGCTGTGTGACCCCTCATCCCACTTTACCTGGACATCCTCTAGGCTGCTGTCCCAGCCAATCAGGGAGCTCCTCCGGTTGCCGGGCCGATTCTTCCTGTCAGCGTTGTTGATGATGATGGACAGCTCGCAGGCCGACTTCTTGGGAGCGATGGAAGGCGGACGGGAGGACAGGACGACCACCTGGAGACACACAAGAGAAACAACAAGTAAATAATAAATCTATTGTGTAGTATGCGTTCATTGAACAAGGATATTACATATAGATACTTTAACCTCAAAAAGAGAAGACATTATTTATTCTAGGTTATATATAACTTTTCTTATTTATTTTTTACAAATGTTTCTTCTTATTTTTGACTTTTTTCTTCCTTATATCTTTTTTTTCAGAATTTTGACTTTTTTTTCCCAACTTGTTTTTTTTTTAGATTTTTAATTTTGGGGAATTGTGACTTTTTTTCTGACTTGAATTTTTACACTTTTCTGACTGATATTTTATAATTTGGACTTCATAACTTTCATTTCATTTTGTTAGAATTTTTACACTTTTTTTCTTCGAATTTTGGAAATGATCAAAAAAGGCTTGTTTAAAAAGAACCTTAACTGTCTTATGGCGCATTTCCACTGCAGCGCGTAGCACAGTTTAAGCGTGCCGTGCCAAACCCGGCCCGTTTTTTGTTGCGTTTCCACTAGGGGTAGTTCCGGCTCGGGGCTACCTTTTCACAGTTATTCTGGCCCTCCAAAATCGTGGTTCTTTCCGGGCTAACAACCGGGCTGAATATGCTAAACTAGTGAGGTGAGTCAGTAGCTACAACTACAACACAATGAACATATTTGACCGTGATTTAATTGTAATACACGTTTCAAAATGATGCCGAAGTAACAACATACTGATACCGGTTAGTAAAAACCATGAATTAATGCTTTGACAAGTCTGCACACAGACGGCAGGCGAAACACCTTTTAAAATGCGTGTTTTCTGAATGGAGATCGGATCGATCAGGCTAAGCTAACGTTGTATATGCTCCGACCACACTCACAACAACGGCCTACAGACAGAAATAAACCAGCGACTGTATTCGCCATGACACAGACAGTCTGTGATTTGCACTTGTTTAACTTCTGTCCAGTTTCTGAACAGATGTGAGGAGCTGTGAGCTCTGAGTGCTAACAGCTGATGTTTTGGTTCTGTGGTTCGCATTGAAGATGACGTCACGGCTCCGCCTACACTGCGTTACTATAGTTACTGCCCCAGCTACTAAACTGTAATGGAAACGCAGCATAAAGTGAGCCTAGCCTACCAAGGCCTAACTATACCGTACTAAGCCGTGCGAGGCCCTGCAGTGGAAATGCGCCATAACTGTCCTTTGACCAGCAGTTAGTGCAGCGTCATGATATGTTACAGTGAGAGCTGTACAAACATACAAAAAGACTGCATTTGGCAAAGTCTGCAGCTGAATTTAAAAAGAGCAGAGTTCAGAAAGAGAGTAAATGAAGATATGTTTGTACCTTCTGGGCCACAGCAGAGAACTTGAGGACGTTGAGGGTCTCGTCGTACATGGAGGCGCATTGGTTGATGTTGACGATCATGCAGGCTTTCCCTCTCCCACAGAAGAAGCCCTGCAGGTAGTGGGTCAGTTTGCTCTCTCTGAAGGGAACGTGCTGCAGCAGCCTGAAGGAGGAAGAGATCTGTTAGCATGCATTTGTGTTTTGTGGCACATTGTTGTGCTAGATTATCTCCTGTAGAAGTTACGTAAAGCAGGAAGCGTTGAAGATGAATGTTGAGAATTTATTTTTACTAAAAAAAAATTTATAGTAGACATTTTTTACTCAGATTTTGTTTTCTCAACATTTTGACTTTTTAATACTCAGAATGTGTTTTCTCCTAATTTTGAATGTTTTCAACAGATTTCTTTTCCCTTGAGATTTTGACTTATTTCTAAGAATTTAGACTTTTCTTCTCAGAAGTTTTTTTTCACAGTTAGACTTTTTTTCTCAGAAATCTTGTTCTCAACATGTTTTGATTTTTTTCTATCAGATTTTTTTCTCTTGGGACTTTGACTTTTTTTCTCTGAATGTTTGACTTTTTTGCTCAGAAATTTGACATTTTGTCTCAACATTTATTTTCTCCTAATTTAAAGTTGTTATTATCAGATTTTATTCCTTGGGATTTTGACTTTTTTTCTTAGAAATGTGACTTTTTCTCAGAAATGTTTCTCAGAATTTTTACTTTTTTCACTGAATTTCTTTCTCTGAATTTTGACTTTTTTCTCAACATTTTGACTCTTTTTAATCACATTTTTTTGTATCACAATTTAAAACCATTCGACCAGTCCCAGATAGGTTAACGTCTCACTTGGCCTGCTGATTGTGTCGCAGTGCGTTGAGGCATTTTCCCAGGATGAGCAGAGACGTGTTAATGTTCCCGGCTTCTTTCAGGCGCTCTCCTTTATTCTGAGTCTTTGCACACCGCTCCGATCCAGCCAGGTCACACAGACACAACCTGATGACAGAAAACGAGAGAAATTAGAGATCATTTTGCACAACGATGCCAGTCAGAAGCATACAATAACACGTCTAAAATCAACATTTTAAAGTGCAACTCACTCGCTGACTGCGTGGACCCGCATAGTCCCAATGTCTTCAATCCTCAGTATCCGAATGGAGAAAATACTGTGACTGCAGACAGAAAGAAAAAAAATTAAACACATTTAAATTGTATAATATGCAATTGGGAGAAAACACCTGAAGAAATAAGAACAAAAACATGGAAACTTAAAGTGGACCTATCATGCTATATTTGAATAATGCATTGTAGGGCCATACCTATATAAAACATGTCTGAGAAGTTTTTTTTCAAAATACCAAACAGATCATGCATTTTAGCCACGCCTCATTTCGCTATTTGCTCTTTTCCAGCCCTGTTTTTGCAAGGGCTGATTCTGTGAGAAGTCTCCTTCGCTGCTTTTGTGGCAGACTACAGCGCCACTTACAGGCCTGGCATATGTACTACAGCGTCTCCAGCACTTTCGAACGGCAATGGCCGTGGCTGTCTCCTCCTGATAGGTGGAGAGTTGCCCATATAGGCGGAGCTCCCCGTTTCTGACGTCAGAACAATTTCAAATCTGGATCAGTCTGGATCAGCTCCGTTGCAGCCCCGTTTTTAGAGATTTGGGTACGGAGGAAAAGAGAGAGGGTTGTGTTTTCTGACACTTGGTGGGTTCCCTGACACACAGGGGACACATATTCATGTATAAAAGACGTACAAAAGTGCTTTTTGCATTTTAGTAAGACAAAAAACAAAAATTGTTGAGGGAGTGCTGAGGGAGGATGTATAGAGAAAGGAAACCGAGGGGTTACTAACTGTGTGCTTACAGGAAAATAAAGGCGTCACATAAACAGATTCACAGATAATTAAGTATTTTTCTCTCTGAATATTAGGGCTGCAACAAACGACTAATTTGATAATCGATTAATCTATCGATTAATGAAACGATTAATCGATTATTCGGATCGTTAAGGTTTTAACTGTACTACTACTTTTATCGATACTGCTTATCGATCCGGTCCTTTAACGATAGTCTTATCGGTTCTTTTGAAAATAAATAAGGTAAACTAACTAAACAAATTGTGAACAAAATGAACATTGCTTTTTATTTAAATTAAATAAATAATATTTCACATCAAAAGAAACAACATTGTTTTAACAAATCATATTAAATAATCTGATGACAGAATTGTAAACAGAATAGCTGAAACTTTAACAAAATAAATAACTCAGTTACCTCTAATCATTAACCCATGTTTGAATCATTGAGTTAACTCTGTGTGTTGCTGCTAGCATACATAACACCTGACGTGGAAACGTTACTCGTGGATGTGGCTACAGAGCTACTAGAAAGACAGTCGAACCCGGTGCATTTCTCCGTCTGAATGTGGTGCACTTTTGCTAAATGTTTAGACAAAATGCTCGTGTTACCGCCCTTACATGCTAAACTCTTATTGCACTTTTGGTAACGAGCATTGTCCACATCGAGACGGATAAAGTTTAACCACACCTTGGAGCGCTTCTCTCCGCCATCTCCTCCGTGTGTGTGTGTGTTGCATGCATGTAGCAGCTGCGTGTGTGTGTAAACTGCCCCGCCCCCTCGCACACAGACGGGGGAGAGAGAGAGATCTCTCGTCTGGATTGGAAAGATCGAAAATACATCATAGACGCATTTTGTAGTCTTATTGCATATTAGAAACGGAGTTGGCGACACTAAGACTGCGATATAATGTTTATGTAGCAATAATACATATGACATATATGTTTTAAATGTCTCCTGTACCGATAAAAAGACCGATAACGTTGGAGCTGAACTGCCTGTGAAACACACGTGATGACGTCACCAACGAATCGACGACTGAATTAGTTGGCAACTAATTTGGTCATCGATTTTAATCGATTAAGTCGATTAGTTGTTGCACCCCTACTGAATATTTGACCTTTTGTCTGAATTTTTTTGTCAGAATTGTGAGTTTTTATCCGAACTCAGAATTGTTTTTCTCAACATTTTGACTTTTTTTGTAAGAACGCTTTTTTCTTAACATTTTGATTTTTTTTCTTTCAGAATTTTGCCTATTTCTTTGTGTTGCAGTTAAAGCTGATGTTAAGTTACTTTGTGGGAAATGATGCGTGTTCCTCACCTCCTGCTGGAGCGGAAGTTGAGTCGGGTCGCGGAGAAACTCTGGTTCTTTTTACCGAGCTTCATCACTTTGTAAGCTTCTTCTGCCGTGTTCACCTGAACCCAGCGCAGATCTGAAAACAAATACATGAGGACTCTTTAAAGTAGAGACACTACATACTGATATACACCTGAAATTATCAGCAGGAGAGGACTCTTTAAAGTAGAGACACTACATACTGATATACACCTGAAATTATCAGCAGGAGAGGACTCTTTAAAGTAGAGACAGTACATACTGATATACACCTTAACATCAGCAGGAGAGGACTCTTTAAAGTAGAGACACTACATACTGATATACACCTGAACATCAGCAGGAGAGGACTCTTTAAAGTAGAGACACTACATACTGATATACACCTGAACATCAGCAGGAGAGGACTCTTTAAAGTGTCTAACCTTTGACGAAGGAGTTGCCCTTGATGTCCTGTGAAAGGCGCAGATTGATCCTCTTCACGGCTCCGCTGGGTGCCGCCTCTAGGAGGTCGTGAATGTTCTCATTGTAGATTTCACAGAAAGAAATCCAAACAGAGAACTTTGTGTGTGCGTCCACTTCCAGATTGATCCTCTCCTCTGAAGTATCCATCATGGAGGTGCCTGAAACGGAGAGAAACGTAAAAAAAGAATCATCGTCATCATCAAGAAACACGCTCTACGGGAGCTGCAGTTTAAATGTATAACAAAAAGCAATGAGATGAAAAAACATTATTAGATTAAGAGAGAAATCTTGCCTTCAAAGAGAGTGTTATTGGTGGAGTTCTGCAGGCTGGCATTGCTCCTCTCATTCTAGAAGACAAATTAAAGATTCAAATGTTAAAATCACAGTAAAGCAGCGTTTTATCAGAAAGCGATTTGTGCAAATTACTCCTCAGCTCACCGTGTTATCCTTCATAAATGACTGTTCTCAATACTATCTCTACAAATATTCAAAACTGAAGTCATGTAAGCCAAAAGAAGCCATTTCAAAAACTCATTTTGGTCAACAACTAACTTTAAGAGCTTTACGAGTGTCTCTCAGATTGTCTAACAGCGTCTGAATGCAGTGCAGATTAAAGACTGGAGGATAATAGATGTGCTACCTCTTTAAATTGTCTGAAGAAGTGTCTCTTGAAGGCGGCTTCCTCCGCCTGCTGCTCAGCGGTGAGTCTGGTGAACTCTCTGCATCGCTGAGGTTTGATGCTCGTCCCGTTGAACACCTGCTCATCGATGCTGCTGAAGATAACATCCAGGGTGCGGGGCAGAATGCCAGCATCAGCATCTGGACCTAAAGGGGAAACAGCATGTTGTTGCATTGTTTAAAAAGTGCTTTTATCACTAAATCTCAGGAAGGAATGACGGTTTGTGTTTTTCCAGAAATGTTTCAGAGGTAAACCATGGTTAGACCTCAGAGCTGTTTTATTGCTTCCCACATATCTGAAATATACTTGAGGTGGTAGCTGAGAACGAATTTTGAAAAGAAAAAGTAAGAATTATGTATAAAGTCAGGATTAAAAAATAAAGTTTTGTTTTTGAGGAAAAGGTGAGATTTTAAGAAAAAAGTCATTTTGCAAAAAAAGTCAGATTTTTTCTAAATAAATTAGAAATATATTAAAAGTCAGAAATTTGGAAAAAAACATATCAGAATAAAATAAAATGGACAATTGTTTAAGAAGATGATTAGGGTAAAATGATTATGATTATTATTATAAAAAAAATAAAAAATAAAAAAAACCCTCATAAAGCAAAAATGTAGGCAGTAGGCGTATAGATTAGGGGTCGACCCCTAGTATAGATTCCCACTTTAACTATTAGCTCACAGAGAACATCTGATCCTTTACATCAAACACTATGTACTCTTTTTAGTTTAAGATGTTAGAAAGTGGAACGAACCTAAGAATGTGAAGGTCTTGCCGGCGTTGGTGACTCCGTACGTGAAAACCAGAGAGTTCCCGCCCTCCAGGACGTCTTTCACCAAATCCTTCACTGTTCCCTGGAAGAGTTCTTTCTGTGAAGTCTCAGGACCATAAACCTGGACACACACACACACACACACACACACACACAACACACACACACACACACACACACACACAACACCACACACACACACACACAACACACACACACACACACACACCACACACACACACACACACACACACACACACACACACACACCACAACACCACACACACACACACACACAACACACACACACACACACACACACACACACACACACACACACACACACACACACACACACACACACACACACACAGGTTGCAGGCCCAAGTTTAACATGAATCCAACATTAAACACAAGTTAATTATTTACACTGTTCCATTTCTTTAGCATTGTTTACGCACTCATTGACTGCGTGTCTCTGTTGCCACCTATACTTGTCATTTGTCAACAATTTGACAAACACTTTGAATTTATAATTGATTTAGTTCAAATGTGAAATGTTACCAATATACTCACGTGGACCACACTTTGAGAAACATGCCGATATGTTCAAAAGGAATTATTTTTGAAATACAGTAAGCTATTGTCTAAAACACGTCTTTATCTGCAAGGAAACACAGACCTGGGAGAACTGGAAGCGTTGTCCAGTTTGAGGAAGAGATTTGTCCGAACTAAGCCTCGCTGAAAGGGGCGGATTCGGAGGCTTCAGTAAAGCTGTGTCCGGGCGCTCAATAGTCACACAGTCCTGTTAGGAACAAAAAAGAGGGAGAAAGACAGAAGAAAAAGGAAATATGTATCCGTTGACCATGAACATTCTGCCTGTTATCCTTCAGATCTATTCAAATGCAGCAGCAGCTTCTTATGTACATTTCCCAAAGACATTGAAGTGACTGTTATTTTTGAATATATTGATTTTGTGCTTTTATTTATGTCTTAATGTGTGCATATGTATACATGTGTTGATTGTATATTGTGTAGGATATACATATTTTATATATATTTGTATTTGGGATTGTGGGAAACGGTATTTCGATCTCTCCGCCTGTACACACAAACGGAAAAATTGACAATAAAGTTGACTGACTTCTTGCGTGTAGAGCATTTCTTTTTACCTGAGACTCTCCATTGTGGCTCTCTGCTGAGCTGAAGGGTCGGATGCGGAGGTAAACCTTCAGGTGTTCCCGCTCGTCGGTGCTGGAAAGCTGCACGACACATCAGGATGTAATCAAACACAGCGAGAGGAAACTGAAATGCTACATCTAGATTCAAGATGGGAGGCTTTATCGTCATGTGCACAGCAGCTAGTGTAGATATGGCACTGAAAAACTCCAACAGAGCAACATGAATATATAAAAGGACATGGAACAAATAAAACTGATAAAATAGATAGTGCAAGAGAATGTTTTAAGATGTGCACGTAAATACAGATGAAATAGTGCAAGAAGAGTCTATATACAAGTAAATTGAATATGAGATATTAGATAAATAATTTGCAAACAGATGAATGTTTATGGATGTTCTTTACAGAGTTCAGGTGTACGGTAAATCTCCAAGACTTAAAAAGATGAGTTAGCAATATTTACAAGACAATATTTAAACTATATATACCCATATGAACAGTTATTTCTTGCTGTAATTGTTCAGACTGTTTATATAGGCTATTAAAACATTTCTTGTGGAAGATTATGGAGAAAATCCATAATCCAGCGCAAAAATATATTAGAGCTGATATGAGGTGTCGGCACTCTGGGTTAAACAAATGAGGTTCTTATCTTTAATAGTTTTTTTTAAATCCCTCTTTTCTTGTTATTCTTCCACTGCTGCTCAGGAACAAAAACACTGCTAAATACTTGATTGATTAAACTTGGATAGAGCCGCATATTAGCTCCTGTGACACGAATCACACATCAGTGAAACTCGAGTGATTTCAGATTCCTGGAGATATATTCATCCCGTTCAAAGTGGATCAGACATAAAGGAGGTGTGTGCATACTCCTGTAAAACCACCACTGCATGCTTTAATAAGAAATTGAAGCATATAATAAGCATATTTTGACCATAATCTCATGAGAAGTGACATCACTATCACTATCACCATTACGGGGAGAAGTATGTGTGGTTTACCTGTGGGTAAGGTAATGTGCTGAACTCTGATAAGAGATCTCTCCTCAAGTCTTCCACCTGCACCTGGTCCCGTCGCTCAGCCTTAGTGTTCAGGCACGATTCCATCATTCTGCAGCACATAGACAAAGATCAGGAGTAAACAAAAGCAGTATCACGGTTCAAGGCTTTTATTAGTCATACGTGTCGTACATAGCTAGTGTAGTTATGACGGTGAAAAACTTAGGTCACAGGCTCCTCCGACAGAGCAACACCATACAACAGCTGTCAAAGACAACAGAAGGGAGTAACGTTAGGTCTTGCCGACTCACTGAGCATCTTAAAGTAGGGTTAGCTTCACATCAACAGCGAGTTTAACTCGTGTCACGCCCTTCAAACATTCGTATGGCACTGGATATCATCATGTTTAGAAATGGTGACGGGAACTTGGAGTACCAATTATCATTAAGCAACTCTTAAAGCAGGGATGGTGGAAGAACTCAGATCTTATACTTACAATTCAATCAATCAAAATGTTGTTACTTATTATTGTAAAGCCATTTTGAGTCTATGAAAAGCGCAATAGAATTATTATAATTATAAGTAAAAGTACAACAGTATAGGCATCAACATATACTTTAAGTAGCAAATCTAAAAAGGTCTCATTATCCAAAGTCGCCATTTTTGGTTAAAGTTCAGTTTTTATTTTCTATTTAGAGATGTTTATATATTATGTTTGTTTATTTTGTACTCCTTTTCATTTCACGTTGTGTGCAATGCCTTGTCTGCATGCAGCTGGGACGAAAACACTTCCCTTTCATGAAGTATATCTTCTCTTAAGTACAGTAGTTGAGTAAATGTCAGAATCAGAACACCTTTCTTCGTCCCACTAAAGGGGACATTTACATTCTGATGTTGACCCTTCTAGTGTTAGGAGCCATTACGTGCAGTGCCTGAAGAGCAGTGTAGGTAAAGGTGCCTTGCTCAGGGACACCTGGTAGCACTTGGTCTTTCTACAGGGTATATGCAGGAATCCTGAAGTCAAATGTAATACCTTTTAAGACCTTTTCCATACATTTTAAAGACCTCATCGCAACTTTGAGTTCTAACCGGTTACATTGGCGACACACGTTACCTCACATTTACTATATACAGTATTGATTGTAAGATAGCACAACTAAACAGTTTGTGATAACTCCTTATCATAATTCAGATAGAACAAAGCACAAGAGAATTAATTGTGTGACCAACCCAATGCAAGGTTTATTAGAAAAAGAAACCATTAGAAAGTAGTAGGAGAGCCTCCTCTCCACATGAACTTCAACCTCTCTGTCAAGGTCAGGTTGAATGCAGTATGCTGCTTTGTTGCTTCTGTAGACACTAGGGCTGCACAAACGACTAATTTGATAATCGATAATCTATAGATTAACGAAACGATGAATCGACTATTCGGACTATTATGCCTTGCACAATTTCTCAAACGCTCTTATTTAGCCATCAACTTTTAGATTTAGCTTGATTTAGGCATGAAACTAACAATAAAGACAATGAAGATGAATACTTGATTCAAAAATACATATATTATTAAATTAACTAAACAAATTGTGAACAAAACTAACATTGCTTTTTATTTAAATAAAATAAGTAATATTTCAAGTCAAAAGAAACAACAATGTTTTAACAAATCGTATTAAATAATGTGATAACAGAATTGTAAACAGAATAGCTGAAACTTTAACAAAATAAATAACTCAGTTACCTCTAATCATTAACCCATGTTTGTATAATTTTGTTAACTCTGTGTGTTGGTGACGTGGAAAAGTATTCGTGGATGAGGCTACAGAGCTACTAGAAAGACAGTCGAACCCGGTGCATTTCTCCGTCTGAATGTGGTGCACTTTTGCTAAATGTTTAGACAAATTGCTCGTGTTACCGCCCTTACCTGCTAAACTCTTATTGCACTATTGGCAACGAGCATTGTCCACATCGAGACGGGTAACATTTAACCACACCTTGCTGGAGCGCTTCTCTCCGCCATCCCCGCAGTGTGTTGCATGCATGTAGCAGCCGCGTGTGTGTGTAAACTGCCCCGCCCCCTCGCGCACAGACGGGGGAGAGAGAGATCTCGTCTGGATTGGAAAGATCGAAAATACATCAGACGCATTTTTGGTTGTCTTTTTGCACATTAGAAAGGAGTTGGCGACACTAAGACTGCGATAATGTTTATGTAGCAATAATACATATGACACATATTTTTTAAATGTCTCCAGTACCAAAGACCGATAACGTTGGAGTTTAACGGCGCGTAAAACACACGTGATGACGTCACCAACAAATCGACGACTGAATTAGTTGGCAACTAATTTGGTCATCGATTTTAATCGATTAAGTCGATTAGTTGTTGCACCCCTAGTAGACACACTTTGTGCTCTTTCATTCCAGTCAAACTCCTCAGAAACCAGTATTTGACCAATAAACAAAACAATTGACAAAACTTTGAACTATGAAATATATTAAACTTTGGTGAGCTTCAGCGGGGTAATGCCATATAGGAGCTCCCTCACAAATACCCAGGGGTTAAATTGGGCCGGGGCTGTCCTAGGCTAAGCCCCGGCACATAGGACGATGCTCTGACGTCATCACCCTCGCACATTTGTCATATGTTTACAAAAAATGACATATATATATATATATATATTTATATGTTAACTTTTCTCGTTCTTAATATAGACTATATTTAGGGTTGATATGTGTTGACTTTACTTTAAAATTGCAGATCTCTGTGACCGGGTATAGTTTTTCTGGCTTAGTGAACGTGTGTCTCTTCCTTGGAGCAGCAGCAGCGCCCGGACTGCTGCTGCTGCTCCGTGCAGAGAGTCTGCACTGCAGCGGTGTGTGTCAGCAACGTGCTGTCAGGGGAGGCACGGATTGGCCATCGGGAGAGTCGGGACTTAAACGCCGCAACTTTCTGGCTAGCACTTAGCAAGTGGGACCGGACAGCTCTGATCCCCATCAGTGGCGCCCCAACACACTCTTCCCCCCCCCCCCCCCCCAGAGCATAGCAAGGCAACGAAACTTAAAATAAGAAGCAGCATTTGACAGCGCGCTATGCATGGGGCCGCCTTGAGGGGGTTTCCCGACATGTCGTTGCAGTAAATTAAAGGGTGTTTCATGTTGTCGTTGCTGTGGACCTTCTTAATACCTTGGAAAATGCCGTTTAATACTTTTTAATAGCCTTAATTTTCGCTAAATTGATTTATCAACTTTTAATACTTTTTAAGACCCCGCGGACACCCTGTTCAGGAATTGAACTGGTGAGCTTTCAGTTCCCAAACCAAGTCCCTATGGATTTAGTAACTTTCCACAACTGTCTTAAATCAGCTTGGTTAACGACGGTTGGTTATTATTGTGGATTAATCAGAAAGGTATCTGTGTCTATGTTAATGCATACAGTAAATGTGTTAAACTGGGTTTGTGTAGAGTGGGTTTTCAGTGTGTTTCCCTTTGAGGTTGTATTGTATATATTGTTTTATGTGCCATGTGATACAAAGGATACACCATAGAAAATGTTACAGTAACCAAATTAGGACACTTGGTTATTGAATTGTTCTTTTAGTCTAATGCAATCCAAGAGAGATGTAATAATAATATATAATAAGAAGCTTTATTTGTATAGCACCTTGTATACAAGACATGCAGTCTAAGTGCTTCACAGTAGACATCTCTTAAAATACTTAGAGAAAGTTGATATCACATAGAAAACAGTTAGCGGTAAAAGACAAACAAATAACTTAGAGCAGACAATACATAACATAGATTAAAGTTACGACAATAAAAAAGTGCATTATAAGGAGGACAGTACAAATTCACATCGTGATAACACATGGAATTTAAGAAACAATCCGGTTAAACGTTTGAATAGAAGTTAGACTCGTTTTAAAAAGATGTTAACTAACGTTTCTGAGTAGCAAACAAGCTAGCTGGTTAGCTTGTTGGTTAGCACCTGTGAACTGATAAAAGTGACAAACAAATGTCCGTTTTCTTTCACAAAACAAAGCTAAAAGATAACATGTCACCTGGGACAACATTCAACACTCACCTGGCTGTTGTATTTGGGACATTAGGTTCGTTTAAAGAGAATTATTCCGTGTGTTTTCGCTAACTGCATACAAAAACAAGCCGCGGTCTAAATTTGAAATGGACCAATCTGATTAAATGAGGGGTTGCGCATGCGTCGTTCGGGTGTTCTTTTTCTTTGGTTTTAGCTGAGGACTGTTAAACGAACGTTGAAGGAGCACGTCGCCCCCTGCTGTACAGACTGAGTAACACAATTACTTAATGAAAATGTTCTCAAAATGGTTCATGGACTTTATATAATACATGCAGTGCTTGAATTGGAATACAAAAGATGCCAGTACTCTAAATCAGCAACTGTTTCAAGTCAATTTGATTTATACAGCCCAAAAACAAGAATTTGGCTCAAAGGTCTTTACAATCTGTACAACATACGACTCCCTCTATCCTTATCCTCATATCTTTGATTCAGTAATTAAAAAGAAACACAAAAAAACTTTAACAGACAAGGAAAAGTTTTTTTTTTAAAAACAGAATATTTACTGTAACGTTCAGAAATTGCATGTTTTTCCACGACTAATCAGGGAGGTGTCCGGGGCTCTCATAGAGAACATGACGTAGCCTATACATGTGCCTGCATCAGGTCATATAGTATCCTATAATGCTGGTGGGTTTGTCTCTTTACTGTATATTTTAGAAAGGCTCACTGTACTTAAAAAAAGTATGAAAGGCAGCAGATATGGCTAAAGCCTGACTCCTACTGGCGGCTGGTTAAATGACTCCTCGTCCCTGAGTACACTCATGCATCTTTCAGCAGGAAAGGAGAGAGGGAATCAATGGAGCTGCCAGGGAGGACACAGGGGAATAAACGCAACAAATATGCGTACCTAGATGCGTCATGAGGTGCCGGTACGCAGTAAGAAGTAACGGTACGCAGAAGTCCCGGTACTGCGTACCGATGAGTACCAGCCCAATTCAAGCACTGAATACATGATGACAACGGAAGAGGATTAGGGACAGATGAGACAAAAAATCTTAATTAAAAATAAATACAAAATTAGAATCCTGAATTTTTTTCAGATTAAAGTAAGAAATCTGTTTAAAAATGTTAACCCTGTGAACAACACATGTTTTTCCATCCATCTGTTTTCTTATGCTTACTGGGGCTGGGTGGCAATGGGCTATCCTAATGCTCAAAGACAAATATATAGAGAATAGAATAGAATAGAATCGTTTAATGTCATTATACATGTACAATGAGAGAAATAAATGCTTCTCCCTTTCAAAAGGTGCCATCAAAACAAAAAACATCACAACATAAGAGAATATACCTTGCATATAGCAAGGTATATTCTCTATATATTTGTCTTTGAGCATTAGGATAAAAGCGCCATAAAAATCCCATGTATTATTATTATTATTATCACTATAAATGTCCCATTCCCAAACCAGATGATATATCATTATGTCTACCATCATCATAACTCATGCACAGCAACTAGGCCTACTTACATGACAGTATTTACTTCTTGTCCATCTTAAAGTGCTGTGTGTTTAACATTACAGAAACGGCCACTTAGAACTTGCTAAGTAGGCCTCACACAGCCTGTATTGTTCTCCCTCCTTCTCCGATTCAATCGTAGAGTTCAAACCGGTTATTATGCTCCAAATATCTGGAGCAAACTACCAGAAACCTGAAGGTCTGCTGCAACTCTCACTATTTTTAAATCGAGGCTGACGACTTTTCTTTTAGCCGCTGCTTTTAATTGAACTATATTAACTACTTTAATGTTTATTTTATTATCTTTGCTTTTTAATGACTGTTTTTAAATGCCATTTTCTTAATGTCTTTCATTGTTGTACAGCAGTTTGAATTGCCGTGTGTTGAAAGGTGCTATATAAATAAACTTGCCTTGCCTTGCCTTGCCTTGCCTTGCCTTGCCTTGCCTTGCCTTGCCTCGCCTCGCCTCGCCTCGCCTCGCCTCGCCTCGCCTCGCCTCGCCTCGCCTCGCCTCGCCTCGCCTCGCCTCGCCTTGCCTTGCCAAGCCAATGTTTCAGCTCAAATCTATACGCTGCAGCTACAGCCAAGGAACTGTTCCCCCCTCTGGCAGGAGACGTCGCTCCATTAGAACCGAAACCTCTCTCCACCTGAAAGGTTTCTTCCCCTCTGCTACCGGCCTCATCAACAAGGCCCGGGACCCCCAAATCACACTGTCGTTTATCCACAACACAAACATTTATTAATGCTAAATTGTTTCTTAAAAATACTAATTTTTGATTATCCTTATACATTTCCTTTTTTTACCTACTTTTGCAACTTAGTTTCTTAGATTGTTTTTGTTCGCAGCACCAGAGACCAAAGCAAATTCCTAGTATGTGTGAACGTATGGCAATAATAGTTATTCTGATTCTGTATAAAAGCCAAGTTGTAGACGGGCCACTATCAATGAAATGCCGGACCCCTGGACGCCCTGGGGGTTTTTACCTGCCTGCAAACCGTCACATGTTCTCAGATCTGTAGTATCTGTATAATCCGTATAATGTAGACAACAGTTAGGTAAATATTGAAACAAGAAGCTCAATGTTGGTTTGTGAAGAGGATGTGTCCCTTCTGTGTCTCAGCAAATGTCAAATCTCTGACCGGTTCTTAAGGAAAATCTTCATTTTCTGACATCAGTTGGAAGCTCTCCAGTTTACTAGTCCTTCAAAGTCTAATCTGACCCAAAAATATTCTTTAAGAAGAAAAAGAAAAAAAGTCATTGTATGTTATGTTCGAAAAATACCATGAAAAAACTAAACAAACAAAAAAACTCATACAACTATAAGATGTGTTTAACAGTATGTCGAAAATATCTCAATAAAAGACATAGTCAAATAATATATCGAAAATAAAAAAGATTAATAGTAAATAACATAGTGTCCAAACGGTCATAGTATAGTGTGTTGAAAATATAGAGAAAAAGAGGTCAAAGAATAGAATATTATGAAAATATCATGAAGGAAGTCAAAATATGAAAAAGGTTATTGTATACACCAGCATGTTGAACAAATCATAGTCATAGTATAGTATTTCATATATATATAATATAATTTAAAAAAGAGTCACAGTGTAGAATTTCCGAACATTTATTTTTAAAAGTACTAGTATGTCAAAAGTATCTTGAAAGAAGTCCAAGTATAGTATGTAGTTAAGAATTATATTATATAGTTTTGTCTGTAATGTCAGAATAGGATTTCAAAAAATATCAAAGAAAGTCATAGTTTGTCCAAAAGATGTTGAAAAAGTCATGACATTGTGTTGAAATGGTTTTGAATAAACACATCACGTCAATTGTATCAAGTGCATCAGACAACTCAAATTACTCCATTTGAACCATATTATAAATAAGAAAAGAATGGTCATAGTATATAGCAGGGCTATTTAATAGTTTCTGAATGGGGGCCGTTGATGAAGTGATCCAAAATAAGGGCTCAAGAAAAATATGCCTTGAAATATGAGCAATCATGTTAATAGCTACAGATAAAGTCATGTACTACAACAACATAGGAGTGCTTATATTGTATGTTGTAAAAGCATGACGCAGAAATCAGGGAACCACATGCCCAAGGCATTCCTACATTTAGATGACAGGTTCAGAACTCAGTACATGTGAACCATTAACTCATTTAACCACCAACATCAATTTAAGTGCTCACACCAGTGCAAACAAAAAAACAAAAAACAGGCTTGTGGGCATTATGGTTTTGAATAAACACATCAGTATTTAAAAAAAGTCAAACTATAAAGTGCATCAAACAACTTAGATTACTCCATTTGAACTATATCTAGAACTTCACTATTTGTAACTAAAGTAATTTAACCTAAGTGAAGCCAACCTAAGGAGTGGGCACTACAGTCAGGAACTAGCTTGCTTTTTAACATTCTACTCAAAGGGCCGTATATATATATATATATATATATATATATATTACCTCCGCCAATCGCATAACCCTGGTATATGTCAAATAGTCATTATAATATTTTCGAATGTATCAACAACAAAAACTAAAAGTAGCCTACTAGTATGGTATATCCAGGTATCATGGCTTATTTTCTTTAAGTATTTGCGGTCGGACATCTTGGATATGTCTGGACATGTCGAACTACTTGAATCTTGGAACTGATGACTGACAGTGACCAAAATGTTTAGTTTTTATGTTCTGGTGGTCACGAGTGTTTTCTAAGTAAGGGATAATGTGCAGCGACGCGGTCATTATGGGGAAAAGAACGCCCGACAGGCTGATCAGGAGCCCGACGCGAAGCGGAGGGATCTAGATCTGCATGAAGGGTGTTCTTTTCCCCATAATGACCGTCGCTGCACATTATCCCGCTTATTACATGGCCACATTCTCAACAAAGTAACGATATGACTCCCAATATTAATTGAAATGCTTTTATAGATTTAGAAAATGTTTTTATTGATTTAAAAAATAGTACTCTATTATTTATTTAAAATGACATGCATCCGCTAAGAAAAATAGTCCGTTGTTACTGTTTGAACTAACGTAGCAACGGCAGGAACTGCTTCGATAGCGTTTTTGAGGAGCTTTCTGATTACAGATTTGAAAACATCGCTGCTTGCTTTAAAAGTAGCACAATTCATGATGTCAAAGCTTGGAACGTATCTAGATATCCCTGCCCTAATGCCAAAGTAACTGGCAACTGAATATGTGTCGCCGTTTGATGTCTATGTCTGGACCGTTGCGTAAAAAGGAGGGTTTCTGCCCCGTTACTTCTCCGCTGTTTTTCTTGTCCCAGTTTGAGCCAAACTGTATCCAGTTAAATCGACCGAACTTCTTTGTAAGCGTCCTTAACAACGGTCAATAAATCCTTGACAGCGGTCTGTCTCTTCTGGATTAACAACGTGTCACGTGTTCTGAATTGACCAATCAGAATAGAGTATTCAACTAAACCATGTAATAATAGAGGCTAACTCTTATGGAGATTGGTGATTTAAGTTACATTTGGCTCTAATAATAGTATGGTATATCAGAGTATCATAAAAACATAAATAAAAGGTCACACAAACTAGCCTTTTAGAGTCACAGTATAGTGTGTGTGTGTGTGTGTGTGTGTGTGTGTGTGTGTGAGACAATGGGAGACAGTTATCTCAAAAAGATTGTGAGTAAAGAAACTGTGACATGTAAAGAAAGGATTTTCACAACAACTGTGATGTTACATCCCTCAGAGATTCTATTCTTCTTCTTTTTAAAAAAACCACACTAAAGGAACTAGATTATCTGAAAGGTTACTTATTTTTGTTTAAACCAACAGTGTGGGGACACCTGCCAGAGACAGAGTGGGGGAAAGGAAGAGGTAGATGATTCATTTGATAGATCTGACTTGATTGTTGTGTTGGCTGAAGGAAGAGACACGGGCGAGGAAGAAGCAGAAACATAACTTGTTTGTAAAAAGGACAGCACGTGTTTTTTCTCAAATGTATGTCAGTTTCAAGAAAGATGAGAGGTTTTATTCATGAAGTGCAACATATCCTGGAACCCTTCAAAAAAGAAAAGAAGACATAGGTAAAGTATGTTGAAATATTTCACAAAAAGTGAGTTGTATGTTGATAAAAATCTCTGTGTAGTTTTTCAGAATATATAATGAACGAAGTCATGGAGGGAAAAAAACAGCACAGTATGTGGAAAATATGTAAGTAATGTTAGAATAAATGAAATCATTAATAGTAAAGCATCTAAAAAACCATTTAAAAAAATTCAGGTTATTAAAGTTATCAAAACTGTATTGTTTCACCGAAACAGTGTTAAAATCACAAACTTTCCATTTAGAGTTTGATTCTTTAAGAAACTCAATTCATTACAAATTAATTCATATTTGACCAAGTTCTAAAGTTTTGCATCCATTAAAGTGTAACTATAAGTATCTTTGTAGGAGAAAAAGCATAAATCTGTTCATAGTCTTAGTATAGTATTTCATATATATATAATTTAAGAAGAGTCAGTGTAGAATGTCCGTCCTAACATGGCACTTAGTCTATTTACATCATCCAGGGAAACACACCAGTAAATACACCTCTCTTTATCCGATCCTCAAGCCTCAAAGGGCGGCCTCCTGAGCTCCGTAAAGTCCCCCTAACATGGCACTTAGACTATCTCCATCATCCAGAGAAACACAACTTCAAAGGGGCTTCCTTATAGTTAATAAAGTAATTAAACAATAAAATGTCATATGATCTGATATTACCATAAAAGAGTCACTATGTCATATTATTAAAGAACACTATCTTATAGAATGCTATACAACCACCACTTATGGGTATTTTTACACTCCTCTGTTAATTATTCTTATCCCTAGTGTGAGATCTAGATGATAACTTGATTTTTTGAAAAACAAAAACGGTGGTTATCTTTCAGAGATCGCAGGTAAAAACTCATAGACCCTGTCTCTGCTGTCAATTATTCTTATCCCTAGTGTGAGATCTAGATTACGCAAAAAGATAACTTATTTTGAAAAACAAAACCTGTGGACATCTTTCAGAGATGTGTGTGTGTGTGTGTGTGTGTGTGTGTGTGTGTGTGTGTGTGTGTGTGTAACTCAAAGGCCCTTTCTAGGGTCAGAAGGGTGGGAGGGAGGTGTGTGTGAGAGGGTGGGAGGGACAGCAAGCAGGGGTGGAGGAAGAAAAAAGAAAGGGGGGTGAAATGATTTTTTAAATTTAATTTAATTTAAATAAACTAGCAAAGATGACCCTTTTAATCCCTATGAACACTCCAGGGTTCATATATGCTTACCTACCTCTACAACTTCAAAAAGATCTACTTAAATGTCATATGATCTGATATTACCGTAAAAAGAGTCACTATGTCATAAAGAACACTATCTTATAGCAGGCTATCTTATAGAAGGCTACACTATTTGGTTTATCATTGACCGATCATGACCTAGTAATATTATTAACAGATTTCACATCAAAGGGCTGATCAACCCCCCTATTGTGCCATATCCTTATCAGGGGCTATATCTGGTGGATCATTGACCGATCATGATAGTAAGATATTAACAGGGTTCACATCAACGGGCTGATCAAAGTCTTATCGTCCCCTGTTGTGCAATATCCTTATCAGGGCTATATCTGGTTTATCATTGACCAGTAATGACCTACTAAGATACTGACGGGTTCACATCAAAGGGGCTATCAGCCGCTATTGGGTAACATCTGCACAAACAAGTCATAAAAGACAAGGGGTTCAAAGGTCAGGAAAGATAAGAGGGTCCAAGGTCTGATTTCAGAGTGACAGGTGCCACTTCAAAGGGATTTTGGAGGCGGGACCTCCGGTGTGGGGGCGGGACTTCCGGTTTTAGGGTCATAAATCATTCCTTATCAGGTACTTAATCTCAATCTGACATAAGGCGGGTTCTTTCTACTACTCAGGTATCCAGACTCAGGGACAGTTTCATCCCAAAGGCAATAAGACTGTTAAACACCTGAACTGTTGAAACAACATCCATAACATTCATCTGGCTGCTACTTAGAAATTATTTATCTATTTATCTAATATATCATATTCCAATAACTTGCATATAGACTCTTATTGCACTATTTCACTTTTTTAAACTATTTTTCTTTTTGTATTTACTATTTACTATTCTGTTTTATGGTGTTGCTCTGTTGGAGGAGCCTGTGACCTAAGATTTTCATCGACAACTACACTGTAGCTATGTTCGTATGACAAACCTTGAACCTTGACCTTGATCAAGGGGTTTCCGGTGGAGCAGGTTTCTGTATTTCTTGTTTTTTATCTGGAATGTCCTCCCTCTTTCCAATAACAGAGACCAACTCTATAACCAGCCAGACGTCAGCTAGTCGGGGAGTCAGTCAGCATCTATCATGGCTGTTAACATCCCAGGATTGATAGCCATGGTGTTTTTCTACCTGCTGGTTCTTGGAACCGGCATCTGGGCTTCTTTCAAGTCCAAAAGGGAACAGAAGAGAAGCGCAGCCACTGGGATGGATATGGCTCTGCTGGGAAACCGGAGCATTAGCTTGGTGGTGGGGATCTTCACAATGACAGGTGAGGAGGAAAACTGGAATTAAAAGGGCATGATTGTAAAGGAAATATTTGTACAGTTCTGTTAAAGTTCTATAGGTGTCATGTGACCTGGATGCAAAACAATGGGCACAGTTTTAATCAAGCAGATGTATTTATAGGTCTGTTAATACAAATATTCTGCATTTTGCTGTAGTTGAGTTCCTACACAAACAACCCAAAAAAAAGCCTGTTGAATACGAGCTATGAAGAATGTGAGTTTGATAAGTGGCTGAAGGCTATGGTCAGGAATGAGGAATGTGAAAACAATGATACCCTTGACGTTGTTTTGTCTAAAAGAAAAGGGTTAACAAATGCAAGAAAGACAACATTATTCCACAAATTCATTCATGTGGGCACAATGTAAAAGCATTGTCCCTTAGTTTGATTTATTTAACTAGAAAACCATTCAGATAATTTGTTGGAAAAGTAAGACCATACTTACTGTGCATCATGCCAGAGTTATTCATTAAATGATTCGCAAACCTCTCTTAAAGCTCACCTATTTTGCTATATTTGAACAATATATTATAGGGCCATATCTATACAAAACATCTCTCTGAAGTGTTTTGGAAATACCAAACAGATCACCCATTCTAGCCATGCATCATACCCCTCTATTTCAGCCCTGTTACTTGTGCTGATTCTGGGTCTGGCCCTTTAAATGTAACCGAGCTACTGCTGGCCACACCCCTTTGGAGCTGCTGCTTGCAACGCCCCTTTGGAGCTGCTGCTGGCAACGCCCCTTGAGCATCCGCATGTAAGCAGTGAGCTCTGTGAAGAGAAGGCTGTCTCCCTGCGAAACTCAGCTAAACGCTGCCGTGATTAAACGCCATATCATGTTCCAAACCACATCAAGCATTATCTCTGAAACAGTATGGAGCTGAAAGTCTTTTTCTCTCTCAGGTTTACCACAAGGTGAGTTCCTTTTTATTTCCTGCTTCTTTACACATATTCTCTCCAGTACAAGTTAGCTCTGAGTGTTAGCGATGCTTGCTAATTTAAACAAAGACCATATTACGTCCAAAACACGTAGCGCATTGTTTCCGACAGCAATGTTTCTGATTGGGCTGTGGGTGTAAAGCCTGCCCACATTTCAGATATTACGTCATATCGGACGCAAATCTGGATCAGCTCCGTTGTTTTCCGTTTTTAGAGATTTGGGTACGGAGGAAAAGAGAGAGGGTTTTATTTTCCGACACTTTGTGACTCTCCTGACACACCGGGGACACATATTAATGTGAAAAAGACATAAAGTGATGCAAAAAGTGCATTTTGAATAAAAGGCGACCTTTAAAGTAAGTCTCTGCTGATTGAAATCTTAAACGAGGTCGTATTGTTATGATCCGTATTAGTTTTCCCTGTTTTATTTTGTCCCTTCAAGATCTGTCTTTGGTTTCCTGTTTTATTTTGAAAGGTGTTTACCTGTTGCCTGGCCTTGTTCCGCAATTAAAGACGTTTTTGTTTTCAACCAATCTTCTGCATTTGGGTCCTGTTGTACCTTACCGCCCAGCCGTGACAGGTATATGGTCAAACTTTTTCTTAGTTTGGCATAACGTTTTTTTCTAGCTCTGTTGAAATAGCTGTCGTTTGTCCACTAACTGAATTGTTGTGTGTTAATCTCTCCGTAGCTACCTGGGTCGGAGGAGGCTTCATTGTTGGAACATCTGAGATAGTGTACCTGCCATCTATGGGTCTAACCTGGGCAATCCTGATGCTGTTGGCATACAGCTCATCTTTTATTATTTGTTAGTTTGATATTACATCTGACAGGATAAACAAATGTAAAACATTTAGATATGTAATATTTAAAAATGAACTGAAGAAAATATCACTATTTAATAAAAATGAAATTTCTCTTTTCCAAATAGTTGTTACAGATATAAATAGTTTTAAAAACAAAGTATTTAAAGGTATTATACATCTAGGGTTTTCTTTCAC
Source organism: Dissostichus eleginoides (assembly GCA_031216635.1). Lineage (NCBI taxonomy): Eukaryota > Metazoa > Chordata > Actinopteri > Perciformes > Nototheniidae > Dissostichus > Dissostichus eleginoides. Next base: position 30,174,686 of record CM062278.1, read on the forward strand.
ACCTCATATTCAGTTAATATTTAGTATGTGATTTCAAACGCAGCCTAAAATAATGTTTATATTTAGTTTCTTTAATTCTGAAGTTTTCTGTCCTCCTTAATTTAAGGTGGCTTGGTGTTTGTAAAGCCGATGAGAGACAGAAACTGTGTGACGTTGCTGGACCCCTTCAATGCCAAGTATGGAAAAGTAGTAACTGCTGCACTGTCCCTGGCTTCAATTAGTTTGGATGTTGTCTGGTTACCCGCCATAGTAATTGGTTTAGGTATGGTATATCTCTTTCTATTCTCTCTGTTTGTATACACACACACACACACAAACAAAGGTTTTAGCGATACCTTGAGTGTGTTTCTTCCAAACAAGGCCACACTGGAGCAGCCAAGAGGAAGTTTTAGCTATTTGAGGATGTAGTTCTTGGCTTTTGAGTCCATCTCCAGTGCTGTTGTTAAAGACTTCTCGCAACATTTCAACACATCAGGCGTCGGTACAAAGTGAACTGGTAGCACCGGATCTTGAATTTCCCGGGAAGTGGCTTTGGTCAACCCAGTCCGCCACGAAAGAGGAAGACATGTTTTTTGTCTGAGATATAGGCAGTAAACATCCTCCCAAGAATTTGCACAGCCTGCTCTGCCACTATTAGAAGCTTCTCCCGATCGGAGAAGGAGATTTGTCATTCGTAGCCCCTTTCATCATTTGACAGAATCCAATCCTTGCCCAGATGATGAGCTCTTTCAGTCTTCTCCGGAGTCTCCAGAGTAGCTTCAGCTCCATGAGGCAGTTCCTATATCTTATATTCTTAGACATCAATTCATCTCCATTAACAACTCCAAATCCCCCACAGCCCCGTCAATCATGGCGTCCCTCAGGGTTCTGTACTTGGTCCCCTTCAGTTCATTATCTACATCCTCCCAATTGGACAAATCCTCTGTCAACACCAACTCCAGTTCAACTGTTATGCTGATGACACACAGCTCTACCTATCAACAAAATATATTTCTCCAACCACACACTCCCAGCTCACCACCTGCCACACTGACATTACAATTTGGATGCAAAACAATTTTCTAAAACTCAACTGTGAAAAATCATAATCATCGGCCCAAACTCACTTACCCGCTCAACCCAGGATTTTCTCACTTACCATCGACGGCTCCTTTGGCAACCCCTCCACTCACATCCGTAACCTTGGCATAATCCTCGACCCCACCCTCACTTTCCTCCCTTACGTCAACCAGGTCACAAAAAACGCTTTCTTCCATTTAAAGATCATCGCCCGCATCAGACCCTCCCTCTCATTGACCGCTGCTGAAACTCTGATCTATGCTTTCATAACATCCCGACTGGATTACTGCAACAACATTCTTTATGGTTCACCTGCATTCATACTAAAAAAACCTCAATATGTCCAAAACTCAGCTGCCCGCTTGCTCACCTCCACCCGAAACTCCGACCACATCACCCCTATCCTCCATGACCTCCACTGGCTCCCCATAAACACTGCATTGACTTTAAAATCTTACTTTTCACTTAAAAAGCCCTCAACAACCTTGCCCCCCCCTACCTCTGTGACCTCATCCAACGACACACCCCCACCTGTCGCCTCAGGTCTGCTGAAGCTAACTTATTACAGCCCATAAGGACAAAGCTCTGGACCTGGGGTGACAGGGCCTTCACTGCAGCCTCCCCCTCCCTAGCCACGTCAGATCTGCCAACACTCTCACATCATTCAAACAATCCCTCAAAACTCACCTTTTCACTCTTGCCTTCAACTCCTGATCCACTAACCCCTCGCCCTTATTTCACCTAGCTTAGCACTTTTTACTTTTGTTGTTATTTGTTTCTTCTTTACTTGCTTGTAAAGTGCTTTGAGCACCAGGAAAAGTGCTATATACATTTAATGTATTATCATTATTATTATGTATTATTATATACCTTTAAGGGTACGCCTTTTGGTCCAGGTGATGCAGATCTTGCTTTCTCTACCGCCAGCTGGTTCTCTGTCCACTTGAATGGTGCCGTGTCAAATCGGGAAGCAGGTTCTGGAGTATGAGGCACGTCTTGTTGCTGTTGCCAAGTTGTTTTTCAATGTGGTTTTCACAAGCTTCCCTTTCTTCTTCTCCTCCAGCAGATCTCTGGCATAATTGAAGGGGTCCCAGATCTAGCCTGCTCATGCCTTCTCTTTTACACTTTTATGTATTTATTTATCATTTTTTAATGCCTTTTTACCTGCATGCCGATTTTAAACAAAGTCAACCTCGGTACTTTTAGCCAGATGTTTTTAACCCACTTACCAGGTCTTTTACCAGATGTTGTGGGACGCAGCCTCAGAAACCCCACCGGGGGAGACCCCCTCGGGGGGCAGGAGTACAGATTATGCCACCAAAGAGGTTTCATTTTGGAGGCTGGAGGCTCCCATCGAACAAACGATCAGACAAATATTTCATCCTCAAAGCTAGATTTTGAGACCTCTTCTTTCTCAACTAGATGCTTCTACGGGCATTACTTATGGTAAACAAACAACTACATTGCACCATCACTATGCAGACGACGTACACTATAACATATAGCCCGAGTGATCGAATACAAGCATTTAGCAACTGCATTGTATAAATAAAAGATTGGATGGTCCAGGTTTCTTTCAATCTATCAAAGACACTGTTGTTGTTGTTGTTGGCATTTCTTCCTCAGGTCTCAGCCAATAAACCTGGTGTTTGTTATGGCCAATCCCTGACTAGCACAGTCCAATAACACAGTTTATAACAGTGTCCTGATACAATGTGTTGCAGGAGGAACCATGAGTGTGGTCCTGGATTTTCCCTTCAGTGTGTGCGTATGGATCTCTGCTGCCATCGCCATTATCTACACTCTGCTGGGGGGTCTCTACTCGGTGGCCTACACAGATATTGTACAGCTTATCCTCTTATTCATCAGCTTGGTGAGTTTGCTACTCGCTACTCCCTTTATTGGGACCACGTCACCAAACCCACTATGGCAAATTCGGTGTATCAAAATCATAATTCATGTACAACAACTGTCTGTGTCTTCACATCTTTAAAAGTTCTGTGTGTTTCTATTTACATATTTTTCTGTCCCTGCAGTGGATCTGTGTTCCCTTTGCTTTGGTGGACCCCCACGTTTCGGACATTAGTCAGACACTGATGAAGAACACCCTGCACGCTCCCTGGATAGGATCACCGGAGCTGAAAAAGACCTGGATACTGATGGACGATTTCTTACTCATGGTCAGGAAGTGGATAATTACAAACACAATTCACGTTAATAAAAAAACCTTAACCAATTTACTGTTTTGACTTTAAGGCCCTGGGGAGTCTGGGATATCAGTGCATTCACCAGAGGATTTTGTCGGCATCGTCCACATCGACAGCAAAGACCACTTGCTATGTTTCGGCTTTCTTCCTGCCTATTTTGGGAATTCCTTCCGTACTTTTTGGGGCAGCTGCTGCCTCCACAGGTAACAACTGTTTCTAAATACTGAGGGAACCTGTGAAAACTGATGTCTTTAAGCACCTGTCGTTTTAGTATGTTTTGGTTCTGGATTTCCTGTTCCTGTTTCCCTCCTAGTCCTCCTGGTTTGTTCTAGTTTTGTTTGCTACTTTTCCTTTTGTTCGACTTCGCCTGTTTCTTCAGTTTTTATATTTTTACACCAGCTTATAAGTTACTAAAAGCTCGCCTTGTGTTTACATTATTACTGCTTTTGGGTCCGCACTCTTTCCAAACCCTGACAAGAACCGGCGAATCACAGAGTTAAAAAACTAAAATAAGAAACACTTATATCTTTTTATGGACTGCAGGCTTTAGCAAATGTGCTAGAAAAAAAGTAATTTGGGTGAAGGGGAAATTTCAGCAATATGCTATTTGAGAGGTCATCACATAAGCCACATTACAGTAGGCTTGTCTCAGAATAACGCAGATAATGTGAGCCTTTTTCAGTCTCTCCTTCTTCTGTGTCCATGCTTTAGACTGGAACATGACTTCGTACGGTTCTCCGTCTCCATATGAACGTGGGGAATCGGCTCTAGTTCTGCCCCTCAGCCTCCAACATCTCACCCCGTCCTTCATCTCCATCATCGGTATTGGAGCTGTGGCCGCCGCCTCGATGTCGTCGCTCGACTCTCTTCTGCTTTCTGCAGCTTCTGTCTTCACCTCCAACATATACAAGAACATCCTGAGACCCCAGGTGAAGAAAATCTATAGTTATTTTGGTGTGGTACATTACACGAAAGCTACAGGAGAATTATAGAGTTGTATGATAGAAAACAAGATAGTATGAAGTCACAATTCCAAGATTCAAAGGTTTTTATGTCATATGCATTTAAGCTACAGTGTAGAAATGGCAATGAAATTCTTCTGACCTGAGCTCCTCCAATGATGCAACATGTATAATAAAATACAAAAATAAAAAATAGTGCATGAAGTCTATATACACGTAAATAGACAACCCATTCTCACGGCATTTCGTGTTATAGTCACGAAATTAATTTAATCTATTGATTCGTGTTCACCAACAGGATTTTCCCCTTTTTTTCGTGTCACACAGAACGATTTTAAAAGCAATGTATTTCTATTGGTAGTATGTTTCGTGCCTGCAACACGTCTTTTTGTCCAGTCGGGTCTTGGAAGACCGGAAGCTGTGTGGTTCATAAAAACATTTTCTTACTCAATATCTTACCCTTAGCCTAACCCTAACGCTTTTATTTTAAATAGTATAATGTCTGAGTTTATTTGCCGTCCGCGAGGAAAAGAAATGGGGCTCAGAGCCTCAGAATACTGAAATCCTTATTTTTTAAATCTTTTTTTCCTTCTAATTTGTTATTATTTGGTGCAGGCACGAAACATACTACCAATATAAATACATTGCTTCTAAAATCGTTCTGTGTCAGAATACTGAAATCTGTATTTTTTAATCTCGTTTTTCCTTCTAATTTGTTATTATTTACATTGCTTTTAAAATCGTTCTGTGTGACACAAAAAAAAATGGGGAAATCGTGTTGGTGAACACGAATCAATAGATTAATTTCGTGACTATAACATGAAATGCCGTGAGACTGTGTTGAAATAGAATATTATACAAGAACAGAATGTGAAATTAAATATGGTACAGTAAGACGAAATAAAAATACGGTTTATTGCGGTGATAACTATTTAGATGAATAGGTAAATTGCAAGATGACAAACAGATGAATGTTTATCGAGGCACAACAGAGCTCAGGAGTTTAATAGTCTTATTGCCTGTGGGATGAAACTGTCTCTGAGTCTGTTGGTTTTGTCCTGATGCTGCGACAGAACAGTTTGTGGCTGGGGTGATGGGGGTGTTTAATAATCCTGTGGGCTTTCTTCCTGAGCCGCTGGGAGTAAAAGGTCTCTGTCCTGGTGATGAGATATGAACAGAGGTGGGAAGTATTGGAGTACAAATACTTGGTTACTGTACTTAAGTACATTTTTGTGGTATCAGTACTTTACTCCACTACTAATTTTTCTGACGACTTTTTACTTTTAATACTTACATTTTAAACACAAATACCTGTACTTTCTACTTCTTACATGTTGAACCCAAATACCTGAACTTTCTACTTCTTACATTTTGAACCCAAATACCTGTACTTTCTACTTCTTACATTTTCCAAACAGGCTGGTTCCTTTAGTTTGAATGTGTGTTTGGTGGCGTGATCATTATTATTTAGAGTCATTGCGTGCCTATTGATTTGAACACGATCCGTGTATCCATCATTTCCTGGTCTTCTCTAAAGAAGAGGGACCAATGAAAACGTTGTCATGTTGCCGTTGTGCAGCATGGAAACATTCATTAGCTAACAATGACATTATTGTTCTATTAATATAAAGGGAGGTCAGTTACTCTTTAAAACAGCCGGTAGTTATGGGTACTTTTTACTTAAAGGGGACCTATCATGCAAAATGCACTTTTTGATGTCTTTTATACATATACGTGTGTCAGGGAACTCACGCAGCGTCAGAAAATAAAACCTTCTCTCTTTTCCTCCGTACCCAAATCTCTAAAAACGGGGCTACAACGGAGCTGATCCAGATTTGCGTCCGATATGACGTAATATCTGAAATGTGGACCCACGGCCCAATCAGAAACGTTGCGATCAGAAACAATGCCCGACTGTTTTGGACGTAATATGGTCGGTGTTTACATTAGCATCGCTAACACTCAGAGCTAACCTGTACTGGAGAGCATGTGTGTGAAGAAGCAGGAAATAAAAAGGAACTCACCTTGTGGTATAACCGGCAAGAGAGAAAGCCTTTGAGCTCCATACTGTTTCAGAGATAATCCTTGATAATCCATGATATGGCGTTTCATCACGGCAGTATTTAGTTTAGACAGTAGCTGCCGGGTCCCGCATGAGCTCAGCCCCCTCCTTTCTTATTTTTTATCAATTTTTTATTTTTTAAAGCTTTATACCCCAAATCAGCACTTTAGAAACAGGAAGTGAAATAGAGGGATATGAGGCGTGGCTAGAATGGGGGATCTGTTTGGTATTTTGAGCAAAACACTTCATTGACATGTTTTTTATATATTTGTATATATCTGAGACCTATGCTATTGCCTAAAAATAGCACGATATGTGACCTTTAAGTACATTTCGAAGCCCATACTTCTTTACTTTTACTTGAGTAAAGGATGTGTGTACTTTTGCCAACTCTGGATATGAAAGCGTTATTGGAAAACCCCTGCCTTCGGTTCACGCTTCATCCCCAAAAATATAATCGTAGGGTTAAGAGGCTCTAAGGCTAGGGACGCAGATGATTACGACACCAACTTTATAAACACACATATCGACGGTCTAATAAAACCAATTACTATGCTAGTAAATCAATCTATCAGCACGAGGGATGTTCCATCATCCGGGAAGGTGGCCACGGTAACACCGATCTTTAAATCTGGGGATAAGGCAATGATGTCCAATTATAGACCAATCAGCATCCTCCCCTGTGTCTCTAAGATAGCTGAGAAATGGGTGTCAAAACTAATCACCAAACATTTAGACAAAGGTTTCGCTCCACTCCACCCAATGCAGTTTGGTTTCCGTGCTCACCACTCCACTGAGACAGCTAACTGTGTCTTTGTGGAAAAGGTTAAATGTATGTTGGACACGAGCCCATATGTAGGTGCTGTCTTCCTTGATCTCAGGAAGGCTTTTGACACTGTTGACCACCAAGTGCTCCTTACAAAGCTGACTCATTTCAATTTTTCGGCAGTTTCGATACATTGGTTTAAGTCTTACTTATCAAACAGAAAACAGTGTGTTTTTGTCAACGGAGCCAAATCCCCTTACCTTGTCAGCGCTGTTGGGGTTCCACAAGGTTCCATTCTTGGACCATTACTGTTTTCTCTGTACATTAATGACTTGCATAATGTATGTCCTGAGTTGATGTGCAAATGTATGCCGATGATGCGGTCATCTTTGTACACGGGAAAAAGACTGAAATAATCACATCCTGTCTCTCAAAAGCTTTGGACAAGGTTCAACACTGGCTGAACAACATTTGCTTACAGTTAAATGTAAAAAAAACAGTAAGCATGATGTTCAGTAAACGGAGCAGAAATAGAACTAGTCTCCCAGTTCAAGTATCTTGGAGTCATATTGGACTCGAACTTGACTTTTAAGAAACATATCAAGAAAGTATCCAATACCATTCAATTCAACTTGCAACATGTTAAACAAATTATACCTTTCTTAACTGTCAATGCTGCAAAGTCATACCTCCACTGTGTGATTCTATCCCACATTGAATACTGTTTGACAAACTGGTCGTTTGCTTGTGCCACAAACCTGAAACCCATAGAACAGCTGTACAAGAGAGCTATCAAGGTGTTTGACAGAAAGCCTTATTCATACCACCACTTGAAAAACACAATTTCTTAAGTTTTGACAATTTAAGTCTTTTAAAAGTATGTGTTTTTTTTATAAATGTTGACATGGACTGCCCCCCCCCCCCCCCCCCGTTAGGGGAATTCATCCACAGAAAACACACTGGACGCTGCACTAGGTCAGAAACCAGAGGAGACTGTGAAGTCCACCGTAGATGGACCACTTTTGAATAAAATGTCCTCTCCATTAAAGGCAGCTCGTTGTGGAATAGCCTCCCAACTGAGACACGGGATTGTCCCACTCTCAATAGTTTTAAAGGTCAAACAAACAGACGTGTGATCACCGCTAAATGCACTTTAACACAGGGCTATCTCCTCTTGCACTTTATGTAGCTCTTTTATCTTCTCTTGCACTTTACATATCGTAGCTGCTACATTGTGCTGCCTTGTGGTAAATGCTTGTATGCTGCTCATGCTCTTTCTGCATATCATGTATTTTTTTGCCATGTATATAACTGTCATGTTCATAAATGTTGTGTGACGGGACTACGGATGGAAATTAGCTCAAAGTTAAAATCCGGCTCATTTACATTTGAAAGCATTATTTTGTTTAAAATGTTCATCAATGTGCATTGTCCCGGTTCAAGTAAACGATTAAATGAACAAATGAAATGACAGTCTCAATAATGTGCTGTTTATCTGTTCCTCTTCCTCTCCTCTTCTTCAGGCGTCAGAGAGGGAGATCCAGTGGGTGATCCGAGCCTCCGTGTTGGTCGCGGGCGTGAGTGGTTCATCGCTTACCTTCCTGAAAAACAGCATCTTATTGTTCTGGTTCATCGGTTCTGAGATCGCCTACGTCATACTCTTCCCTCAACTCGTCTGCGTCCTTTTCGTTGACATCTCCAACAGTTACGGGGCTGTTATGGGTTTGTTGGTGGGAATAACGGTACGACTGCTAAGTGGAGACCCATCACTAGGGATTGCACCAATCCTACACTTCCCAGGATGCACTCTTGAGGACGGTGTTTATGTCCAGTACTCTCCAGTTAGAACCATCTCCATGCTGTCGGCCATTGGTGCCATCTTGTTGTTCTCCTACCTGACTTCTGTGCTCTTCAACAAAGGCCATCTTCCTGAGAAGTGGGATGTGTTTAAAGTGAAACCCCAGCACTCATTGCAACCAGACACACCAACAGATGGCGCTACAGAGCATAATGAGAGTGAGAAACTGAATGGAAGCAACTCTCAGACAGAGGCATCAACGCTAATGGCTAGCACAAACTGTTAGCATTCCTGTGTGTATAAGATCAAATAAGGGCAACCTTCATTTTGTTGAGGGGTTGAACCTAATCCATAACATGGCAATCAGAAGCACAAATAGGTTTTAGGTTTGGGTTTCGACCTTGCAATGGGGCAGAAAGAGTGATGATCAATAGAGTGCTAACTGGGACGGCTACAAAAAGGTAATTTGGGATTTTTTGGTTTATTTCAAGCCCTTAGGCATTGTGCTAAACACTTTTACACAGTGCATGAGGTGCTTGTTTGTGTAAATGTAAGGTACAGCTGTTATTCCAATGTGATGTAAAACAAACAAGACTCATGTGAATTTGAAACCTTTGAAGCAGTTCACACTAAGGACACAATGAGTGACGTTGTTTTATATGTATACTTTTTTCTTGCTGAATCCATATGCCATAAACGAGATGCGTATAATTGCAAATAAAATGTCTGAAAAAGGTTCCAAGTATTTAATTTGCTCTTGAGTTGGAAAAAGGTACGTTGAATTGGCTGCAGGTTGCAGAAGTGGTTTTCAATTAAATCTGGAGAATAACAGCAACACAACTCCGTCCTCGTCGTCGTTGTCGTTGTTGTTGTGAAGGATCATTCTGGTGATGCTGGAAAAAGAAAGTGGCGTCCTGACGTGGATGGACTCGGGATCTGGGCGGTGGAAAAAAGGCTGACTGGTTTGCAAAGATCAACCACCTGCTATCAAACTGGCTTCAGCTCAAGTGTACCTCCTTTCAGTGGAAAAGGGTTATTAGTGAAAGATAATATGAAGGGATGTTTGTAGACAATTTTAAGTTCGTACCAAATGGACCCAAAAAAAATTGGAGTATGGACTGGTAGCTGGATAGGTGCTAGTTCGCCTCCTGGTCGAGGTGCCCTTGAGCAAGGCACCAAACCCCCAACCAGCCTGCATGTGCGCAACATACCTGTGTACTCTGTGGTTAAAACGATGTATGTAAAAACCCCTAGGGGGATAACTAAAGCTTCTTCTTCTTCTTCTTCAAATATAGTTTTTCGTAGAAAGTGATAATAAAAAGCATGTATCAAAATACTTGACTTGGCAGTAAGGCATGTGTTTAAAGGCTTTAGATTAGCCTCATGTCCGCCAGCAGCAAACATGGCAGCAAACCAGTCATTTCAGCTCCACGTTCGTTACTTGCTGGCAGCCTCTTGAACTTGCTATCCTTTTTTTAGCAGAAAAACTAAAGTAGACGCCGGCAAAGATGAAGGTGTTCCTTGTAATGGTGTGATTGACAAAATGTGTTTTGCTCTGTGCTTTTTGTTATGGGTGTGACATTGTATTGCCGAGATGCTTATCAAGTATTACACTTTGCACAGGCATTTTACCAGAGGGCATTTATGTACATTGACGTTTGAAAGGTTTTAATTTAACCGGTTTGTCTTCTTGATTTCCTTCACTCAGTCAGCCAGACGTCAGTCAGCATCTATCATGGCTGTTAACATCCCAGGATTGATAGCCATGGTGGTTTTCTACCTGCTGGTTCTTGGTACCGGCATCTGGGCTTCTTTCAAGTCCAAAGGGAACATATTATATTCAAGGATTCAAAGGTTTTATTGTCATATGCACATAAGCTACAGGGTAGAAATGGCAATGAAATTATTCTGACCTGAGCTCCTCCAACAATGCAACATATATAATAGAACACAAAAATACAAATAAAAAATAGTGCAAGAAGTACATGTAAATAGAATATGATATATACAAGAACAGAATGTAAAATTAAATTGTACAGTAAGATGAAATTAAATATGGTTTTAACATATACATATTATAATTCTGTGGTTCTTTACTGGGTAGGTGTCATATTGTATGAACTGGTTGCAAAAATATGTTACATTAAGCTCTATCAAAAACCCACAAAAGCTATGAAGTATTACAGGTATTAAGCGGCTGTTGGTTATGATGTGAAAACAAGTTTACTCTTTACTTGTTGAGTCTCCTAAAGCAGGTTAAAAAACGAAAGAAACAGACAAATATTTCCAGACTGCATGACTGTAGTTTTAGACTTAATATAAAATCCAGATTTCCATTCGTTCTTCATGTTGACAAGATGTAAATAACTCATTAAACATTGTCACGTAGTTTGCTTACACTACAAGTATGATGGTTATCTCTAAATGCAACTCTATGACGAAAGAAACTAAATATTCAGTTAGATCATCTAGATCATTTGTTCAAACTGTGAAACATTGCACTTGATTTTAAAACCAATGAGATTATATCAGAATATACAGTAATAAGAGTATGACGTAATACCTTTCCTCCTGTGCATCATAGCACATTAATTCATAAATTACACTTAAACTTCTTTTAAAGTAAGTCTCTGCTGATTGAAGTCTTAAATAAAAGGGTCTATAGTCAAACTTCACTCATACACTGAAAATACTTGTGCATTTTAAACATTTAAAACTAAATTATTCCAATAAGGGCTATAAAAGAGTTCATACTGGGTAGTTTATTTAGTTTAAAAAAAGTTTCAGCTGATTGTAAGTCAATGGGAAAAAGTATTTCTGGGCCCAGTGACGTCACGGACTGATACTGAAATGGTAGTACCGCCGTTTGGCCACAACGAATATTTTCCTCAGAGTCCAGAGCACTTCCTGGGGGCTTGATGTCGAGGGTGTGACTACCCGATTTGCATCTCTACCCGATTTGAATCTCTACCTGATTTGCATCTCTACCCGATTTGCATCTCTGCCTGATTTGCATTGCGCAAGCGCGAGATGGTCCGCCATATTGGACAGCTACATACGGCAACCCAAATAGGACACTTGACATCTAGACGGCTGCCCCATTTGCATCGCGCATTCGCGAGTCATAAACGTCTCTAAATATCTATACAAAAATATTTTGTGTAATTTTATTTTATTTGAAATAAAATTAAAGACATTCACAGTTAATGTAATTAGATATAAATTATTAATGCCATACATTTTTGCATGTAAATATTTCTTCAGTATGATAGCTGTCTAACAGAAATTAAATCCATTTCTCACTTATTCTGACAATGTACTTAACGCAATAAAAGGAGTAGTTAAATAATAGTGAAGTCACGTTGTAATAACATTAACTCATCTCTCTCGTTCAGATTCATGTTGTCAGGTTTTTTGAGTTTTTTTTCCTGCTTTGCGAAACGCCACTGTGTCAAATGTCCTATTTGGGTTGCCGTATGTAGCTGTCCAATATGGCGGGCCATCTTTCGCTTGCGCAATGCAAATCGGGCAGAGATGCAAATCGGTTAGTCACAGAGGGGTTTCATTCCTAGAGGTCCCCATCCTCATACTGTAGTGTGTTAAGACCAATAGAAGACAATCCAGAGACACAAGACTAAAGAGATATTCAAAATATGGAAAGACCAAGGGACATATTTACCACTCATCTGAGAATATCAAACTGATGATTGCTCTACAGGAAAAACAAAAAGGAGGATCGCCAAGTTCTTGGAAATACCCTTTTTGCTAAAAAGATATGTTGACACATTTTCACGGCAATCAGCACTGTCGTAACCACATGTCTAATTTAATTGTTGAAGGTGTGAGGAAGCGCACACACTCCCTCACTAACATTTTGGCTTAACTATTTGTAAGAAAGATAGTACATGTTTCTTCAGAATTTTCTTTATAAAAACAGTTTACATAGACAAATGAATAAAATGCTTCTAAATTAATTTAACAGTCTTTAAATCACACAATCACAAAGTAATCAGCATTTCCTTTGTTCAGACCTGGAAGCCATCTTGTGCCAGTGCTCAAAGGGGGAGCACGCCTCCAAAGTACACCTTATATGTGCCGTATGAGTAGGCGGAGTCTTGGCCGTGATTGTGTCAATTAGGTTAAAAACTATCCTTTTTAAGCAGACCTTGTTGTTTTTGAAGGTACAATATTTATGTTGATGCAATTATGAATTTACTTAAGCCTTTAGGGTTTTATTAAATGTAGACAACAGTGTTTAATTTTGCATTTAACCCTTCACTCCGCTTTCAGATCCATGACCTGATTGGCCAGGTTGGATTGGGAAGCCGGGCTGTCTCCTATAAATGTGGTTGGGAAGAGAGGGGAGGGGTGGCATTTTTGTTGTTCCTTGCTGGTGAACGCAGCACCAGGCATGACGTTTGTGTTCCTGTAAAATAATGTGGAACGCTAAGAAATAAAACGCATGTTTATTTTTGAAAGAAAACCCTCTCTCCACGTATTGTTTTTTCACCTGCACCTCACATTGTAACAGAAGGCAATAATGTAATTTCCTGTCTGCAGGCTACTTTGCTAAGACTTTGTGCTCATCATCGGCTCTGAGACTTTTCTGTCTCCCATTTCTTCCTCGTTCTCCTTATCGCTGTGTCTTTGTTTGCAGAGTCTCAAAGAATCCCACTTCTCAGGAAGCAGTTTTTTGTGAATGAGCCGAGAGAAGAGGCTCGAGAACAGCAGGTTGGAAGTAAAGACTGCTAACATGGAGATGGTGTTCACTGGGGATTGTTGAACATAAACACCGTCTTCCAGGGAGCATCCGGGCAAATGGAGGACGGTTGGTAGTCCTATTAATGGCTCTCCACACAACAGTCTTAACAACAATCCACCAGGACGCCCGAAACTGCCCCATAACCGTTGGAGATGTCGAAGAAGAGAACGCAGACGAGTTGAGGAAAGATAACGATGTAGGTTATCATCGTGCTGAGGAACCACATCATTGAGATGCTGTTTTGGACGCTGGTTAGAGACGTGCCGACCAATCCTGCGACCAAAACACAGCCTCGGATCACCCACTGGATCTCCCTCTCTGACGCCTGCGGGAGGAAAACAATACTTAAGATATGACGGGGAAATGTTCTCTGTGTCTGGTCTGTTTCCAGTCTAAGGAATGGGCAGATAGACACACATTAGACATTCAAGCGGTCAGAATTTTAAGAAAAAAGTCTGAATTTTAAGAGAAAAGTCATAATTTTGAGAAAAAAGTCTAAATCTAAGAAAAAAGTCTGAATTTTAAGAAAAAAGTCTGAATTTGGAGGAACAAATCCGAATATTAAGAAAGTGAGGTGTTGCAAAGTCATTGGTAATATAAGTGCTGTCTCAGTTCCTCTCTTTGAAAGGATCCAACTTTTAAAAGAAAAGTCAGAATGTTAAGAAAAAACTCAGAATTTGGAGAAATCAAGTCATAAATGTAAGGAAAAGGTCAGAATTTCGAATATTCATCAAACACTGGATTATTCTTCCAATTGAACTTAAAACCTGTACTATACACTCTTATGGTGCAAAAAAAGAAGATATTAACCAGTCATGCCAACATTAATTACACTGTAATCTGAGTTTTTCTATTTGAATTGTATTATAATATTATATGTTCCCTGTACTATGTGTATTGACCTGTACTTTAATATTGGTTTATAACTGTTTGTGTGATAGAGATGATGCAATGTTTTGAGTGTTTATTGATTGTTATGTACCTAAGGACTGCAGATGGAAATGAGCTATTAGCTCAAATCTGGCATAAATCATCTCTTCTCTTTTCTGAGATGATTGTGTTTGAATGCATGGACCTTATTTAAATAAATACTTAAGTAACTGTAATGGTACATTATAGGCACTTTATAGTTATTTCTCAGGATGCAAATTGTATAAACAAATGTAAACCTGGTTCCTCAGGATGTTCTTGTAGATGTTGGAGGAGAAGACAGAAGCAGCAGCCAGTAAAGCAGAGTCAGTGGAGGACATCACGGCAGCCGTCACACACCCCATACTGACGATGGAGACGTAGGTTGGAGTGAGGTGTTGAAGAGTGATTGGTAATATTAGTGCTGCGTCCCCACGTTCAAATGGGGTCGGAGAACCGTAAGAAGTCTGGTTCCAGTCTAAGGAATGGGCAGATAAACACACATTAGACATTCAAGCGGTCAGAAGAAAAAAGTCATAATTTTAAGAAAAAAAAGTCTGCATTTTAAGAAGACAGTCAGAATTTGAAGAAAAGTCAGACTTCTGAGAAAAAAAGTATTAATTCTGAGGAAAAAAGACAGAATATTTGAAAAAAGTCCAAATTTGGAGGAAAAAGTTGGAATTTTAAGAAAAAAATCTGATTTTTTGAAAAAAGGTCCGAATTTTAAGAAAAAAGGTCCGAATTTTAAGGAGAAATCACAATATTAAGAAAAAAGACTGAATTTGATAGACATAGACAGTTAGGCAGATAGACACATATTAGACATTCAAGTGGTTTAAATGCAAGTTTCATGCCTTAACAGGTAGGGATAAATCACCTGTTGATGCAGCCACTGCACCAATCAGGACGGGAGGAATTCCAAAAATAAGAATAATAGCAGCAGCAACAAAACAATTAAACTTTGCTGTGGCTGAGGAACAGGCCGAAAGAGTTCTCTGATGAAACTCCTGATAGCCGAGGCAGCCCAGAGTCTGAAAAGAAAAGCAATGTCAAATCATAAAAACCCCAGTATTGTGAGTAAGAATCGTTGCTGGCCTTAAAACAGAAGACTTAAGCTCTTATTTGTGCTCCAGTCAATCCTCTCAGTAAACACAGAGCTGAATCCAGATCAAATGCACGCTGAAGGCTCTTTGAGCAAGTTTTCTCTCAGTGATTGTGCTGGTATGTTAAATGTTTGTTGTTTGTTTCTCATGTATCGTGTCTTGATGTTTGTCTGTTGATGTTACACATGGAGCTGCTGTGATGCAAGGAGCATTTCAGACTTGATCTGATCATTAAAGTATTATCATATCGTAATATAGTCTTCCACCTACCAACACACACAGGTTGTCGATCCAGCACCAGGCCTTTTCTGATGGAAGTGTTCCTAACCAGGGAGCCTGCAGCGAGTTATTCAGAGCTGTCTGAGCGATGTTCAGGGAGGACGGGTTCTTCAGAACAAACGGTAAACAGAACCACTGCAGACACAAGGAACATAACACTGAGGAACCCATATAGATCTCTTATACGGACATTAAGAGAAAAGTCAGAATTTGGAGAAAAAAAGTCAGAATTAAATTAAAAATGTCAGAATTATATGAAAAACAGTCAGAACTTTTGATAAAAGGCAAATCATTTTGAGACAAAAGTCATATTTTTTTTTTAAACTCAGAAATTAAAGAAAAAAGTCAGAATTGAAAAAAAAAGTCAGAATTTTAAGAAAAAAAACAGAATTTTGGAAAAAAGTTAGAATTTGGAGAAAAAATTATACTCGATATTTCTGCGAAAAAAGTCATAAAAGTCAGAATTTAATCCCGAATTCTGACATTTTCTCAGAACTTGAGGCACAATTTGTAATAACTGACCAGGCTGATGAACATGAGGATGAGCTGCACAACATCTGTGTACGCCACCGAGTGAAGACCTCCCATCAGGGTGTAGACGATCGCCACCGCAGCAGAGATCCAGATGCACACGGTGAACGGTAGACCAATGATCACACTCATGGTTGCACCTGTGGACACACACACACACACACACACACACACACACACACACACAGAGAGATGGCAAAAGTACACACATCCTTTACTCAAGTAGAAGTACAGATACTCGTGTTTAAAAATACTCTGGTGAAAGTAGAAGTACTGACTAAACTTCTTTACTCAAGTAAAAGTAAAGAGGCTTTGAAATGTACTTCAGTAAAAAGTACCCATAACTACCAGCTGTTTTAAAGAGTACCTGACCTCCCTTTATATTAATAGAACAATAATGTCATTGTTAGCTAATGAATGTTTCCATGCTGAACAACGGCAACATGACAACGTTTCATTGGTCCCTCTTCTTTAGAGAAGACCAGGAAATGATGGATACACGGATCGTGTTCAAATCAATAGGCACGCAATGACTCTAAATAATAATGATCACGCCACCAAACACACATTCAAACTAAAGGAACCAGCCTGTTTGGAACATGGAAGAAGTAGAAAGTACAGGTATTTGTGTTCAAAATGTAAGAAGTAGAAAGTACAGGTATTTGGGTTCAACATGGAAGAAGTAGAAAGTACAGGTATTTGGGTTCAAAATGTAAGAAGTAGAAAGTTCAGGTATTTGGGTTCAACATGTAAGAAGTAGAAAGTACAGGTATTTGTGTTCAACATGTAAGAAGTAGAAAGTACAGGTATTTGGGTTCAAAATGTAAGAAGTCAAAGTAAAAAGTCGTCAGAAAAATAAGTAGTGGAGTAAAGTACTGATACCAGAAAAATGTACTTAAGTACAGTAACAAAGTATTTGTACTCCAATACTTCCCACCTCTGAACACAACCATACAGTCTTAAGAATGCATTAACTTGCAACTATCTTTTTCTACATCTGGCTGTCACATGGTAGAAATACATGATTGGATACTAAAACAAAGACAGACCTCGGCGATTGTTTTGTAGTTTAGAAAGTAATGGATTACATACCTAAACCATACAGTGTTGATGTCACCCACAGGATGTTACACAGCATTGTTCCCAGAGATAAAAAGGCCATCGGTACTTTTCCATACTTGATGTGGAAAGGATCCATCATGGTCACATATTTCTTGTCTCTCATTGGCCCAGCGAAGAAAAGACCACCTGATTAAAGACACAAAGACAAGGTTTCAGTCAGTCACCCCATTTGTTTGTTTTATAAATCATTACTTGGAAAAATATTGCTTTATTTAATTACTTCTATATTTCAAGAGGAAATAATGTGATTGTGAAAAAAGTCAGAATTTTTGGAGAAAAAAGTCAGAATTTTGAGGAAAAAAGTCAGAATTGAAAAAAGTCAGAATTTTAAGGATAAAATACAGATTTTTTTAATAAAACTCAGATTTCAGATGAAAAATGATATTCCATATTCCTGCGAAACGTCATAATTCTCAGATAAAAGTCATCATTTGGTTTTTTCACATGTACATTTTTTTGGGAGATCTGACCAAAAGTTTTTTTTTTAATTGGGTGTTTCTGAGAAAAAAAGTCATGAATCTGACAGAAGTGTTTTCTAAGAATTCTGACAAAAAACTAAAATATTCTGGCTTCTGAGAAAAAGTCAGATTTCTTTAGATTTACATTAAAAAAAAATCTGACTGGTGACAATAATTACTAGAATTTTCTGAAAATCTAAGAATTCTGAGAAAAAAGGTCTGAAATATTTTTCCACGTCTGTTAACAACAAATTCCCTTTTGGTCAGATGTAAAAAGACTAAAATTACTACATGGCCCGCTTCACTTCATTCTTAAGGGGCCTACACACCAAACTGACACCAAAGAACACGTCCCGACGGAACATGACTGTTGTGTCGCCTCACGTCTCTGCGTCTTGGCCAACAGTCGCACTGGAACACACCGCAAAGACTTCAGCCGACGGCCAAGAAGCACGTATGAACTGCGCATGCGTGAGTGGCAATAACTCTCCTTACCAGCAGGCGGCGGTAGTGTGTATTCGTCATTCAAAAGAGGCAACAACCGGAAGACAGACTGCGTGATAACCGAGAGAAGAAGAACAGACTGCGTGATATAAACAACCAACAAATAGCGTGTGCGTTCCATTTTCACTCTACAGCGAGAAGCTCACGGGGCTTTCCCGAACCTGTGTCGAGAGCTGGAGTTAAATGAAATCTCAGATTTGCCTTCTTAATAGTTTGTTTGGGTCCCTCACTTCCGTTTTGCTTCTCATGCACTGATTCGCTAAACTGAACAGCCAATCAGAGTGATTTCTTTGGCCGACAGCCTCCCGATTCAACATGTTGAATCGGCGGCGGAAGGTGTCGGCACGGCCGAAAAGACACGACGGGGCGGGACACACCAATCTGAGTAGGGTGACAGGACGCTCATCGACGGCCAGACATCTATCGACGCTGAAAATCGGCTTGGTGTGTAAGGACCTTTATTCGAGGCTCTAATGTGTTTTATTTTTATTTTGTAATCAAATTACTTTTCTGAATGATACTAAATGTCAGTCTGTGTCCTCTGTGATCTCATGCTTTCACTTCACCTTCCTACTAGAAATACTTGGTGCCTTTTAGACAACGTTTGGATCTCAACTCCAAAATCATCAACAATATACAGATGATGTGCATCATTTCTTTAGAGAACCTGTGCATTCAATACTACATTTTGGACACGATCGACAGTTCTAGACACAATCAAGAAGAGAAAGAGAAGACAAAAAGACATTCAGTTTATCCAAAGACTCTAAATATGGGAATGATCTGTGATACCAAGTTCTCTGTTCATCAGGATTAAAATGTAACATCACTGCATACTCCAAACCCAGGAAAGCCCTAATGCAGCAGTTCCCAACCTAGTGGTCCGCGAAGGCATTGCAAGTGGGCCACCAAATAATTTGCAAAACATTATGATTTGTGTGGAAATTATTACGATTTTTCCTTTTTCTTTCTTGATCCTCCTTAGCAACGGTCATTACAGTCCTTGACAGCGGTCTGTTCTACTGGATTAACAATGTGTCACATGTTCTAAATTGACCAATCAGAATCTAGTATTCAACTAAACAGTGTAATACAAATGTCTGTTTGTTACTGATAGCCAGCTCCTTTTCTAATTAAAATAAAAAGTACTCTGAGAACTTTATTTAGCCTCCGTACTGTTTATGGTTGAATGTGGGCCGCGAACATTTTTTAGACTCTTAAGTGGGCCCTGAGTTGAAAAAGGTTGGGAACCACTGCCCTAATGTATTGTGAGTGTTCAGCAACAGCAACACAACTCAATGATACAACTATATCATTATTGCCCATAAAACAGAAGTCATTTCTACACATGTACTCACAGTGTTCAGTTTAAAACAGACTCACCAATAACCATACTCAGTACGATGCCTATAACGTAGCTACAGGCGGTGACGAAGCCCAAAGACGGGTTGTACACGATCTCTGGAAGCCCTACAACGAAGCCTCCTCCAATCCATGTAGCTGGAGAATAAACACACACACACACGCACGCACGCACGCACGCACGCACGCACGCACGCACACACACACACACGCACACACACACACAGTTATTCTGAGGTCAAATGTATACAATGTGTGCCAACATTAAATTGTGCATGGGGGTCTGTCTCATTGCTCTAGAGCAGGGGTGTCAAGACTTCATTTCATCTGAGAGCTTACAAAGAATAAAATACGTTTATTATACAGTTACATGCCCTTTTACAGAAACACGTTGTCCATAAACTACATGTCCCACAATGCATCTCGTTTTGTGACATGCGCACTGAAGAGACTTGCAAAGTATTTTCCCTAGACTTCTGCTTTCAGACGAAGTTAATTATGAAGTTATCGGATAATAATCCAATGCAGAGGCAATCATGTAATATAATTATTTTATACATATATTATATATTTATATCTATATATATATTTATATAGTCTTAAAGTTAATACCGGCCCTTTGAGTGCAACCTTAATGCTGATGTAGCTGCCATGACATTGAGTTTGACACCCCTGATTTAGAGCCACATTTTAAAAACAAATGACAACAACAAAAGACTAAACACATTTTTTTCCAATCGATATTTATCAGAATCAGAATCAGGTTTATCACCAGGTAGGTTGACACGTACGAGGAATTTGGTGCATACATAAAAGTAAAACAAACATTAAAAACACGGATAGAGAACTACATTGTGTGCATTAATGTAATGCATAGAGTTTATGTTGTGACTATAGGTGCTCATGTACTGGATCTCTTTTTATAAGCAGCTACTTACATGTTTTAACTAAATAAACGTAACAGAATCCTTGTTCTTTCTACTCTTACATCACTCTGATCTCACCTGCCGTAGTGAATATCCCCACCACTCTGCCGATGCTCCTGTTTCCCAGCAGACTTATCTCCAAACTCTCCCCTGGACATTTGTCCCTTTTCTTTCTGGACTTGAAAAAAGCCCATATGCCGACTCCAAGCACCAGCAGGTATAGAAACACCATCGCAATTATTCCAAGGACGTTGACAGCCATACTGAACCTGATGGGAGTCAGAGAGAGTGAAGTTGTGTTTGTTGCACACCTGAAAACCTTGTTGTTTGTTCACTAACCTGTCTTACCTGCCTGTAATTATTGGGTTTGACTGGAAGGGGGATAGCCGTCTCTTTATCTCTCTACCTAAACCCAAACTGCCCAACCCATCCACGTTCGAATCACAAATAAAACCTATGAACATTCAGATAATGCGTGCCCAAAGTGCTAACACATGCACTGAATATGCATGTCCTTAGGTAAAAGGTAAAAACATTTATAGAAGAAGTGGTTTCAAAACCCTGTTACTACAATTACAGTTACAGATTTGCATTTCCTGCAGTTCAATGTACTATCTTTAGTCAAATGAAATGTGTATTAGTTAGCATAATCTACATGTGTTAAATGACACCAGGGAGCCTAAGCATGTTGAGGCTGCAACAGCTAATAATATGTGTTATATATTAACTCAAAATGAACAAAACTGTGTTTAAATTATAGTTAAATCAAGAGGTTAATGGACATTTTCCTAATTGATTTCTGTAGTTCTAGCAAACCCTAGAGCGCTGCTGAAAAGCAACAAATAAAACATCTAATAAGAAGTGAACCATTGTTGCCTGAGCTGTGTGTGTATTTGTAAAAAGTGTGTACTGTGTGTACTGTGTGTACCTGTATAAAAACGCATGTGTGTGTACGACCGACTGGAAACTGAATTTCCCCCTCGGGGGATTAATAAAGGTCCATCTTCTTCTTCTTCTTTTGAAATGTATTACTGTATTTTCCTAGAATTTGAATTTCCTTTTTTAATGGTACCAGCAGTTAAATCCAAATAGATATCTGGACTTCAAGCAAACCATAGAGAAAAAGCATACAGGTAATAAAACATCTAATACAAAGTGTACCATGGATTTTTTGATGGTTAGCTGACTGTTTTTCTCAAATACATTACATAACAGAACATTTAAAAATAAAAGGTTCATTTTTTAAAAAGTTTTTAAGTCTTATATGTCCACTAATTCTGGATATTTATTCTGAATAAACTGCCCTAGAAAATGTGCATGCTATGCAGTACATACCCAGTCTTACGCCCTCCTTGGTATGAAGAGACAGATTGTGTTCTTCACACAATGGAAAAGTACTGAGGAGTGATTCAAAAAAGAAAAAAAGGATGCAAGGTTACGAAACGTCTTTCGACATATCATGTGAACTCGCCGTTTCGTTAACTTATTTTTTATATTTGCATGAGGACAAGCTGCAACAGAGAGAAGACACCCATTAAGTTAAAGGTTAAGCTCAGAATTCTTTTTTGATTAAAAGTACAACACTTTTGAGAAAAAAGTCAGAATTTTCTGAAAAAAGTCAGAATTTTCTGAAGAATTTCAGAATTTTAAGATAAAAGTCAGAATGTTAAGAAAAACAACTGCTACTACCAAGAGTTGTCATATAATTGGTCCTGCTGTGATGTAACGATCTATCAACTTGTTTTTTATATTTGCACGTCTCTTCTCCGAGTAAATCCATCATATGTCAAAGATCTCAAAGCTGGGCTTCTGTTTCTCTGCAGTTTTCAGTGCAATCACTCCCAAAAACACTAATTCTGCAGGTACTGTCTCCATTTCTGTTCCCGTGCTACGACCACTAGCAGCAGTCCTTCAACAGTTTCATGCTTTAACATAGAAGTTTCCAAACTGCAGCTGCTTCCCTTATCATTGTTTTATTTTCATTTGTACACAATAGTCACTTTTAGCGGCTCTGATATCCGTAATTTTCCACTCAAGTCAAGTCAAGGCAAGTGCTGTCTGTATTCTTTGTCCTCTTGCATTGATTATAACTGATGTCTGTTGCATTGGCACAGATGCATTTAGTGATCTAATCTGAGTTGAAACTGAGCCAAGTCTTATTCTAATAATGAAGCATGCTTTGCCCTTTGCTCAGGTACTTACTTGCAGTGCAGATGCATTTAAATGAGATCTAATGTTGGTAAAATTGGGATTATGTGGACACGGACAAAGTAAATGCTTGGAAATGCATATGGGTCTGCACTCTTACTAATCTTACACCGGCTTAAATCATGCAAAAATAGCTCGCAGCAGGTGAAACAGACTTGTGAGTTTCTACAAAACGTGTGAAGCTTTGTATGATTTTGAGGGTTAACCACTATTGTGAAATCCTATAAACATTTGGCAAGTTTGTCTGAAAGCATTGCATTGGCGAAAATAGCTATTGAAGCATTAATTACATGTCTTGGTAGTTACATACTTTTCTCAGAGATTATTATAGAGTTGTTTTTCCTCATCAAACGCCAAGACGACTGTTTAAAACTGCAATGCCATCCGACCAGTTTTTATCTGATGTTGTGGATACGTTAAACTTGCGGGATATCGGGAGTGTTTCTTTGTGTGTTTCCAACAAGAAATACAAGCTGATTGTACCAGACAGGAATCACCTCAGGCGCTGCTAGGATTAAACAGACAGATGATTATCATCATCGTTATGACTTCTGAACATCGCTGTTGGGCAGGGACGTGCAAAGACATTTTGGGGGGCGGGAGCTCAAGTGAGAAAAAGGGCCTTCCCATAATCATTTATAAAAAAATGTTTTAAAACAAAAAGTGAAATATAGCTGCACATCTCTGACTTACATTTATTTGAATACCCTCACACTCACGCAATTGTTTAATACTCAACAGAATTCTACAAAATAATCAGCTAACACAGAGACAATGGTCTTCTTTAGTATTCACAATGCACAAGAGCAGACAACAAACTAGTAACATTAATAGTTATTAAATGAGCAGCCAACAATCAAAATTATGAAGTTACTGTTTAAGGACATTTCAGGCAAACATATCGTTTTTTCATGTACTTGTTATTTTGGTCTATTTTGCTTCCATGTTTTCTTTCACTCTAATGGAAATAAAACTTCCAAGAAACACATAAATGGTGTTCGTTTTACTACCATGTCTAAATTCATCTATAGATTTAAAGCTAATCTGCATTTAAACATAACATTTCAGGGGGAAATACTGACTTGACGTAAGTAACTATCTGGGGAAGTTGTGAGGTGATGTGTTTTTTAGTTTTATCCTTTTCACCTGCAATGCCTTGGTAACTGCATGCAGATTAGCGCATTTTAATTAGGCCTATTAACGCCTAATTTGCATATCGATGTGGCGATTGTGATGACGTTATTAGATACACATTTACACACATGCCAACCTTTCCAAATCCAAAAGAGGTAGGTTTGCACGTGGCAAATGTGCACGCCCAAATGAGGTAATCAGAAGAAATGGAACCACAGTAATTACAGGTGTGAACCATGTATTTCATATATTACATCACTTTTTGCATTTTCACAAAAATTGGTCATACAATGTTCAGTCACTTTAGTGCTTGGTATGTAGCAGACTTGGCTTCAGACAGACCTTCGTGTGCTTCTCTCCTCTCCGCGATACCTTGATAAACTCGTGATCTGCTGTCCACTTGGCTTTAAACACATTGTCCCACCGCTTGGTGGGCTTCTTCTTCTCGGGGGTTCTATTCATCGCGGAATTTCCATATCAAAACCTGTAGCTGTGTGTGTTGTTGAACATCTCTGATGTGAATAAACAACACTGGGGCGCCAAGACCGAACACTAATCACGTGATGAGCAAATCAATTTCATTGGATAGGAGCCAAAGTCGAGTCCATTGTCTATGGTGCGCCAAGGGGCATTTTTATTTTTTATAATTTGGGAAGATTGAAATCGGTAGGGAAAGCCAGCTAAATCGGTAGGCGGTAGAACATGCATGTCAAAAGCGGTAGACCACCGCCCAAATCGGTAGGGTTGGCAGGTATGCATTTAACTGTATTCACTTTAAGTGTCTCCCCTTAAGTACAGTACATTAGCCTGTATGCCCATGATAAATTGCCTTAGCTAAACCTTGAGCTAACTTATCCATTAGCTAGTAGCCTACCTTAGTTAACTATATTTGTTATTGTCTTTTAGCTAATTAGCTGTAAACTCGAGGCACTGGCAGTTTAGTAATTTGTTCATCAACACTCACCTTCAAAATAAACCAAGAAAAGCCGGCATAACATGGGACTGTAAGGTGGGAGGTGCTGCTACCTGTCTGTCTGAAGGGACTGTAAGGTGGGAGGTGCTGCTACCTGTCTGTGTGAAGTGACTGTAAGGTGGGAGGGGCTGCTACCTGTCTGTCTGAAGGGACTGTAAGGTGGGAGGGGCTGCTACCTGTCGGTCTGAAGTGACTGTAAGGTGGGAGGTGCTGCTACCTGTCTGTCTGAAGTGACTGTAAGGTGGGAGGGGCTGCTACCTGTCGGTCTGAAGTGACTGTAAGGTGGGAGGCGCTGCTACCTGTCTGTCTGAAGGGACTGTAAGGTGGGAGGTGCTGCTACCTGTCGGTCTGAAGTGACTGTAAGGTGGGAGGGGCTGCTACCTGTCTGTCTGAAGGGACTGTAAGGTGGGAGGTGCTGCTACCTGTCTGTCTGAAGGGACTGTGAGGTGGGAGGTGCTGCTACCTGTCTGTCTGAAGGGACTGTAAGGTGGGAGGTGCTGCTACCTGTCTGTCTGAAGTGACTGGGAGGTGCTGCTACCTGTCTGTCTGAAGGGACTGTAGGTGGGAGGTGCTGCTACCTGTCTGTCTGAAGTGACTGTAAGGTGGGAGGTGCTGCTACCTGTCTGTCTGAAGTGACTGTAAGGTGGGAGGTGCTGCTACCTGTCTGTCTGAAGTGACTGTAAGGTGGGAGGTGCTGCTACCTGTCTGTCTGAAGGGACTGTAAGGTGGGAGGTGCTGCTACCTGTTGGTATGAAGTGACTGCCAATGACTGTCCGCACCGCTGTTCAGGAGACGTGGAGGGAGGGAGGGAGGGTAGAGAGAGCATCGGAACTTCACAGTCTAATCTCCCGACCTGATATTTTTATTTTGTATACAATCAATATATTGAATATATCGAGCCCACTTTGATGTCTATGTGTGCACGTGCCTGCTGTTGGGAATGAAGACTGACTAGATGACAGTGACAGATTGAGTTCCTGTATATAAAACCCCGCCTGCAGATTTCTGTTAAAAAGGCCCTACTGAGCTTTACCTTTCCTGTTTTGTGTGCATTTAAATGTTCTGCAAAGGCTAACATCTCTGTGTTCCCTCCATAATGAGTTTTAACTGGCTGATTTTCAATTTGACCACAAATCCTCAGGACTGCTTCCTTAATCACTCACAGTTCACGGTCCAGTATTCGCAACAGTTACTGGTAGAACACGGGGTAATTCCCACTTTGTTGGACCATTATGGCGGTTCAGGGTCACAACCTGTCAATAAACTTGATTACCGGTTGATTCATGTTCGAAATGAACAATGAAGCTACTTCTGGGGGTTTAAGTGAAGTTGCAAACACAATGTTAGTATCGGCTAGGTTGTGATACATGAAGTATAAAAGCTAATGTTAGGCTATAAATAACTACAGCACGGTCACATGACTTCACGTCACCACCGCTAAGCTAAAGGCGGCTAATGTTGGGCTATAAAGGAACTACAGCACGGTCACATGACTTCACCTCACCACCGCTAAGCTAAAGGCGGCTAATGTTGGGCTATAAAGGAACTACAGCACAGTCACATGACTTCACGTCACCACCGCTAAGCTAAAGGTGGCTAATGTTGGGCTATAAAGGAACTACAGCACGGTCACATGACTTCACGTCACCACCGCTAAGCTAAAGGCGGCTAATGTTGGGCTATAAAGGAACTACAGCACGGTCACATGACTTCACGTTCAAAAGGCTAAAAAAAACCTACCTAACCCCCTAACCCTAACCCTAAGCACGCAGGTTTATGTCAAAAAAACAAAACTTAAATTAAATGTTTTTATTAGATCAATCCAAAAATACAAGGCAAAATGTACATACATCTTTAAAAATAAAAAATAAATCTGATAAACATTCACGTATCAAGTTCTGGTTTTCATAAACACTTTTCAAACATGCTCTGAACCAACAATGCAGCGTCTTTCCTCTCTCACTCTTTTTTTGTCGTTGAATTTAATTTGTTTTAGTTGAGCTTCAGCAAAGATGAAGCTACACCTAAATCAATAAAGAAAGGGTCAAAATAAGTGTGACAGCAACCTCGATAAATAAAGTGGAGATATTCTTCTTCCTCCTGATCCAAAAACGTACTTCTTCCTGTCTTATCTCAATCTCAAAACGTGTAAAACCTAAGAACTCGATTAAAAAGTAATCTGAATGTTCAAGTATAACAACAATCGTCTACCAGCAAGATAGGGCTCAGTTCCTGTCTTTTCTTACCTCTTTACACTGAGCTCAAGTCTTTTTATACAAATAAATAACCTTAGTTAACTTAAATCCATCCTTAAACTGATGATGATCTGAAAAAAAACTAAAGAAATGTCTCACAGTTGTTTCCATTAGTTAATAAATTCAAGCACACTTGGTTTTATAAGAGGATTAGAGCCACATCATTTTTTTTTACAATCCTGACATTTTCCTTAGAATTCAGATTATTTTCAGAATCAGTATTCTGATAAAAAAAGAAGAAATCCGAACAATTTGGAATTCAGACTTTTTTCTCAGAATTCCGAGATTTTCAGATTTTTTTATTTTTCAGAGTTCCACATTTTACACGGAATTCTGAGATAAAAATAAATAAATTCACTTTTGGTCAGATTTGAGATAAGATGTCACACGTGGCCCTAATCCTTTCCCGTACAGTTATTAAAGGTAGGGTAGGTAAGAATGGAGAAACCGCTCGAGTGCGCTAGAATTTGAAAGTACACAACCGAAAAAAATCTGCCCCTTCCTTCAGACTTCCTCACAGAGCCCCTCCTCCAACACACACGAACGCACACATGACCAATGAGGGCACGAGATAAGTTTGTGCACAGATGGAAGGCTGACAGGCAGGTAGGCCATCCAGTTATCTGCCGCGGGCCGAGGGAGATAATTGGTCTAGCTTTTTACAGAGCCACGGCTTGTATTCATTGCTATCGGGATGTTAAGAGCATTCCATGGAATATAACAACAAGTGTTTCCGAAGTGAATTACCTACCCCACCTTTAAGTGTATGATATTGAAATAAATTAATCAAACGCAATAAATATTTTTCTTTAAGTTGTCAATAAATATGTCCTCGCCGACTTCTACTCAGCTTAAGAAGAAAAACATTGTCCAGCAACATTTGAATCTATCAGTGCTATCAATCACAGCATTAACAACATCCTGATTAGATTTGTGGTTTCCCACAAAACCCGCTTTAGAGTGAGCTTTAGATTTATGACCACTTCCTGAGGGTGTTAATATCCATCGGTCAACACCGGAGGCAGTTTGAAAGCGAACATTTGGCACGGCCTCGCCGGATTACCAGATATTAAAAGAAAGACTTGGGTGCTTCAGGCCATCGGATCCACGGGTTGAATCTCATGTTGGATTTTGTTTTTAGGAATGTGTTACTGAATTGGGTTTCTCCTGGCTGAAGTTACACAGGAGGCTTTTGGCGCCGTTCTGCCATGAATTCAGAGTCTCCAGAGGGGTTTTTCCATCCTGCAGGAGAGAGGGAAACACTCATCAAAACTGGAAAACTGGAAGCAATTACATTGGATTTATTGTTGTCGATGAGTGAGGTCTTTAGCCCCATTGATGGCCTGTAAAGTGTGTTTCTGATTACATACGATGGCACTTTTATTTTACAATTAGCAATATTTTATTGAACTGTATGTTTTTTCTGCTTTTAGGTTAACTTATTATTTTTTGCATGTTTATGGTTTATTTACAACTATGGGTTACTTGCAATATTATATTGAACTATTTTATTTCTGTTTGTGTTTCTTCATGCATTTTTTTTATGTCTAATATATACATAAGGTCTAATAACACTGATGGCCTTGCTGAGTATCACATCATTAAGAAAGGATGTTTCAATTGCAGTAGTAGTTGGGAACGTTGTGTTTCCTAACCAAGCTGTACTGTATACTCCGGAGCCTCACAACTGCAGTGCCTTAAATGGCCACTTGAGGCTGTATTGAAAAGTGAGGGAATCTCAAAAGCAGAAGTAAACATGTTTTCAGCTCCATCAATAAACAAGTTTTGGTCACAAAAGCTAATTTCCCCAAAAAAGAAAATTAAAACGGATTAAATATCTGTATTGTGGCCTATATGTCGAAATGTTACACTAAAATATAATTTAAATATACATTTTGATCAGTGAAAGCATGGAAGGGTTGTTGTGTACTTACAGAGTTCTTTGTGGTGAGACTGGCTCCGTACATCATCAGCAGCTTGATCATCTTGAATCTGTTTATTCTCACAGCGTCGTGCATGGGCGTGTCTCCGTCCTTTATTCAGGGAGGAGGAAATCAATCAGGGAAGATGTCTTCATTATGAATTCACAAATAAGTATTTTCAGAAAGATTTACCTATTCATGGTACGTCTCTTTTATGAGATCTTGAAGGTTAATTCATAACAAATATGCTTTTATGTGAACAAATTGCTTGTGCAGTAGATTGTCTCGTTGGATCAGCTTTATGTCTCGCTGCAGAAGATTAACATTTTACATTTATATTTAATTTAATATTCCATTCCCTACTCTCTTAACGTAAATAATATCCTGCTTTATATTGTTTCTAAAGCCCTTCAATAGAGTATTGTATTATTATTAGTATTCTAGTATCGTTTATTTCTACGCTTTAATTTCTACTTATGTGCAATGCCTTGTTTTGTTTTGTTGTATTTTATGCTGCTGCATTGCAAACATTTCAACATTACGGATCAATAAAGTACCTCTTATCTTATCTTATCTTATCTTATCTTATCTTAAATGTAGAACTCTGTGTTGTGTTTCCTTACCCTGTCCTTGGCGTTGACGTCGGCTCCGCAGTGGATCAGATGCTCGGCGCACTCACAGTGTCCGGTCCGCACAGCGACATGGAGAGGAGTGCTGTTCAACTGAGGAGAGGACAGGCTTTCAGTTCTCTCCTTTCATGCAACACACATATATATACTGTGTGTATATAACTGGAGATAAATCAAAAACCGGTGTTTGTGTGTGCTCACCTTGTCTCTGTAGGTGACCTTTGCCCCCTGGTCCAGGAGGAGCTGCAGGGCCGGCAGGCTGCCTCCTCTGCAGGCCCAGTGCACCGCTGTGGCTTCCAGCTGAAACACAAAACACACTATCTTATGAATATATAGGTTCATCTACTAGATTAAAAACAACCCACCGACCAACCAACCAACCAACCAACCAACCAACCAACCAACCAACCAACCAACCAACCAACCAACCAACCAACCAACCAACCAACCAACCGACCAACCAACCAATTAACCAACCAACCAACCAACCAACCAACAACAACCAACCAACCAACCAACCAACCAACCAACCAACCAACCAACCAACCAACCAACCAACCAACCAACCAACCACCCACCCACCGACCAACCAACCAATTAACCAACCAACCAACCAACCAACCAACCAACCAACCAACCAACCAACCAACCAACCATTCACACTTAAAGTATTAGCCTACAGAACAGAACAGCTTACAGAGAAGAGATAACATCTGATCCTTTACAACAAACACCATATGATCTTTTTAGGTTTTACAAACACTGTATTCCTGCTGAGTTTTAAAATGTCTCACCTTGTCTTTTTTCTCGATGGGGGCTCCGGCCTCCAGGAGTCTCTTCACGACGTCCACGTGTCCTTTGAACGAGGCTTTGTGCAGCGCTGTCCTCTGGAACTGGACATTTGATACATAAAGAATATTAGATCAATGATAACAACGATTAACTAATTACTTATTATTATTTTCATCTGAGTGATGCTCACATGGTCGGCTGCATTGGGGTTTCCTCCGTCAGTCAGGTACTTCTCCACCAGCGGCATCTTGTTGTCACTGGCTGCAGTCAGAAACATCTTCTCATCCACCCAGGCTGGCTGGAAGGGTTTTAAAGAGCAGAAAAAAACATTTTAATGAAACATTTCCCTACATACATCAATCAATCAGTCAGTCGGTCGATCAACCAACCAACAAATCATTAAACCAACCAACCAAACATTCAACCAATCAACCAATCAACCAACCAACCAACCAACCAACCAACCAACCAACCAACCAACCAACCAACCAACCAATCAACCAATCAACCAATCAACCAATCAACCAATCAACCAATCAACCAATCAACAAACAAACCAACCAACCAACCAACCAACAACCAACCAACCAACCAACCAACCAACCAATCACCAACCTCATCATTAAAGCAGACTAATACACGATTTAATCTCACCAGGATCTCTGGCACTGGCTGTGGTTTCTTATTGATCGGAGCCTTCCTCTCCCTCCTCCTCTTCTTCAGCTGCATGATGTTGAACAGATCGTCAACCGTCTCTAGTCTCAGCCGGCCGCTCTTATCCGTCTGACAGGGAACATACGGCTTCAGGGAAAAAAGAAAAACTAAATTTAAAAAACAGCTTTGTACAAAAAGGTTAAGTACATGGAAATGATATATGCTTGAGACTTGAAAGTACATTTGGAAATATAAAAGAATTGAAAAACCCAAAGTACCACAACCTTCAATTAAAGTACTATTGTTTTGTATTTCCAATGCTCCATTATGATCCATGCATGTTTCTAGAACCAGTGGTCATTAATGGTCTGTTCAGATTGATTGATAACTATCTGTCCAGAAGCTTTGCAGCATGTCTTTAACAAAGCTTGTGTGAAAACAGGGTCATGAAAGGTTGATTATATGGATTATAAACATGTTTGCACCTTCAAATGGAGAAATACTGACGACTAGATGGAAACTAGATTTCTCTAACGCATCAACTCTTGACAACACCATGATCATGAGGTTTATTTTTATAGTGTACTCCATGGTGTACTCGGTGTTATACTGTAAAATGCCAGCAGGTGGCGGCATTACCCAAGAGACCAGCTCAACTACAGAGGAGGAAGGTTCCTAACAGAGTGGAGGCCTCTGAACTGCAGCCATGATTAGAGCTGTTGAGATTATAGATGATAGGAAAGGAGCTTCAATGCTTCCTTGGTTATCTCGTTAAGGATACACTGGAGCATCCTTTAGGAGAGGAGATAATGCTGTCCCAAAATGTAACGTCACACAACATTTGACTGTTCACGGAAACAAACCATCTTTTTCTGACAAACTCAGATCATGATAGTTACGTTGCTTATTCAGCATGTTACAACTTGTGATGTCAGTGATTGTGACTCATGATCAAATAACGTCTTACAGTGTTTACTGAGCTGTTTGGATGGTGATATGCACAGTGATGGATGTGTAGACCTATGCAGAGTTTCTTTTTCTACTGTTGTCCACGTTTGTATACCTGCATAAAACCACACCATAAGAACACACAGCGTGAAGTCTCTGTGGTTATTGGAGTCCACTGTCTAAGTACTTCTTAATGACTGAGATCTTTTTGACAATTCGACCCTGTTTCAAGTTTCAAGGCTTTATCATCATGTGTACATTAGCTACAGTGTAGATATGGCAATGAAAAACTTAGGTCACAGGCTCCTCCAACAGAGCAACATGAATATATATAGGACATAAACAAATTAAACAGATAAAATAGTGCAAGAGAATGTTTTGAGATGTGCAAGTAAATAAAAATAAAATATAAATAGTGCAAGAAGCGTCTATATACAAGTCAATGGAATGATATATTAGATAAATAATTTGCAAAATGTAAACAGATTAATGTTTATGGATGTTCTTTGAAAAGTTCAGGTGTTCAATAGTCTTATGGCCTGTGGGCAGAGGTGGGAAATAGTGGAGTACAAATACTTCGTTACTGTACTTGAGTACATGTTTCTGGTATCAGTACTTTACTCCACTACTTATTTTTCTGACGACTTTTTACTTTCTACTTCTTACATTTTGAACACAAATACCTGTACTTTCTACTTCTTACATTTCTAACACAAATACCTGTACTTTCTACTTCTTACATGTTGAACACAAATACCTGTACTTTCTACTTCTTACATTTTGAACCCAAATACCTGTACTTTCTACTTCTTCCATGTTGAACCCAAATACCTGAACTTTCCACTTCTTACATTTTCCAAACAGGCTGGTTCCTTTAGTTTGAATGTGTGTTTGGTGGCGTGATCATTATTATTTAGACTCATTGCGTGCCTATTGATTTGAACACGATCCGTGTATCCATCATTTCCTGGTCTTCTCTAAAGAAGAGGGACCAATGAAAACGTTGTCATGTTGCCGTTGTTCAGCATGGAAACATTCATTAGCTAACAATGACATTATTGTTCTATTAATATAAAGGGAGGTCAGGTACTCTTTAAAACAGCTGCTAGTTATGGGTACTTTTTACTGAAGTACGTTTCAAAGCCTCTTTACTTTTACTTGAGTAAAGAAGTTTAGTCAGTACTTCTACTTTCACCAGAGTATTTTTAAACACGAGTATCTGTACTTCTATTTGAGTAAAGGATGTGTGTACTGTTGCCATCTCTGGTTCTTACGCTGAGAGCTGCCACGCTGACCTCCTCCGGTTCGATGCCGTCTTTCTTCTCCTGACCCACCGCCGCCTCATACTCTCCGCCATGGAAGTTAGCCGCCTCCTTGCCCTCTGACCTCTTACCAGACACCTGAGGGAAGGTCATAAAAAACAGCAGTTTAAGTCAGTCAAAGTCCAAGTCTGTTCTTGTACATATCCCATATTCTATTTACGTGTATATAGACTTCTTGCACTACTTTTTATTTTGTATTTTTGTATTTTATTATGTATGTTGCATTGTTGGAGGAGCTCAGGTCAGAATAATTGCATTGCCATTTCTACACTGTAGCTTATGTGCATATGACATTAAAACCTTTGAATCTTGAATCTTTTCATCTTTTCATCTTTGAAGTCAACTTTATTGTCAATCTTTCAGTTTGTGTGTACAGAGAGATCGAAATTCCGTTTCCCACAATCCCGAGGAATACAAAATACAAATATATATAAAAATATGTACATACATATATATATATACACAATCTACAGACACATGTGTACATATGCACACATGAAGACATAAATAAAAGCACAACAAATACAAAATAACAGTCACTTCAATATCTTTGAAAAATGTACATTAGTGCAAGAACAAAAACTCACACACAGCATCTTCAGTTCGAAAAGTCTCATTAAACAAGTTGTATGCTCACTACTTAAAGAGGCCCTATTCTGCTCTCTGTGCTGTTCCCTCTCCTATAGTTTGTTAGGTTTTAGTGCATGTAAATGGTCTGCAAAGGCAAAAATCCCTGTGTTCCCTCCAGCCTGAAACGCCTCCATTCGCCTCCATTGTTTACTTCTTAATATTTGTCTTAGTTGATGTCTCAAACAGATCTGACAATAAACTATTATCTTATCACCTCGTAAATCTATGTGTTAACATTTTTTAAAATCTCAGCTTTCTTTGTAGATTCTGTGACTTTCCTTGCATTTCTGTAAGGACAAATGATCGCATTTCTTTCAGTAAAAGGTTGAAACTGCTATCACACACTAATGTCTTAATCTGAGAGGTAAACACATGAGCAGCTCTATTACAGAGGAGAGTAAACACATTAACACACTTCTACGCTTTAATGAGTCTAAATCACTCGTGTAATCACTCAGAGGGCTTCATTATCAGTTCATTTATATAAGGAAGAAGACTCCACGGTTATAATATTAAGTACAAGAAATCTGGGGTGAAATCTGCAGTATAAGCAATTATGGATCAAATAGTTACTCTTGATGTAGGCTAAGTTGTATTTAAGGAGCCTTTCCTCTGGATAAGACATAGTTGATGTAATACTGGATTGTCTGTCCTGGTTAGCAAATGTAAAAAATGTCATTTGGTGCAGAAATAAAATAATTGACTTTTTCTTTCAGTTCTTACATTTACTTATTTTTGCAACTAAATAAATGTTTGTTTTCCTATAAATACACATGTAGGGAAGTCACAGGAAGTAATACCAGTACGGACATGATTAAAACAAATTATTAAGAATTGACTTCATCATATATTTATCAAAAGAAAAAAGCCTTTTCTAAAAAATAAATGCTTATTTACCCCTTTTCAAGAACCCCTTTTCAAGAATTAAAACCCTAGAAAGTCATATTTTTGTACGAAAATGAATAAACATTTACGGGTTAGTTTTATCTTCATTAACATCCACACATATCAGCAGATCTTACCAAAACAAAAATTCATTTAGTACAGAAATAATATAATTTACTTTTTCTTTCAGTTTTACATTTACTTTGTATTTTTGCAACTAAATATATTTTGTTTTCCTATAAATACACATGTTGGTAAGTCACAGGAAGTAGTACTAATAGGAACATGATTAAGAATTGACTTTAATTCTAAGCCTCATTCATTTATCTCATTGTATGTGAAAAAAAAGGCTTTTCTTAAAATAATATGCTTATTTCAACCCCTCTTCAAAAATGTAAACCTTAAAAAAGTTATATCATATTTACCATTCACTCTCATTCATTCACATCCACACACATCAGCAGATCTTACCAGTTCCTCGACGCTGTGCAGTCCCATTATTCTCTTTGATATTATTAATATATATATATATATGTAAGTGTTGTATCTGGAGGTTATTCCACCGGGTCTGATGCTCAGTGTCTTCGTCCGTCTCTCTGTCAGCAGCTGGAGCCTCGGACTCTTTTATAGCTCTATCAAACCTCTGCAGAAAAAATAGAGGTCCTGTCACTCAGATCACATTACTGTCTTCATGTGCTCATTTGGCATGCTCCCATCACCCCTCCTCATCACCCCCCCCTCATCACCCCCTCCTCATCTGCAGCTCTCCCTGTTTGGGCTTCTCTGTGTCACCGTGCAAAGATGGAGGAGAGGGAAGAGGTGTCACTCTGCCTCCTTTTGAGAAAATGAAAGTGGATGGTGCAGCGATGATCAGCCAACCAACCAACCAACCAACCAACCAACCAACCAACCAACCAACCAACCAACCAACCAACCAACCAACCAACCAACCAAACAACCAACCAACCAACCAACCAACCAACCAAAAATCTACTTATACCATCCGACCAATCAATCAACCAATGGGATTTCTCTATGTGATATTGGATCATTGCAGACCTTATTTCAGGACAACCGAAAAACATATTGAGAGAACCTTTGACTGCCAGACCAGGTGACAGGAAGTGGAATGG
This sequence comes from Dissostichus eleginoides, assembly GCA_031216635.1. NCBI lineage: Eukaryota > Metazoa > Chordata > Actinopteri > Perciformes > Nototheniidae > Dissostichus > Dissostichus eleginoides. Next base: position 30,210,981 of record CM062278.1, read on the forward strand.
ACATCCCGAAACTTGAGAAAACACAATTATTCAAAAGATATCTTCTAGAAATGGAGCTAAACTTAATTTACTTGCCCAAAATCCAGCATGTGATTTTGAAAAGTTAACTAAACTTAAAATCTATGAGAGCTAAGATGTTTTTATTCATCACATTTCCAGCAAATTATTGAGCTAGGTTGAGCTAACATGTATATGGTATTGGAGGAATAAAACAGCCCTTATGAGCCCACAGATCAAGATAAATGTCCTCCATTTCCTGCAGAGTGAGTCCTCTCCTCAAACATAGCCCATCTTCTTCAGCGTCTAGTCACGCTGGGCTTGTTTCCCGCAGACGTGCAGTGAAATCATCGTGAGAGGAGACAGGTTCATGGCTGCTGAGAAATAGATAGTCACCCTTCCAAACATCCTGTCACTGCTCTCTGCAGCCAATCACAGGCTGGGGTCAGAGGTCAGCAGCATGCCTCCCTGTGTGACTGACAGCCAGCAGGGGGTAACGTCATGTCAGGTGCTGGTGCTAAATGTTAAAACTGCATATTGCACATCTCAGAGGGATGATGCTCTGATGGGACGACGATCACAAGAGGAACTGTTCACCAATCAGAGCACAGAAAGAGACATTTAATGCATGACAAACGTTTTGAAACGAATGAAATGACCAGAGATGGCAAAAATACACACATCCTTTACTCAAGTAGAAGTACAGACACTCGTGTTTAAAAATACTCTGGTAAAAGTAGAAGTACTGACGAAACTTCTTTACTCAAGTAAAAGTAAAGAGGGCTTTGAAATGTACTTAAGTAAAAAGTACCCATAACTAGCAGCTGTTTTAAAGAGTACCTGACCTCCCTTTATAAAACGGCAAAATTACAAAGTTTTCATTGGTCCCTCTTCTTTGGAGAAGACCAGGAAATGATGGATACACGGATCGTGTTCAAATCAATAGGCACGCAATGACTCATAATAATGATCACGCCACCAAACACACATTCAAACTAAAGGAACCAGCCTGTTTGGAAAATGTAAGAAGTAGAAAGTACAGGTATTTGGGTTCAAAATGTAAGAAGTAGAAAGTACAGGTATTTGTGTTCAAAATGTAAGAAGTAAAAGTAAAAAGTCGTCAGAAAAATAAGTAGTGGAGTAAAATACTGATACCAGAAAAATGTACTTAAGTACAGTAACAAAGTATTTGTGTACTCCAATACTTCCCACCCCTGTTGAAATGACAGTTCCCTTTTTGCCCTTCTTTAGGCCTTTCTCATAAAAACTGAGCCGTCACGGTGGTATTTGCAGCCGTGTCGTCCACGCTTGACCTTTGAATTCCTCTGAAAGTGACTTCATGGCTGCGAGCTATTTCTGAATCTGACCTTGTGACGGAAATAGACGCTAAAAGGAGGAACTGTTTCAGATCCGGACCCTCAGAGTACTGTTTACATGTTTACATCCAGCAGATGTGCAGCGTGTCAAACTGAAGGAATCATGAACAGAAACATGATGATGACCGTGTGAGTTAGCACATCCTCTTACAGTTGTTGTAACACTAGGATGGGTCAAATGCAGAGACTGGGGGTGGCAGTGGTTCAGTCTGTAGGGGGTTGAACTTGGTACCGAAGGGTTCGCCGGTTCACGTCCCGATCGGACCAAAAAATACAGTGTGGACTGGTACTGGAGAGGAGCCAAGTCACCTCCTGGGCCACTGCCGAAGTGCCCTTGAGCAAGGCACCAAACCCCAACTGCTCCTGGCGCCGGCTAGACTGGCTGCCTCCGCTCTGACCTCTCAATGTGTATGTGTGAATATATGACTGTGTGTATTTGTATGTACCTGGGAAGCATGTGCGTGTATAAAAACTGAGTGGAAACGGAATTTCCCCCTCGGGGGATCAATAAAGGTCCTTCTTCTTCTCCTTCTTATTCCCAGTTAGGTGATGTGTTCGATTGGACGTCTTCTAGGGTCAGGGCGAAATTACAGATACCTTTACACTTTTTCGAAGGTGTCAAAGAACACACAAATGACTTAAAATAAACATCTTGGCATGGTTAAATAAGTGGGAACCTTTCTGGACACGCATAAAAGCCGACTTTATTTAAGGTTTTTTGTGATTCTTTTTGGTTTTTTTGTGAATACCAGGAGCTTGAAGCAGAGGGCTTTATTGATGCAGTGTACTCCCATTATTTCACTGTATGTAGAATCCTCTTTAAGTTGCATTGTTTTAAACTTCTGGTAGTGACTGTTATTATAAAATGTCCACATGAGCTTTAGTATGAAGTTTGATAGATACTTAAGAGACACTACAGAGTGTTTTTATGTATTTATAATTGTGCTCGGCCAGCAGCAGCTCTGACCCTGGAGTTATTATCAGGAGAAGGAAGAACATTTTAATTCAGTTATTTCTGGCTGGGATGAAGTGTGTGATCGCTCTGCTGACAGAAGCACAGCCTGATCAGGAACAGAATCACATGGTCTCCAACAGAGAGACTCAATAAAAGACCAAGTTTACTAAAATAAAAGTGTTCTAAAGTGTTCCTGTTTCAGCCGCTCCTCCACAGACTGCTTCAGTATATCTGTAGCCGTCTAAAGGAGAGATAACGCTCTCTTTATAGTACTCAGTTTACTTGAGTTAAAAATAGAAGTACTCAGATCTTGTTCTTGAGTAAAAGTAGAAGTACTCAGATCTTGTACTTGAGTAAAAGTAGAAGTACTCAGATCTTGTACTTGAGTAAAAGTAGAAGAACTCAGATCTTGTACTTGAGTAAAAGTAGAAGTACTCAGATCTTGTACTTGAGTAAAAGTAGAAGTACTCAGATCTTGCACTTGAGTAAAAGTAGAAGTACTCAGATATTGTACTTGAGTAAAAGTAGAAGTACCAGAGTGTAGGAATACTCTGTTACAGTAAAAGTCCTGCATTCAAAATGTTCCTCAAGTAAAAGTATAAAAGTATTATCATCAAAATATAGTGAAAGTAGCGACAGTAAAAGTAGTGATTGTGCAGATTGGTCCATCTCAGAATAATATATATGATGTGTTTTATAATGATTGATCATGAAAGTGTTCTCAGAGCTGGTAAAGGTGCAGCTAGTTTGAATGACTTTGTATACTGCAGGGTAGCTTGAGAATTTACTCCAGGTGGAACTACAGTCTGATTTAACGCTTGATTATATTTCACATCATTCATCCACATCTGTAAAGTAACTAAAGGTATTAAATACATGTAGTGGAGGAAAAGTACACCATGTACCTCTGAACTGTAGTGGAGTAGAAGTACACAGTAGCGTAAAATGGTACTTAAGTACAGTACTTGAGTAAATGTACACCACTGGTTTGGCGTTGAACCACGAGGGAAGTATCTCAGTTCTTTAATTATAAATAGTGTCCGTGCAGAATTCCTCCTCTGGAAGTAAACCTAGTTTTTATTATTAGCCTCGTAAATCCCCCCCCCCACCCAGTTCCTGATTCTCCGCCTCAGCACTGTTTATGAGCGTGTCATCGTGCGGAGATTATCCTTCACTCATAGATTCAAACCGTCCGCTCGTAACTCACAGAGCTGTTAGCTCAGCATCCGTCTGAGGACAGAGCCGTGACTCTGACAGGAAGTTCAGAAACTGATCTGACTGACAGGGGGATGAGATCAAATGTGACGTGAAAGATTCACGGTGGAAAGATGGAGCTCAGTCCTGCTCATGTGGGGGACTCATGGTCCATGTGTACTGGGAAGTGGGAAGTGGGAGTTTCCAAGTTCCCAGTTGGATATTTCACCTGGAACGCTCCAAGGTTGGAATTCGGCCATGCCCAGATTATCATTATTCAAACTGTAGTATCGGCATATGAACATTAACAGTTTGATAATATAACAGTAGTAGCTCTTCTGTCACATTACATCAACTAAGGCTCTGCTCCTCTTCTATCTGTGGATATATAAAGCGTAGTTATTAGTTAGTCAGCATACTGTATGTCTTAGGGACCAAGTGTCCACCGTTTTCTTAGTGCCAGGGTGTTTTTTCAATGGTTTCCAATGAGAACAAAGAGCATCCCGTCGGAATAAGCAGTTGAACTTATTTCAACGTGTGAGTGATCGTTTTTCATTATCGACCGCCTCGCTGAACATTAAAGGTCACCTATCATGCAAAACCCTCTTCTTCATGTCTCTTCTACATCAACATGTGTCCCCTCTTCTCCATGTCTCTTCTACATCAACATGTGTCCCCTCTTCTTCATGTCTCTTCTACATCAACATGTGTCCCCTCTTCTTCATGTCTCTTCTACATCGACATGTGTCCCCTCTTCTTCATGTCTCTTCTACATCAACATGTGTCCCCTCTTCTTCATGTCTCTTCTACATCAACATGTGTCCCCTCTTCTTCATGTCTCTTCTTCATCAACATGTGTCCCCTCTTCTTCATGTCTCTTCTACATCAACATGTGTCCCCTCTTCTTCATGTCTCTTCTACATCAACATGTGTCCCCTCTTCTTCATGTCTCTTCTACATCAACATGTGTCCCCTCTTCCTCTCTCTGTGTAAAGAGACTCTGAAAGTTTCAGGAACAAAGATTCTCTCTCTTTTTGATCCATTTCTATAAAAACCTGTCTGAAAATGAGCTGATCAGATTTTGCCCACTTGATGATGTCATAACGATGTTTTGTCTTGTGTAACCATTAGCCAATCACCAACCAAGGTAACCCCCCCCAACTTGATCACCTGAATCTCCTCCTAGAGCACCATTGAGTTCTTTGTAACCAAATCTCTCTCAGAGGGGCGTGGGGAGGGGCTCCTTATTTTCATCTAAAGTAACAGACAGAGAATCAGCACTTTGGAAACAGGGCTGAAACAGAGGGGATTATGGGATGCTGCAATGATCTGTTTGGTGTTTCAGCCAATCAGAGACAGGCTCTGTATATATCTGAGACCTGTGATACATTGATGAGAAACAGTATATAAGGGGACCTTTAAACCGCTATTGACACGGCTACAAACTAAATAAACTAACAATTTGACTTGGTTAAAAATGATTTTCTTTATTTAACTAGTTCTTGTTAGTGTTTACTTCCTGTCGGTCTTCTTCTGTCCACACACACACACACACACACACACACACACACACACACACACACACACACACACCACACACAGCAGTAACTGTTATTTATCAAAGATTCAATGTTCCAGGTCTCAAGGTAACTGTGTGTGTGTGTGTGTGTGTGTGTGTGAGTGTGTGTGTGTGTGTGTGGTGTGTGTGTGTGTGTGTGTGTGTGTGTGGGCTAGGAAATGTGTCTGCATGTGATCACCCTCATAAAAGTGGGGGTAAAGATCAAGTGCAACAAACCAGCACCTGCTGTAACCTAACACACACACACACACACACACACACACACACACACACACACACACACACACACACATTCACACATTCTAGCCTTGAGAGAAATTAAAGGACAGTGTGTTCCTGTTCGACACGACTCAAAGAAATCTTAGAAAATATCATAATCACTAATCATTTTTGAAAGCCGAACTGTAAATTGCATATTACCCGTTTTTTTCGAATTGACAGGATCATATCACAACATGTAAATGAGGAAATTATAGAAAGAAATGTGTACTTAAATTGGCAAAAATAACTCTTTGTCACCAATAAATAATCGGTATAAGAAGTAAATCAATTACAGTTAAATATAACTATTAAACAACTTTATTTACAAAACAAATCCCAAGTTAATATATAGTTACCGAATATACGGTAATCATATATGTTTTCACAGAATATCAGGTTTTGGTAATTCACTGTCAGGAAATGAGACAATGTTAAACCAGACATAGAGGCAACAATCCTGCGGTGTGTGTGTGTGGTGTGTGTGTGTGTGTGTGTGTGTGTGTGTGTGTGTGTGTGTGTGTGTGTAGATATGTCCAGAAGAATGCCAACTGCTCACCATGAACAGGTGGAGCTCAAACACCAAACAGCATCTGATCCTCAGGTTCAAGGTTAAAGACAAGAAGGGGGGGGGGGTCTGCTAACATCAGATTAATAAAGTCACACACACACACACACACACACACACACACACACACACACACACACACACACACACACCGGGCCTGTTCCCAAAAGCAAACATTTCATTTCATTTGGATTTGTCCCGTTCATGATATGCACAACTTCTTATGATTATAAAAACATTTTCATTTTATTTGATATTTTTTATCGCAAATTTTACTCACATTTTTTATTTTGAGGTCCTATTTTTTGTTTGGTACTTCCTATTAAAGCGTATAATTGCTATAACTTTGCATAGCGTTGCCAGCTCCATGCAGTTATATTAGCTATCAAACATTTCATTTGTATTTGTTCCGTTCATGGTATGCACAACTTAAAGTATAAGAAATATCTACAAAACATGTCTCTATAAACACACCGTCCCCGAAAATAATCTTATATTACCTGCCACCTTCTCAAAATAAATAAATACATAGAAATAGATGTTCTGTCCTTCATATTTTCTTATTCACAGCCAATCATAACAGTACCGTAGGAAAATAAGGAAACACAAAAACGTACAAAAACATACTTAGTTTTGTGAAGGGAGCCGGATCTTATGGCTCCATTCCTTTCCGAGAGCCGTTCAAAAGAGCCGGGTTTTTTTTAAGGGGGCGGGGTTAATAGGTTTATCTGCGAAATAATCACCATGATAATGATTGACTGTATCGCCAGAAATCTACTTTTACTCACAGAAAATGTATAACTTGCTACATCTCTCAGCCAAACTATTACTCTAGCAGCATGCGTTATGCCGTCATCTACGGCTCATGTGCATTCAGGAAAGCAAGTTCCCGTAAAGGCGAGTGGATTTATGGCAGGCAGTGAACCAACGATAAAAAGAACGGCTCTCACCAAGTAAGACTCGGTTCCAGGGGCGGACTGGCCATCGGGACGTTCGGGACGAATCCCGATGGGCCGGTACTGAAGTGGGCCGGTTGGACGATGTGGGCCGGTTGGATAAGTCACTAGCACCCCCCCCCCGTTGACAATTTACTAGCGGGATTTACTTGCGGTACGGAGGTGGGCCGGCGGTACCGAAGTGGGCCGGTCGAGAGTCCCGGGCTGATTCTTAGTCCCAGTCCGCCCCTGCTCGGTTTCCTTCGTTCGTACCGAAGAGCCGTTCAAAAGAATCGGATCGTTCGCGAACGTCACATCACTAACTTAGTTCCCACTTGACAGTTAACAGAAAGAATATCAGTTTATAGATAGGCTAGAGTTTATTTTTATGCGGGGAGAAACGGTTAACTGTCTGCAAGAAAACACCCTAAATGCTCTTGAGTCAGACGCATTATCGATAGATAGATAGATACCTTTAATTTGAGAGTAGTGTTGGAGCTACCTGGTGTAATTGTGTATATTGGACACAGGTGGAGTTGGGATTTGCACCAGATGTGTTTTTTACCAGGAGAAATATTACACGAAACCTTGTTTATTTATGTCTTAAGCCCCGAGCCTGTTTTTCAGGCCTCAGGCTCGAAAATGACATCCCAGAACAAATGAACTTCACTTCTAAAAGGGGTAAATGAATAATCTTTTTTCTCAAAGCAATGATAAACCTGTGAGTTGGATGTAGAAAAGGCAGAATCAATATAGATTTTTTTATTTTAAAGTAAATTCAGATTGAACATAGTAAGAAAATGTAAATTATAGTGTCCGTCCAAAAAAAAAACATTACTTATAGTGAAAACCACCCTTGAATGATGGGATAGTAGACTAAAAGCTTTAGGAATCCAAACTATAACATATGATAAGTACCCTGTATCAAGATTGATGCAAAACAAGTGACATTTGACCTTTTTAGAGAGATTTAGCACCAAAAAACCCACTTCTGGGGTCATTTGGGTGGATTTTCCATATCTCTGGAACCCATGGTCGATTTTGATGATTGACACCTCTTTTGAACCGTTAGAGCCAATAGGATCGAGGGGAAGTTCCTAAATCCATCTAAACATTACCATTGAGGAGTGAGAGTGATGCGCAAAATAAAGGAACAACATGACATTCTTGCCTGGACATTATTTACCTGCATAAGATTCACTTTCTGGTTCCCCAGCGGCAGTTTAGTTAAAGTTACGTTTTCTATTTTATTTCTTTGATTAGAAGTTACCAGTAGGATTGATATTTCTTCTTACAAATGTTACATTTCAGGCGAGTCCAACACATCTGTTTTTTATATTGCTAGAAAACACCCTAAATGCTCTTGAGTCACTTTCGGAGACATTATCGATACTATAAAAAGTAGAATACACTCACAGAAATATCTGGCCTAATATAGAGGATTTATGTATTTCAATTGCATATAAAATGTCCATCCATTGGATTACATAGTTCTTACATAAATTGACTAATAAACTATGCATTGCAAATACATAATAATATGTCTACAACCTTATTATCAATACATCCAATGTGTTTCAAATACATGAGAACCAGGCTCATGTATTCCTATACATAAAGCCTATGCATTTTAAATTCATAAGATCCAGGTTTATGTATATGTGCATTACTTTAATAATTCATAAAATGTATACATTGGAGTGGAGTTACTATGACTGATTGTACATTGATTGAAGCCTTATAGATATACTTTGGCATTTAAAATCTTCCTCACTTCTTACTTAAATGTTATTTTGTGCCCTCTGTGACAGAATGAGGGAAAGACGCCTCTGGATAAAGCTGCTATTTGTTCATAAAATGTGTTTATAGGTTAAAGTAACGTGTACTCCACTTTTTGTGGGTGTGTACTGTGATTTCTTGATGCATTAAAATGTGAAGCAAGATCGCATGACTAATGTTTTGTTAGTGCTGTTAGTGTGGGGAATGTGGTTATGTATTATAAAAGTAGATTATTACAAATATAATGTATACATTTTATGTATTATTAAATGAATGCACCAAATCAGCTATATTTATTTAAAGTGCACCTATCATGCTATTTTAAGGCATATATTATAGGTCTCAGATAAAAAAATATAAAAACATGTCTATGATGCGTTTTGCTCAAAATACAAACAGATCCCCCGTTGTAGCCTCATACTGCTCATACCCCTCTTTTGCAGCCCTGTTAGAGAAACGCTGATTCTGGGTCCTTAGCTTGAAAAAAAAAAAGATTCTGCTGTGATGAAACGCCATCCTGTTCCAAACCACATCAAGGATTATTTCTGAAACAGTATGGAGCTCAAATGCTTTTTCTCTCTCAGGTTTATCACAAGGTGTGTTCGCGAGGCTTGCTAATGTAAACACAGACCATATTACGTCCAAAACACGTCAGGCATTGTTTCTGATAGCAACTTTCTGTGTAGCCCCGTTTTTAAAAGATTTGGGTACGGAGGAAAAGAGAAAGGGTTTTATTTTCTGACGCTGCGTGAGTTCCCTGACACACCGGGGACACATAGTTATGTATAAAAGACATCAAAAAGTGCATTTTGCATGATAGGTCCCCTTTAAACCTGGATCTTATGAATTTAAAATGCATAGGCTTTATGTATATGGAATACATGAGCCTGGTTCTCATGTATTTGAAACACATTGGATGTATTGATAATAAGGTTGTAGACATAGTTATTATGTATTTGCAATGCATAGTTTATTAGTCAATGTATGTAAGAACTAAGTAATCCAAATGGATGGAAATTGTATGCAACTGCAATACATCAATTCTCTATATCAGGGCCAAATATTTCTGTGAGTGTATTCTACTTTTTATAGTTGTCTATCGATAATGTCTTCCAAAGTGACTCAAGAGCATTTAGGGTGTTTTCTAGCAAAATAAAAAACAGATGTGTTGGACTCGCCTGAAATGTAACGTTCGTAAGAAGAAATATCAATCCTACTGTAACTTCTAATCAAAGAAATAAAATAGGAAACGTAATTTAAACTAAACTGCCACGGAGGTTCATAAAATTGGAAAAGTGACTCAGTAATATCGTTATCGTTTTTACGTTTGTCGACACCGGGAATACTTGCGAAGACTTCTTGAAAGTTAACAGGTTTTATCACTGAAGAATAAGTGCCTTTAACTTTAGAGATGGACATTTCTTCTTACAAACGTAACATTTAGTTGATTATCTTATATCTAAACGTGTGATCCGTCCTCTCTCTGCAGAGTTTAGGGACCTCCATCACTCCCAGAATATACTGTAACACCGGTTTGCATTTTCTGACTCAGCTGCTGTTCAGCTGCCTTTCTTCAGGGCTCGGCTCTTAACCCCAACATTTGTCGATATTAAAATAACAAACGGTTAATTATAAGGGGCTGCAGTTACTCTGAGGGGCACGAGGAGCGACTTACAGGGTCATTTGTTCAGAGACTTTTAGACGGATTTTGCACGTTTTGTGTCAAAGTGATCAAATAAGACAACAATGAAATGGCAGCACTAATAATTAATATCTAATCAACATTAGTTCAGCACTGTAGTGTAATATAAATGTTATGTATTTACTATAATGTGCACATTTCTAGTGGAGCTCTATATAATATTTGGATTCAGTTTTATTTGTATTGAATATTTGACTTATATATTCTTATATATTTAGATATTAATATTGATTATTATTGACATTTTATTCTGATGTTTATACAAGTATTTTTATTTAATTGTTAATATGTTTATTGCATTTTATGTTCTTTCTGTGTCCACTCCAAGTAGGGAATGAGTTCTTACCCCAAGTGAAGGAGTTCAAGTATCTCGGGGTCTTGTTCTCGAGTGAGGGAACAATGGAGCGTGAGATGGGCCGGAGAATCGGAGCAGCGGGAGCGGTACTGCAGTCGCTTTACCGCACCGTGGTGACGAAAAGAGAGCTGAGCCAGAAGGCAAAGCTCTCTGTCTACCGGGCCATTTCGTTCCTACCCTCACCTATGGTCATGAAGGATGGGTCATGACCGAAAGAACCAGATCGCGGATACAAGCGGCCGAGATGGGTTTTCTCGCAGGGTGGCTGGCGTCTCCCTTAGGGATAAGGTGAGAAGTTCAGTCATCCGGGAGGGACTCGGAGTTGAACCGCTCCTCCTTGGCGTCGAAAGGAGCCAGTTGAGGTGGTTCGGGCACCTAGTAAGGATGCCACCTTGGCGCCTCCCTAGGGAGGTGTTCCAGGCATGTCCAGCTGGGAAGAGACCATGGGGTAGACCTAGGACCAGGTGGAGGGATTATATCTCTTCGCTGGCCTGGGAGCGCCTTGGGATCCCCCAGTCAGAGCTGGTTGATGTGGCCAGGGAAAGGAACGTTTGGGGCTCTCTGCTGGAACTGCTACCTCCACGACCCGACCACGGATAAGCGGGAGAAGATGGATGGATGTTCTTTCTACCTTTTTTATTCATCATTTTATTCAACGTTTTCTTTCAGTATTTCTATTTAATTTTATATTTTTTTATTGCAAATGTTACTTTATTATTTTTAAATCATTATTTTAATTTTACATTTTTTTAATTTTTATTGCACATTCTTACTTGACATATTTTTACTCTTTTTTGTATGTATATTCTTTTATTTTAAATGGAGCAATTTCCACGAAACCCAATTTCCCCTTGTGACAAATGATGACACTTTGGTGCACATTGAAATGAATGATGAAGGCAACTGTAGAAAGACACTGCGGTAAAGCAAACCCAAGTGTCATGGTAAGATAACAATCATAAAACTCTTACACTACCGAGTCAAATACAGAAACCAAGTACATGAGTTACAGTACAAGATGTTTATTTGTGTCATATTATATTACGGCCTGCAGCTCTTCTGTAAAATGATCTTGTTGTAACCAGTGAATACTCATCCATGATATTGCTGGTAAATATATAAGTGTTTCTCTGAATGTGCACGGAGAAATATGAGTCATTGAAAGTGAAATGCAGACGGAGGATGAGTCAGTCGGTCGGTCGGGAACCTGCAGGACCTGAGAGGAGGCGAGGAAGTCGAATGAAATAAAACATATGAGGAAAAGACGGCAGAGGAAACGGGAATACAGACAGAGTTTAGGGAGACTTGAGAGGAACAGAGGAAAAGAGGAATTCATAAAGCGTTGGTCAGTAATTGGGGGGTTCAGAAGTTGATCCACATTCCTGGAGAGTGAGGATATGGAGCAATGGCTGCCAGGAGAAAATATGTAGGGCACGAAGAAGACAGATGTTTCTCCTCTTAGACTCAGATTTACATCCTTTGACTCTGCGATGAGGAGGATTGCAAAAGAAAAGAATGTCTTTAATGCTTCAATCAATCATCTGTTTGCATCGCACATACTTACAAAAGTACACACATCCTTTCCTCAAGTAGAAGTACAGATACTCGTGTTTAAAAATACTCTGGTAAAAGTAGAAGTACTGACTAAACTTCTTTACTCAAGTAAAAGTAAACTTTGAAATGTACTTCAGTAAAAAGTACCCATAACTAGCAGCTGTTTTAAAGAGTACCTGACCTCCCTTTATATTAATAGAACAATAATGTCATTGTTAGCTAATGAATGTTTCCATGCTGAACAACGGCAACATGACAACGTTTTCATTGGTCCCTCTTCTTTAGAGAAGACCAGGAAATGATGGATACACGGATCGTGTTCAAATCAATAGGCACGCAATGACTCTAAATAATAATGATCACGCCACCAAACACACATTCAGACTAAAGGAACCAGCCTGTTTGGAAAATGTAAGAAGTAGAAAGTTCAGGTATTTGTGTTCAACATGTAAGAAGTAGAAAGTACAGGTATTTGTGTTCAAAATGTGAGAAGTAGAAAGTACAGGTATTTGTGTTCAAAATGTAAGAAGTAGAAAGTACAGGTATTTGGGTTCAAAATGTAAGAAGTCAAGTAAAAAGTCGTCAGAAAAATAAGTAGTGGAGTAAAGTACTGATACCAGAAACATGTACTCAAGTACATTAAGGAAGTATTTGTACTCCACTACTTCCCACCTCTGTCTATTATAACAGATTTTCATCATTAACCCTTTAGAGTCCGGGGATAATTTGGCCGTGTTCGCATACTTTTGATTTGTACTAAACCTCATTGAGAGTCTTTAGCATGTCAATGTTTTGGTATCTTCTCTTTTTAGGACAACTTCACCTATATAACCTGATAGTTATTTTTATTTTTTTTACATACTATATGAACATTTTGGACCCAAAATCAAACCGAAAATGTAAAAACTGATGAAAATGATATTATTTTTACTATGGGTAACACAAACATGCTCAACGAAACATTTTCAAAGCTGGAAATATATACCTGGGATGTCACTATGATAGTGTGAAAGTTTGATTGAGGTAGCATGAACCTATATACATTTTTTATGAACAAATAGCAGGTGTATCCATAGGCGTTTTCCCTCATTCTTCAAAGTTCTGTCAACCATGACACAGAGGGCACAACAAAACATTTAAGTAAGAAGTAAGGAAGATTTTAAATGCCAAAAAATGTCTATAAGGCTTAACCCTTCTCTTGCGTTTCGGGTCAAAAGTGACCGAGTGACTTTGTTTTTGATCATAAATATTGTGTTTTTCATCCAATTGCCTCAAGACCTTTTGTTCTCCTCCACACCAGGCCTCTGAACATATAAACTTGAGGGTCACCACTTGCATTGATTTTGAGTGATTTATTCAACAGTGAAACACCCATGATGTTTTCGGTCAGAATTGACCGCCATAGAAAATGAATGGATATGAGTGTATTATGTTCATCCTGCAGATGGAAAACATCTCCACACACACACACCACACACACACACACACACACACACACACACACACACACACACACACACACACACACACACACACACACACACCTTCCAGACAAAACAATTTACTCTGTGTTACGGGAACCTCTCACTTTCTCGCGCTGTATGATGTATCATACCTTCTCACAGGTGCGAGCTCTGTGCCCCTCGAGAAAGAAAAACCTCTCACTTTCTCGCGCTAAATGCCCTTCCATTACTGTCTCTCATGCAGTTATATTTGTGCCTTGCTCACATTTGACTCATTGACACAATGCGTAGGCGACCGATTAGGCCATTTTCTGTCAGAGAGGCTCTGGACAAATGTTTTGAACCAGATGAAGAGGAGATTGAACTAGACATAGAGGACGATGTCTCAGAAACGGAAGACAACAGCGATCCAGACTATGAGCCTGACCAACAGTCAACAGACCAGGGAGAGGCCCCTGAGGGAGAGGCCCCTGAGGGAGAGGCCCCTGAGGGAGAGGCCCTTGAGGGAGAGGCCTCTGAGGGAGAGGCCCCTGAGGGAGAGGCCTCTGAGGGCGAGGCCTCTGAGGGAGAGGCCCCTGAGGGAGAGGCCTCTGAGGGAGAGGCCCCTGAGGGAGAGGAGCCCTGAATATTTATTTGTCTCTAAATGTTCATGGAGGAAAACAGTATCAGTGTCTTATTTTATATTCATCACAGTGAATGCAGTGAATGCTGAACTTGATGGGCCCACCGGTGGGTCCGGACCATATACTGTAATTGAAAGTACACAATGAAACACTGACTTGCTTGTATCAAATCAATACATGCCATACGTCATTGGAACGGGAATATTCTCAGCTACAACACCAACTAAAGTATTTCCATCTCCAGTAAACACAGCCTACATGGCAAGCATTTGTATAATATACAGTAATGTACAGTAAGCACTATCTTTGAACTTACTGCAAAATTATAACATGAAATTCACTGTCTGTCACCCCTTGATTCAACTTGCTTTGACTGTTCAAATGAGATGTCAATCATCAAAATTGGATAAGGGGTTCCAGAGATATCACTGTGCAAAACACACCGGTCAATTTTGACCGAAAATAGTATTGGAAGGGGGTATGACCTAACGCAAGAGAAGGGTTAAATCAATCCACAATTAGTCATCTGTAAATAAATAAGAACGAAATTTATATATTCACAAAGACAAGAAAAAAGGGTGTGTGTGTGTGTCTGTTTGTGTGTGTGTATGTGTGTGACACTCAGCTGTCCACTTAGGATGATTTCTTCGACATGGCAACAGCAGTTTCACACGTTTGTATTGGTATCAGTTTATTTAAATCGCACAGCGTCACACTGCATCTATTGTGTCACAGTCTACATAGATACAGAGCTAAATATATATGTATGAATTACTTTTGTAGCTGTGTGTGTGTGTGTGTGTGTGTGTGTGTGTTGTGTGTGTGTGTGTCTTAGGGAGAGTGTGTGCAACCCTTGTCTCGTACAAAATTACTTTCCACTGCAAATAAACTGCCTTTAATTCCGGTCTCAAACATATGAGCACTTAACTTTGTAAATGGAAACAAAAAAAGTAATTTGAACATAAAAAAAAACCACTTTAGGCAACAGCACCTGGGGAAGTTTAACAAAAAATGACTATCTTTTGCCTAAAATTAGTAGGTTTGATGCTTTTTTCTGGTTAGAGATCAGAAATAATTCAACGATACCTAATACAATAGGAAAAAGTACTTAGGATACAACAAAGACAAACGTAATCCATAGGAAATATAGTTCCTCAGAAAGGTAGGTTTAATAAAAGATGATTATGTTTTGCTTAGAGTGAGCAGGTTTGATATTTTCAAATGGTTACAGTTGTGAAATAATTCACAGATGATTTGTGTTTACTATTAAAACAATAAAAAGTACTTAGGATACAACAAAGACAAACGTAATCCATAGGAAAACACAGATATATAATTAACAGTTTTGTTGTGAGTAATATTATAATAATAAGAAGAAGTATATGTTGTTGTTGATATAAGTCCGGCTCATCTTTAATGTAAACAACCTGCACCTCTGGAGTCGGAGGGAACAGATGCATACAAATACAACAATCTGATAGCTCTCTCAATAAAAAACGACATTACATTTTCTTCAATGAAATCCCAGGCACTTTCCCCCCGTGTGACTGGGACCAGTGTTGCCATGGTGATGCATTCCCCTTTCCAGAGACAAGAGGTCACATCCCACAGGGCGAAGTCCTCTCCAAAGGCCCCTCGTTCACTGTGCTTTAACGAACAAAGCGGAAAGCAAGCATCTCTATAATGTGATATGATAAGATATTAAGAAGTACTTTATTCTGAAAAGGTCCAATGAAACCTTTGATAGGGTTTGGGGCCCGTTTGCTCAACTGTTAGGGAAGCTTAGTGTGTCAAACAGGCTAAGAAATAACAATGGGAATCCATGAGAGCGATCTGGTTGAAAGGAAAAGGTACTTCTTAAACTGCTGTGACCATGTACACTTTTTAGGATAATGTTGCTACCGCCCAATTGTTTTTTGTTTTATTTCATTTCATTTAATGTCTTTTATTTGTACTATATATTTCAATTTTATTTAATTTTTTGAAATGATGTCCTGTCTTGTCTTTGCCTCTGTTTTTCATATTATTATTTTGTTGTTGTTGTAAGTTTCTGTAAGGTATGTCTTGTTGTTTAAAAGAATGACAAATTAAGTACTTTATTGATCCCAATTTGGGACATTTTTGCGTTGCAGCAGCAAAGTAGAGAAGTAGGAAATATGCATGTTGTTGAGGAAGTGTTCTGGGAAGTTTCCAAGTTCCCAGTTGGACATTTCCACTGAAACGCCCTTGAGGTTGGAATTCTGGAAACTCTGAGAAACCTCGCCGTGCTCGAGATCATCCATTATCATCATTCAAAATGAAGTATTGGCATATTATAATATAACATCTGTAGCTCTTCGGTCACATTGCATCAACTGTATGATACTGCTCATCTCTTATCTGTAGACATGTAGTGCTATACAGTACATTACACTACATGTCATTTGTTAAGACGCTTTTATCCAACAGTACTGTGGACAATCCCCACAGGAGCAATTTGGGGTGAAGTGCCTTGCCCAGGGACACAACGACATGCTGACGGAGGTGTGTGGCGCAGTGGGTTGTGCGTTGGTGTTCGTATCAGGGGGTCACAGGTTCAAACCCCACTGCAGTCAGCATGTCGTTGTGTCCCTGAGACACTTCACCCCAAATTGCTCCTGTGGGGATTGTCCACAGTATTGAGTATGTCAGTCTCTTTGGATAAAAGCGTCTAACATGTGACATGTCATGTAATGTAATGTAGTGTAATGTGCTGACTGCCATGGGACTCAAACTTGCTATCCCCTGATTCGAAGTGCCGCACACTATCCACTGAGCCACAGCCGCCCTGTACCATGTTTGTATTCACTAAATATAAATTAAGAAGTACTTTACTGATCCCAATTTGGGAAATGTTTGCTTTGCTGCAGCATAAAATGACGAGGCGTTGTACATTAAAAATGAAAAGACTAGAAATAAACATTCCAAAATGTAAACATCTCAATAGAAATCAAAGAGCATTAAAACAATATATACATGTTGAATTACAAATTCACAGTAACAAAATCTAAAGCAGGATATTATGTATACATAAGTATGTGAGGAATGGAATATTAAAGATGTCATGCAGCAGGGAGGAGGAGGGAATCAGGAACCTTTAGTAAACAGTGTTAGTGTTAAGAGCAAAGGCCACATATTGACAACAACTTGAAGCCGTCCATTTTGACGGATATCAGCCCATTACATGGTAACAATCGAACAAGCCGGCCATAGAACGTTTGCAATCTTTCTAACAAGCTAACTAGCAAACATTAGCTATCAGTTGAACTAGCTAACTAGTAAGCTAACATAGCTAACGTTTGCTATCTATCTAACAAGCCAGTTAGCACATGTGTTTTTGCTATGGCATAATTGCTGTGGACGCTATCCTTCAAAGAAAAAGAGAACAAGAGAAGGAAAGAGGTTAAAAGAGAGGAAGTAAACACTAAAGGGAACAGTAGCAGAAGAAAGACAGGAAGTAAACACTAAAGGGAACAGCAGAAGGAGACAGACAGGAAGTAAACACTAAAGGGAACAGCAGAAGAAGACAGACAGGAAGTAAACACTAAAGGGAACAGCAGGAGAAGACAGACAGGAAGTAAACACTAAAGGGAACAGCAGAAGAACACAGACAGGAAGTAAACACTAAAGGGAACAGCAGAAGAAGACGGACAGGAAGTAAACACTAAAGGGAACAGCAGGAGAAGACAGACAGGAAGTAAACACTAAAGGGAGCAGGAGAAGACAGACAGGAAGTATACACTAAAGGGAACAGCAGCAGAAGACAGACAGGAAGTAAACACTAAAGGGAACAGCAGAAGGAGACAGACAGGAAGTAAACACTAAAGGGAACAGCAGAAGAAGACAGGAAGTAAACACTAAAGGGAACAGCAGAAGGAGACAGACAGGAAGTAAACACTAAAGGGAACAGCAGAAGAAGACAGACAGGAAGTAAACACTAAAGGGAACAGCAGGAGAAGACAGACAGGAAGTAAACACTAAAGGGAACAGCAGCAGAAGACAGACAGGAAGTAAACACTAAAGGGAACAGCAGAAGGAGACAGACAGGAAGTAAACACTAAAGGGAACAGCAGAAGAAAGACAGGAAGTAAACACTAAAGGGAACAGCAGAAGGAGACAGACAGGAAGTAAACACTAAAGGGAACAGCAGAAGAAGACAGACAGGAAGTAAACACTAAAGGGAACAGCAGGAGAAGACAGACAGGAAGTATACACTAAAGGGAACAGCAGCAGAAGACAGACAGGAAGTAAACACTAAAGGGAACAGCAGAAGAAGACAGACAGGAAGTAAACACTAAAGGGAACAGCAGGAGAAGACAGACAGGAAGTAAACACTAAAGGGAACAGCAGAAGACAGACAGGAAGTATACACTAAAGGGAACAGCAGCAGAAGACAGACAGGAAGTAAACACTAAAGGGAACAGCAGGAGAAGACAGACAGGAAGTAAACACTAAAGGGAACAGCAGGATAAGACAGACAGGAAGTAAACACTAAAGGGAACAGCAGGAGAAGACAGACAGGAAGTAAACACTAAAGGGAACAGCAGAGAAGACAGAGAGGAAGTAAACACTAAAGGGAACAGCAGAAGAACAGACAGGAAGTAAACACTAAAGGGAACAGCAGCAGAAGACAGACAGGAAGTAAACACTAAAGGGAACAGCAGAAGAAGACAGACAGGAAGTAAACACTAAAGGGAACAGCAGAAGAAGACAGACAGGAAGTAAACACTAAAGGGAACAGCCGAAGAAGACTAGTAATACTGCATTATACCATATTAGCATATCTCTTTTTATACAGTATGTACAAAGTAACTATGAAAGTTAAAGGTAGGGTAAGAATGGAGAAACCAGCTCGAGTGCGCTAGAATTTGAAAGTAAGCAGCCGAAAAAAATCTGCCCCTTCCTTCAGACTTCCTCACAGAGCCCCTCCTCCAACACACACGAACGCGCACATGACCAATGAGGGCACGAGATCAGTTTGTGCACAGATGGAAGGCTGACAGGCAGGTAGGCCATCCAGTTACTTTAGCCGGGCCGGCTCAGATGATTGGTCGTGCTTTTCACAGCGCCACGGCTTCCACAGCTATCGGGATGTTAAGAGCATTCCATGGAATATAACAACGAGTGTTTCTGAAGTGAATTACCTACCCCACCTTTAAGAATAAATAAATACAATAATAAACAAAATAAAATAAACTATACATGTAGGAGTAAAAAGTATATTTTATAGTATATTATTAAAAAGTTGCATTAAATTACTTGACACAATTTGACCACTGTCTATATGCAGTTTATAACTTAATGCACTGTATTTTATCATACAATATTCTGAAATTAAACTCTTGTTTGCACTCCATCCTCTGTGCGTGTGTGTTTGTGTATGATAATGTGTGTGTGTGTGTATGATAATGTGCGTGTGTGTGTGTATGATCATGTGCGTGTATGATATTGTGTGTGTGTGTGTGGCCTAGCATTCCATCCTTGTGGGGACCTAAATCTGTTTACAGTCACGTGTGGGGCCTGGCTTCCCTTATGGGGACAAAATGGAGGTCCCCATAAGGGGAATCATTAACTTTAGGGTGAAGACTTGGTTAGGGTAAGGGTTAGGCATGTGTTGGTTATGGTTAAGGTTAGGATAAGTCTCCAGGAAATGCATGTAAGTCAATGTAATGTCCCCTGAAGTAATGTATACATGGTATGTGTGTGTGTATGATAATGTGTGTGTGTATGATATTGTGTGTGTGTGTATGATAATGTGTGTGTATGATATTGTGTGTGTGTGTGTGGATGATAATGTGTGTGTTGTGGGCCAATAGTCACTGAGTTACACAACGCTTTCAGTTTCCCTGCTGCTGCTCGTTGCTCCACGCCCACCGCCGCGCGCTGCTGCTGCTGGGCGGACTGGGGCAGATCTCCGCGCGACCAGTTCCGTGTTTCCTGCTCCTCTCATCGGACCAGACTGAACCGGAGGACCCGCCATGAAGGAGCCTCCTGCCCGGCCCAGGCATCCATAACTCCGGGGGTTCAGAGAGGAGAAAGTGTGCCGAGGTGAAGTGTTTTATTTCTGGGTCTTTCTGAGAGGATTCATCCGGCGGCTGCGGTGCGTTTACAGACAAACTTTGACGCTGCTTTTCCGGAGCTCCTCCCCCTCTTTCACTCCATATCGTGGAAGTGCGTCGCCGTGCACACACACATACATTTATGCACACACACATATGCATTTATGCACACATACATACATTTACGCACACATCGACACACACATGCATTTACGCGTGGGCTGCGCTTCCCGTTCGCGTTTTTAGGAGGCCGTGCCATGCAGCTCTGCAACTTTTAATGTCGATGCATGTGTGTGTGTTCGTGTGTGTGTGTGTGTGTGGTGTGTGTGACAGCTGCGACGTGTGTGTGTGTACGTATATTATATATCAGCGTATGTCACTGTGGCGTCCATTGATGTTGTTGTGACACAGGTGACGTAGTGCGTGACGCGCCTTCACGATGAGATAAGCAGATCCGCGCCGTGTGTGTATATGTGTGTGTATATGTGTGTGTGTCTTGTTGATGGACACAGGGATTTCTGAGCTGCGCACTTGAGATTTTTCTAGCAAAAAGAAGAGAAGCAGGAGTGTGTGAGGGAAGTAACCCATACACTGTTTCCTCTGTGTGTGTGTGTGTGTGTGTGTGTGTGTGTGTGTGTGTGTGTGTGGTGTGTGTGTGTGTGTGAGAGTGAGAGAGTGTGAACTCTGCAGTGAGTAAGCTGCATGTGCTCACACACCTGACATGCACAACACCAACCTGCACCTCGTGTAATTTACAAGAAGAAAGTCATTCTCATTTATCTGATCACTTTGTGTATTCTAGAATGGTCCAATTATTATTTTAAAACTATTTAACTTCAGTATGTATTTTTAATATCTGTTCTCTACACATATCACAATACCTGTGTGTCTGGAATGGTCTCATTATTACTTACAAATAAAATAAATGCAGCAAATAATGTATGTTATGCTTTCAATGTCATGGGATGGATACAGATTTTTTATACAATGAATTGTATTTATGGGAAAATTTCAAATTCATAAAAATAAACGTTACACACTTTAACCTACAATTAAAGAGGCCCTATTCTGCTTATTTTTGAAATATGGCCTCCTTAAACCAATTGTATGAATCTATCATGAATATATCTTTCCATTCCTATCACTTTTTTAAATATCTGTTCTCTGCACAAATCACGATCCCTGTTTTTTGGCTATTTTCTCTTCAGGTAACTTTAGGTTAAAAGTTCATCAAACAAGTGATCAACAACAGCAGCATCACAACGATGGATGAAGAGACGGGGAAAATAAGGACGACTACCCAGAAGTCTCTTGCCCCAACTTCGTCAGCTGACCTTTGACCACTCGTGGATTAAGAATGTCCCTTTGGCTCGGACAGGGAGGGAAGCGAGACATCAAACTGTCCGGGAACTCTGGGAATATAGTTTGAAACTGGATTGCAAAACAGCGTCTTTTTCCGTATTTCAATGGGACTCACATGGTTGGTGAAGATGGAATAAGATCTGGGTGTTTTTTTTTTTAAAAGCAAAACTGATTACTAATTAGAAATTGAGTCAAGCATGGAGCAGGATTTCACACAATAGGATCTATCATAGATTTTGGATGGTGATCATCTGTATGCACTAGCCTGGACTAACATTAGCCAGCCTGGATTCAAACCCTTTACACCTGAAACAAGCCTGTAATATCTTCCATTTCTGCTCAAAACTACAAACATGGCTGCTACAGGAAGGAAGCACTTGGTGAAAGACTTCAACCATTTCATGACCTGTTACCTGTGTCGAGGTTACCTGATCAAACCCACCACGGTCACTGAGTGCCTGCACACCTGTGAGTAAAACAGACACACCTGTGAAATGTTTGTCAGTTAAAAGATATCAAACTCTTTGATGCAGGGAGATCTTACCAGAAACCATCAATGAACTGTATCCGAAGCTTTCAGGATAGTTCAGTGAGTGAGTGAGCAACATCTCTGCATACAAGCTAACCTGCTAATCAGAATCAGAAGAATCAGAATCCAGTTTATCGCCAGGTACGCTTACACATACAAGGAATTTGTTTAGTATCTGGTGGCGCAAACATTAACAATCTAGAAAAACAAGTTGCAAAGTAGGTAAAAAAAGAAATATATTAGGATAATAAAAAATAAGTATTTTTAAGAAACAATTTAGCATTAAAAAAGGATGCTAAAGACAAGTATTTGCACCAAATGTAACTATACAAATATTTGTGGAGGGCTGTGCTGACATGTGTGCAGAAATGTGCAAAAAGCAGTCAGAGAGTTACAGTAATGATGAGCGAGCTTTCAAGCTAACCACATTCAGGCAAGCTAACCTGCAAATGAGTGAGCTAGCAAACTAATATACTGTACCAGTATGTCAGTTTCTGTGCAAGTGAGCGAGCTAACTACCTGCAAGCGATCAAACCACCTATTAGCGAGCTAGCAGGCTAGCCAGCACACATTTCTCATATCTTCAGTGTTTTTTGTTCTTTTTTTCTTTGAAATCCTTAAACATAAGGCTGTCAAACTGTCTTGACAAAAACATTGCCATTGTAGATTCTAGTTTAACCCCAACATGTAATACACGTTAATGTTGTTTCCTTACAAGCACTTAAATCAAACCCATAATTACACATCATAAGATTGTTACAAAGCTAACCTACTGTACAACCAGGTCAGTTTCCAGGCAAATGAGTGAGCTAACTATCTGCAATCAAGCTAGCAGGCTAATGAGCATGTTTCTAAACTTTTCAGTGTTTATCTTTGTTTTATAACTTTGAAATCCTTCAAACTAAATGCTGTCTTGACAAAACTCGCCATTGGAGAGTCTAATTTAAGCCCAATAACATATGTTGGTTTCTTTCGCAGTCTGCAAGACATGCATTGCATGTCACCTGGTTTGCTAAGAATTGTCCCACATGCATGTTCTTAACACATCATTAGCTTGTTACCTAGCCAGCTAACCTACTGTACTACCATATCAGTTTCAAGGTTAGTCAGTGGGCTATCTGTCTGCTAGCTGTCAGCAAGCGAGCTAACCTGCTAATGAGCGAGCTAGCATGCTAACCAGCAGATGTTTATCAAACCTTTCAGTGCTTTTTTTCCATTTATTTCTTTGAAATCCTTAAAACAAGATCAATCAATCAATGTTTATCTATAAAGCCTAATATCACAAATGCTACATTTGTCTCAGTGGACTTTGCAGTTTGTACAGAATATGAATACGACCCCCTCTGTCCTTGGACCCTCACATCGGACAAGGACAAAGATGCATCTTATTTTAACCCATTAACATATCTTAATGTTGTTTCCTTTGCAGTCTGTAAGAGCTGCATCGTGCAGCACTTTGAGGACAGTAACGACTGTCCTAGATGTGGCATTCAGGTTCATGAGACCAACCCACTGGAGATGCTCAGGTAACTTTTTATTCATACTCTGACTTGACTCTCACTGTTGTCTCTTCTTGGAGAAAGTCTCTGTTGTTATAAATGACAAATGCAACACTTTGTACAAACAGGTCATCGTGCAAAATCAATACAAAGATAATTGCCCAGATCAAAACCCTCAACGCAGCAGGCAAAATAACAAATAATAATACGAACATTTGAAAAAAATTGAAATAAAAATCCAAAAACTAAAAACCTGCATTGTCATAAATAATAACAATTATGGGGAGAAAAGAATAAACAAATTAATCAAGATAACAAGTCACGATAGTTTAGGGGACTTGGCCTTGATGATATTGTATTCATTACATTACAAATGCAACACTTTTTAAGTACACCACATGTTATTTCCATTTACCTCCATTGTGACTGTGACTCATTTGGTCGACCTGTATTTCTGTTGTTTGATCATTCTTAAAATATGTATTTCCCATAATGCATCTCTCATTCACCACATCCTTCATTTGAGTTTCATTCTGATTTGACATTTGTCTTTACCGTGTGTTTTGGCACTATCTTTCATCCCTCACTGATTGTTGAGAATTTGGATAAAACGTTTTACATTTGAAAAAAATTAATATTAAATGTTAAGAAATCTAAATGTATATGTTTTATAGAACAAGGTATCAGCAATATTTCGGGGCAACCTCCTGATTTGGTCCGTTTTTCATAAATTATGTTTTTTTCCAGTCATTACTTAGTTAAATGTTCCTATTTATGTTGTCTTATATAGATTTGGAGCTTATAAATATTGACTATTTCACCCTTTTGCTTCTCTTCCTCCCCACTTCTGCTCTCCATTTTTTAATCCTGTCATTTTACATCCTTATGCAACTTCCTTTTCACCTCCTTCTCTCTCCATATTCTCAGGTTGGACAACACCCTGGAGGAAATCATTTTCAAGCTGGTACCTGGACTCAGAGAAAGTGAGTTTGCCAGATGGTTTCATCAATCTGTCTCCTCAGTTTGACGTCCATGTTTAATTATGTGACTGTTCACGGGGGGTTGGAAAAAGACATCAAATACATCAGTAAATACCCCACTGGTGGATTATAAAATAGTGGTTGCTAACAAGTGTCTAAATGAGACGACTAAACGCCATCACGCCCAACATTAGCCTCCTTTAGCTTAGCGGTGGTGACGTGAAGTCATGTGACCGTGCTGTAGTTCCTTTATAGCCCAACATTAGCCTCCTTTAGCTTAGCGGTGGTGACGTGAAGTCATGTGACCGTGCTGTAGTTCCTTTATAGCCCAACATTAGCCGCCTTTAGCTTAGCGGTGGTGACGTGAAGTCATGTGACCGGGCTGTAGTTCCTTTATAGCCCAACATTAGCCACCTTTAGCTTAGCGGTGGTGACGTGAAGTCATGTGACGCGCTGTAGTTCCTTTATAGCCCAACATTAGCCGCCTTAGCTTAGCGGTGGACGTGAAGTCATGTGACCGTGCTGTAGTTCCTTTATAGCCCAACATTAGCCTCCTTTAGCTTAGCGTGTGGTGAAGTCATGT
The DNA here is from genome assembly GCA_031216635.1 of Dissostichus eleginoides. Classification (NCBI taxonomy): domain Eukaryota; kingdom Metazoa; phylum Chordata; class Actinopteri; order Perciformes; family Nototheniidae; genus Dissostichus; species Dissostichus eleginoides. The sequence continues at coordinate 30,236,349 of CM062278.1, forward strand.
GACCGTGCTGTAGTTCCTTTATTGCCCAACATTAGCCACCTTTAGCTTAGCGGTGGTGACGTGAAGTCATGTGACCGTGCTGTAGTTCCTTTATAGCCCAACATTAGCCGCCTTTAGCTTAGCGGTGGTGACGTGAAGTCATGTGACCGTGCTGTAGTTCCTTTATAGCCCAACATTAGCCGCCTTTAGCTTAGCGGTGGAGACATGAAGTCATGTGACCGCGCTGTAGTTCCTTTATAGCCCAACATTAGCCACCTTTAGCTTAGCGGTGGTGACGTGAAGTCATGTGACCGTGCTGTAGTTCCTTTATAGCCCAACATTAGCCTCCTTTAGCTTAGCGGTGGTGACGTGAAGTCATGTGACCGTGCTGTAGTTCCTTTATAGCCAACATTAGCCGCCTTAGCTTAGCGGGGGACGTGAAGTCATGTGACCACGCTGTAGTTCCTTTATAGCCCAACATTAGCCACCTTTAGCTTAGCGGTGGTGACGTGAAGTCATGTGACCGCGCTGTAGTTCCTTTATAGCCCAACGTTAGCTTTTAACTTAAAAAATACGTTATCATTGCACCACTGTATTGCGGCAATATTAAATATCCCACATATTCATACATTAAGATTCTCCCAGCACATTTTCTTTTAAATTTGTCTCAACAGTGTCCTCATTGCTGTAAGAAAATTGCAAAAAAATACATTTCAGGCCCTTCTGTACAAACACACTGCTAGGGCACATCTTGCTTCAAATTAAAACAATTTGAACTTGCTGTTCACACTGAATATAATCAGATTCAATGGCCTCCAATGTTAGCTTTTGAGCAAAACAGTGTCCCTCCAGTCGCTCCGTGCTCCTCCTCCGGTTTGATCCAAGAAGCCAACATGTCTAACTTAATCTGTGATGGTGCTTCAGTTTTATGACTCCATAACTTCCCGCTGCTGACGGAGCAAACATCGTATATTTTAGTGAGGCCAAGTGGTGTAAAAATAAGCATCATAGCATTTCTGATTAATGGTTTGTGAGAGTAATACCCAATGAAGGATCAGCCGTCTGTCTTTATAGGAATTCAGTGTGAATGCTTCTCTGTGTGTCTCCATGCTGCTTTTTAACACTTCCTGTTGTTTATGTAAAACCAGGAGAGGAACAGCAGGAGCTGGAGTTCTGGAAGAAGAACCAGCCCAGAGAGAACGGCCAAGGTGAGAGGATTTAGATTTTATACGATGTGTGTTTTGATAACTACAGTCGCTTTACCACTGGCTTAAATCCTGCCAGATTGTGTGTGTGTGTGTGTGTAAATAACGAATACTGGCAGACATTAAATCAATAGATATGGGGAGTTTTTTATTATGTTTTGACTAACACACACACACACTCACTCACTCACACACACACTCACAGGAGACTCAGGGACTGACTTTTTCACTTACGTCAACCAACGTATCTGTATTTTGTAAACCTGACAAAAACAGTCCATAATATATTTCTATTTATTCTGTATTGTGTATTATTTATACCATAGCTATAGTGTATTCATTTTCTAAACTGCTGTTTGTATACAATACTGTCAGATGTATATTTGTATACTATACTAAAGATGACTATGCACTTTACTACTGTTTTGCTCTTCTGGTTGGATGTAAACTACATTTTGTTTCTTAGTCCTTTGCAATGACAGTCAAGTTTAATCTTAATCATATTGTTATATTGTGGGCTTGTTTATGTAAATATGGGGCATAGCTGAGTTTAGGGAATTTTCCTGCTCACATTTTGATGCCTTAAAATGCTAGTAAGAGAGAAATTAGAGAGAGCACTGTTTATTGATGCTAACTGTACACTGTTGGTCTCTAACTAAAGCGAGGCAAGTCTATTTATAGAGCACTTTTCAACACAAGACAATTCAAAGTGCTTTAGAAAAATGAAAGACATTAAGAGCATCAAACACATTAGAAACATGAAAAAGCAAAGATAATAAAACATGAATAACAGGACATGAATAACAGTTACAGTGCAGAGTGAAATGCGAATAGTTCAATTAAAAGCAGCGTCAAAAAGAAAGTCTTCAGCCTGGATTTAAAAGAAGTCAGAGCTGCAGCGGACCTGCAGGTTTCTGGGAGTTTGTTTTGGATATTTGGAAATATCCCGAACCAGATTCTCACATTCCTCGACCCCTAGTCTTCCCGTGAAATTATAGTTATTTAGACACTTTTCTAACCTTTTAATATTCCTTTCATCCATTTTGCATCCCGAAGCAGAAAGGCGTCAGAGGCTCGGACTTCCTGACGTTGTGGGTGATTATGGAGGCCGTGATGAAGATGATGATGATGACGGCGATGAGGAAGATTACCACAGAAATGATCCTCAGATCGCCATCTGTCTGGACTGCCTGCGAAACACGGGACAATCTGAGGCGACTGTCACGGTGGGTTGGTTTTAATTATTTTTGTAGAACAAGAATACAAAAAAAAAAAACCTGTACAATCTCAAGCAGTATCAAATTGATAAACACAAATATTATTGACTTACAAATCATATGTAAACAAATGATCTACCTGATTACACATCCGAAAAGTCTGTAGTATGTATACCTTAATCATCATTATGTAAATCAATTAACCTTAAAATCACTGAAGCCCTAAAGTTTCCCATTTAGTTTTGGGTCCAGGAAAGAATTTCATTTGAAGCTGCCTCTCTTGTTAAGTGTCTAATTGATTTTCTTTCTCGTCCAATTAGGATCTGATGAAGAGATTCATCCGCTGCTCCAGTAGAGTCACAGTGGGAACCATTAAGAAGTTTCTCAGTCTGAAGCTACAGCTGCCCAGCTCCTACGAGGTAAGAACCCCAACAAAACTACAGTTAAAACAGATATCACATCTTTTAGATATATTTTCGAATCATTTACTTCATCCATTATTCACTGTATGAAGCTCCGCCCCCTTTCCAGCTTCTAATGTAGCACTAGCAGCATTTTAAACTATACATTTAATTTGGGATCATTCAAAGTACTATGTGACTATGGGACATTTCTAAATTGCCACATCCATAATTCATTACTGACTGCAGGATGACATGGAAATGGCCCAAAATGTCATATAAACACCATTTTAATAACTCTTTGGGGTCTTTTGATGTAGATGGCTCTGCTATGAGGAGCTACAAAAATGTGCATGTGAGTGTGCTACTTAGCTAGCGAACGTTAATTGGGATTAATAAAGTATCTATCTCTCTATCTCTCTATCTATCTATCTATCTATCTATCTATCTATCTATCTATCTATCTATCTATCTATCTATCTGATGTTAGGTCTATCTGGGTTATAATGTTGGTGAAGCTAAACTGAAACTCTGTCCCTCCCTCTCATATTATCACAACCCACTCCTCACCAGAGAACTTCCCCTTCGCTCTCATTTTCTGCTGTTTAATTTCCATTTCCCTCATCATTCATTCAGTGTTTTTTCAACTTTGGGCCGTGTTTGCATACTTTCGATTTGTACTAAACCCCATTAAGAAATGTTTAGCATGTCAATGTTTTGGTGTCTTTTTTTTTTAGGACAACCTCACCTATATAACCTGATAGTTATTGTTTTCATTTTGACATGCTATATGAACATTTTGCACCCGAAATCACAAAGAAAAATGTAAAAACAGATTTTGAAATATGATATGATCAGAACTTCTCATCTCTTCCCCCCGCTGTGAGCAGCTGGACGTTCTGTGTAACGGAGAAATCATGGGCAGAGATCACACTCTGGAGTTCATCTACATGACCCGCTGGAGGCTGCATGGAGAGAATGTAAGCGTCACTTCCTGTGTGCATGCGTGTACAAATGTTGTGTGTGGTTTGTAGGTGTGTGTTATGTATTTACTTATAGAACAAGCTGAAGTTTTCAAATATGCTCAGCAGCTACAGTTTAGACATGGCAATGAAATTCTTCTGACCTGAGCTCCTCCAACAATGCAACATATATAATGAAATACAAAATACAAAATAGTGCATGTACTAGCTTTTTAATGTTAGATGTTGATGTAGTCACATGGGTAAGTATGAGTGTGTGTGTGTTTCTGTATTTACTTCTAGAACAAGCTGATGTTCAAGTATTGTTGAGAAAAATGTGATTGATTCTGAGACAAGAACACCGATCTCAACGAACAAGAACACCTTCAATGTCTTTTCATCTGACAATCACTAAATCAGTTATTACAATTATTTAAAGGATATTCTAGTCTTTATGATATATATATATATATATATATAATATATATTATATTATATATATATATATATATATATATATATATATATATATATATATATATATATATATATATATTATATATATATATATATATTATATATTATATATATATATATTATTATATAATATATTATAATATATATATATATATATATATAGAATCATGAGGACTCAGCAAACGACATAAGGTTGAGGTTGTGTAGAACAGTGGTCCCAAACCCTCGGTCCGCGGGAACAATTGAATAAAAACGTATTTCATTGATTATTAGTCGGAAAGAAGGAAAGATAGGAAAGATATATTCCGGCTGTGATTGGTTTCTTTGTCGTCACTTCACAAGCAGTGCTCGAAAAGTTAAACTACTTTCAACTAAGGACACAGCAATAAGTGACGTCTACGTTGACAACTGTCGATTTGAGCACGCTAAAAAACGGCGCATGTGAAAGGAGCCTTATGGTTCCTGCAAATGTTGGTTTTCCTCCAAAAAAAAGTGCACTACAGCCCTGCGTCCCCCCATACTTTGAAGACCGGTCCGTGAACATATTGTCTACCAAACTTTTTTCGACGACGGCCACATAGAGAAAATGATACGAAGGGCTATGCCACTGATTTGAGGTATATCACCTCATAAGTTAAGTTATAAGTTAGCAAAATCCATCGTATATTTCAAGCTTGTTATGAAAATAAGTTATTGGGCTTTTTTCTTCTCAACTTAGATTTGTTAGAAAATGTTTCCAACTTTAATTGACTGAATTTATTTTACACATGAACACTGTGTAATATATTTGTACATATATATTTAAGAAGTACAACATAAGAAAGGCTCAAGTTTCATTTGTGCGCCAGATTCCTTCATAGTTTTAGAATTTGCTGAGGGCCGATTCAAAATGGTCGTAGTTTGGACACCCCTGTCTCACTTGAAACCAAAAAGTTGGGGACCTTAACAGGGGGTCCGCGGGGTCTTTAAAAGTTGATAAATCAATTTAGCGAAAATGTAGGCTATTAAAAAGTATTAAAGGGTATTTTCCAAGGTATTACATTTTGTAGCTGTTTTCAATAAGTATTTAACTTGTCCAAAGAGGTTGTATTCTACAGTGTGCCTGAATGTAATCATTGCGTAGGTGTGTAGTGATTCTGTGTGTATGTTTATTTATGGCATCCCGTTGGATGTGACGTCATCTGAACAGGACATCGCACGCTCACTGCTTGATAGCGCGCGAAGGTCCGTTTACGCCGGTTGTTAAACAACATCGTTATGGGGAAATGCAAGTTTGCGTCCAAATGGTTGGAAGATCAGGAGGAAGGACAATGTAGTCAATGTGAGGTAAAGTGTGTCGCCAATGTAACTGGTTAAAACTCAAAGTGGCGATGAGGTCTTAAAATGTATGGAAAGGGTCTTAAAAAAGGTCTTAAAAGGTCTTACATTTGACTTCAGGATTCCTGCATATACCCTACTTAAATACATTCACTTGAGGTTAGAGAAATGTATTTAAGGCACTAATTTGAATGTTGGTTGAAAGTACAAACACGCCGTAGTGAAGCAAATCCTCCTCTGCAGTGTTTCCTCCTCTGTGTCAAAATAACAGAGCGTCCATCAGAATTATTTACGTCCCTCCCTCCCTCCCTCCCTCCCTCCTTCCCGATGAGTCACGAGGATAAACACCGTGAAGATATTATTATGAAGGAAATGAGAGAAGAGACAGAGACAGATCTGAAGCATGAGAGTCAGGAATAGTGAAGTAAAGAGGGAGAGAAAGAAGATACGACTCATCCGTCAGTCTCGTCCTTTTCACAAGTCTGCAGCTACACTTAATTTGATCCATCCGATGGCGAGGAAAGATGCCTCTCAAATGGGAGCGTAGAAAAAGCAGCATCTTGTAATTTAATCCCAACAAGAAACTGCCATCTGATCGCCACCATAGGGATTTATAGATAATAATAAAATAATACACTTTATTTATTTAGCACCTTTCATTCTTGACGCAGTCCAAACTAAAAAGATAGGTCTTTAATTTAGTTTAAAAATTATAATTGAGGTTGCTGTTCTAAGATCAAATGGGATTTCCACAGTTTGGGCCCATACAAACAGAAAGCAGCCTCCCCATTTGTCTTGTAATGCACTCTAGGTGTAACTACTCTGGTCTTGAAAAAACGTTATGCATCGAACTGATGTCCACAATCACGTTTATTTACCTCTTTGAACAGTTAGGAAACACCGTGAAAACATGTCGGCCTAGTAGACCAGCAGTATAAAAGGCAAGTTATTACATCGTCTACACTTTTAGCGCCATTTTACTCTCTCACAAACACAATGTAAACATCCAGGGCTAGAGGTCACATGACTTCCGGAAAGATACATTTTCTCAGAAATCTGACTTTTTCCTCAGAAATATATATTTTTCTCAGAATTTTGACTTTTTTCTTTGAATATTTCTCAGTGACTTTTTTTCTCAGAAATCTGCATTTTTTTTTTTCTTAGAATTTTTCTCAGAGTTATGAATTTTTCTCATAAATGAGTTCTTTCTTAGAATTTTGACTTTTTCTCAGAAATGTGATAATAGGCGTAGGGTTATTTTATATTCATTGTATTATTATATACATCTTCCTGTAGAATATTCTATGCAAAACCAGTGAATTCAATCAAGTAACATCTTTAGAAAACACATTCCTGCTTTCTGCTGCTGCTGCAGGTTGGAGCGTTTTACATTTCTCTCATTGAAACCAGAACCTGAAAAGTATCCGTCAGCTGAACAGATTGCATGTTAGTGAAGTATAATTAAAGTGTTTGGAGACAGAAATGCTGAGTTTCAGAGATGCAGAGTCACAGTCTGGTTAGTTTTGGATCCAGTGTTGTTGTTGTTTTTCTGAGGCATGATGCAGCAGAAAGCAAAGAACCGGAGGAGAGGACGGCTGCTCTCTGCTGACAGACACAGGAGACAGACTCTTTTCACTTTCAGCTGCTATGAAACAAACACTCTGCTTTTCTCTTTTTAAATGTTTTATGAAAAGGGCTTCTGATATATGTTTGTGCTTTAGGAATGCAGCAGTAGTCGTCATTGACATTTCTACTGTTTAATCACAATGATGAATGGATTACAGCCCTGACACTTCTGAAAAACTGAGGATAAAAGCTAAACAATAAGATGCCACATGACTTGCCCTTCGCATTGTCCTTTTCCCCGATTAGGGAAGTTTTTGTTCTAAATTTAAAGGGTTCAAATGTGCAAATCACAAAAGAGATGTGTTTTGGTTTTTGCATGCAGTGTTTAATCAAATATCTGTTTGAGTTGTTTTCCAACTTGATGGGTGATCAATTATATTCTGAAACCCATTTTCCGATTATTCTGACTCCACTTGAATGCAGCACAAATGCGGTGGTTAATGTTAATAAAAAAAAATGTTATGAATTATTAGAATTTTGCCTTTTTCGCAATATTTTTCCTTTTTCCTCAGAATTATGACGTTTTTCTCAAAATATGACTTTTTGACTTTTTTTTTTTTTTCTCAATTTTGACTTTTTTCTTAGAATTTTGACTTTTTTCTTAGAATTTTGACTTTTCTCAAAATACGACTTTTTCTCAAAATTAAGACTTTTTTCTTAGACTTTTTATTTATTTCTTAGAATTATGACTTTTCTCGAAATGTTGACTTTTCCTCAGAATTTTGACTTTTTCTCGAAATTATGACTTTTTCTCATAATTTTGACTTTTCTTATAATTTTTACTTTTCTCGAAATGATGACTTTTTCTCAGAATTTTGACTTTTTTCTTATAATTTTTATTTATTTCTTAGAATTATGACTTTTCTCGAAATGTTGACTTTTTCTCGAAATGTTGACTTTTTCTCCAAATTTGACCTTTTCTTAATATTTGAATTTCTCGTGATTCAGATTTTTTTCTCAATCAGATTTTTTCTCAGAATTTTGACTTTTTCTCAAAATGTTGACTTTCCCTCAAAAATTACTTATCTGACTTTTTTTCCGAATGTTGGCTTTTTCTCAGAATTTTTTGTTTTTCTTAGAATTCTGACTTTGGGTAGAAAGTCAAAAATATCTTTGAATGTTATAAAGGATTATTTTCCCTTGTCTGCTGCATGGGTCAAAGGAAAGAGGGTGTTGTACAGATTGTGAAGCGGTCAATTTCATATATATTTAGTGACCTCAGTGATTATTTGTATTCATCCTGTTATTCCTCTCATTGCTCCAGAAGCCGTGAGATGAATGTTTACAGAGTGAAGAGAAAAAAGATTGATTTATTGTTCTCTGAAATTGTTTCTATTTCTTCTGTCTCTCCCTCAGACGTATCCCATGGTTCTCGAGTATCGGCCACGATCGACTTTGGCTAAACCACAGCTGCAAGAAGAAGACCACACACACACACACACACACACACACACACACACACACACGGACACACGGACACACACGGACACACACACGGACGGACACACACACGGCCACACTCACACAAACACACACACACACTCACAAAAACACGTCCACAATGTGCAGAGAAAGAGATTTACATGTATTTTTGTACAGCCAATGATGAAGTGCATACGTTGTCATGGTAAAGAGGTTTTATGCTACATAGAATAATATATGCTATAATATATGCTATTTTTAAATGTATGTCCCTGTGCCTAAAAACCTGTTGAGATCAGAAATGAAGTTTCAGCATAGCTTCACTTTGCCTGTCTAACTCTGTAGATTAAATGTTGATTTTCTACTGTTCATGACTGATGTTACGTTTGATTTACAGTTTCACATCCATCTCTTAGTGGCTGGCAGGATGAGGTGAAAACGGCCCAAATGATGCATCCATATGAGCACATGGTTAATAACTCTGTAGTGTCTCTTGGTGTAGATGGCTTTTCTTGTAATGGAGTACTTTAAGACCGTAGTAAGTTCTACTTTTACTTAAATAAAGGATCTGAGTACTCCTTCCAACACTTCCCGTACATATAAGATAAGAAGTACTTTATTGATCCCAATTTGGGAAATGTTGCCATCGCAGCAGCATAAAAAGACATGGCATTGTACATTAGAGAAATGAAAAGACTAGAAATAACAATCCAAAATGTAAACATCTCAAATAGAAATAATAGCATTAAAAAAAGTAGAAAATATACACGTTGAAATACAAATGTGCAGTAACAAAATATAAAGCAGGATATTATATATATATACGACATGTATTTGTGTCAGACAGCTCACTAAAACAGTCACCAGGTGAATTATGTTTGTCTGAATTTGTGAAAGAAGAGACTGAAAAACAACCAGGAATCTGAGGTATGACACACACACACACACACACACACACACCTCATGACTACCTATTTTTACACTGCAGTCGATCATGCGAGCATCCATTCCACACTGACACCTTTTCATGTGTGAATATATGGATGTCTGCACTCACACTGATGGCACAAACGCACCTTCTTTGACAGTTTTACACACACACTCACACATTCACAGGCTCACATGTGCTCTCTCTCACACACACACACACACACACTCTCTCGTCCTTCCAGCTATTCTTCTTGCCCTTGTAGTTGTTGTTTCCAGGTCAGTAATGTAGGCCAGGGGTCCCTGTGGTTCTGAACACGACACAGATGCTGCTGACCCACAGAACTTTGATAACACCCAGTGGGAGAGTAGAGAAGATGAATGGGAGGCAAAGAGGACAAATCTCACACTACTGACCCACCTATGAGTAAATTAGTACACACTCTGGCGGTGAACAGGAATGAGTTTCAATGCACGCTGGTCAGAGGTGAAGTATTGGAGTACAAATACTTGGTTACTTTACTTAAGTACATTTTTCTGGTATCAGTACTTTACTCCACTACTTATTTTTCTGAAGACTTTTTACTTTTACTTCTACACAAATACCTGTACTTTCTACTTCTTACATGTTGAACCCAAATACCTGTACTTTCTACTTCTTACACTTTGAACACAAATACCTGTACTTTCTACTTCTTACATGTTGAACACAAATACCTGTACTTTCTACTTCTTACTTTGAACCAAATACCTGTACTTTCTACTTCTCACATGTTCCAAACAGGCTGGTTCCTTTAGTTTGAATGTGTGTTTGGTGGCGTGATCATTATTATTTAGAGTCATTGCGTGCCTATTGATTTGAACACGATCCGTGTATCCATCATTTCCTGGTCTTCTCTAAAGAAGAGGGACCAATGAAAACGTTGTCATGTTGCCGTTGTTCAGCATGGAAACATTCATTAGCTAACAATGACATTATTGTTCTATCAATATAAAGGGAGGTCAGGTACTCTTTAAAACAGCTGGGAGTTATGGGTACTTTTTACTTAAGTACATTTCAAAGTCTCTTTACTTTTACTTGAGTAAAGAAGTTTAGTCAGTACTTCTACTTTTACCAGAGTATTTTTAAACACGAGTATCTGTACTTCTACTTGAGAAAAGGATGTGTGTACTTTTGCCATCCCTGACGCTGGCTAAATGTATAGGACATTAAAAAGGGATAGGAACTATATTTTATTTTTGCTGAACTGCTGCCGTAAGTCTTGAGTGTTTTGAAACAGTACCAGGGTCATGAGAACAGACAAGTGACGATAATTGAAGACTTCTGATTGGAGTAAGAGACTGTAGGTGTGATCAGGTGGAGACTGATAACTTCAGTTCAGTTTTAGCCACTTCAGAGCAGAGAGACTGACAGCAAAGAGTCTCCAAACTCTTTTATTTCAGTGGTGACCTATTAAAGCCAGCAGAACATTAGTAAAGATCACTTCAGTTAATGTTCACACAAGATCAAGAGTTATTCTAAGAGGAATTTGTCAGATTTTCTTGAATAACGAGCTAAGTTATCTAAGTATGCTTGCTAACGAGTCAATGGTTTGCTATTGGTCAAAAGCACATATTTGAGGGTCAATGTTAACCAAAGATTAACACATAATGAAAAAACAAATGCAGAATCCCATTTAAATATATTTTGCTGGATACATTGGTCTAAACACTTACATAGGATATACAAATCATTTGTAATAAATGCAAGAGGGCTACATTAATATATGCATATAATAAGTACCAATAAGCAGATTAACCTCAACCTCATCAGCACATGTTCCTGGTGATATTCATTTTGACATGAGGAAACCTGGGAGTTCCCGGGACTGATATCCCGATGTTCCCTCACCCTGAGAACATCCCAACACTCGACACAGATATCAGAGAGTCAGAGGTCAGACGAGTTAAACAGCTGATGCACGGGAAGGACGTCCTGTCGGGGGGAACTGCATGTTCACACTATTTATTTATTCATTTCTTTAACGGTGCACATTAATCAACATTTCTGTAAATGTGCCAACAGGCTATTTTTCATCTGTAGTCCCTGTACAGATGTTGTAAGTCAACCTAAAGACACATTTCATTTTCAACTTAAGTAAATACAATCAAATAAAAAAGATAATAGATTACATTTTTATATCGCCTTTCAAGAGACCCCAGGCCACTTTAGATGCTGTGAACAAACAACGACACAAACAAGTAGGGCAAATAATAGAGTAAAACTTGAATTAATAGCAGTAGGAGTGGAAGCTGTGATGGGTTAGGGGTCAAAGGCCATGGTGAACAGGTGAGTTTTTAATGAAGACTTGAAGATGTCGAGGGAAGCAGCAAATCGGTAAGTGTTGTGTTTCTGGATCCACTGGTAGAAGTAAATAAAAGGAACACATTAGGCGCTTTCACACCGGAGTACTTTTCCCAGGAATAGTTCCGATAGTTCCCGGGATTTTGCGTTCACACCAAAAAGATCTGGAACTAGAACTTTTTTTCGGGAACCTGGTACTTTCCTGGGGAGGAAAAGGTTCCAATTTCTGATTGGCTGGGCGAATTGCAAACCACGCCCCGTAAAACTCAGAAAAGTTTTGTGAAGCCGCCATTTTATTTGCTCGCATTAGCATTATTAGCATTAGCATTAGCCCAGCGCACCAACGGAGAGAGACTAACTTATGGCAACACAAAAGAAAACATGGGAGCGGTGGAGATGAGGAGGTGTCGGCGTTCTGGCGATTTACTCGGAAGGCTTCAGTAGAAGCTGCTGGGAGTCCCAGCAGCTTCTACTGAAGCCTTCCCCAACTCCGGGGACTTCCGGCCGGGGACTTCGGGTGGCAGTATACGCCGTGAAGTTGTTTGCGGCCTGCCAGTAAACCCAAAGCAGAAGAAGAAGAAGTGACGTCAGCGTCAGGGCTTCATTTGCGTAATCTTCCCTCAGGGACTTATTCCGGTGTGATGCGATACTACTAGATAGTTCCAGAACTAAAGAGTTCCGGGGAACTGAGTTCCGGGAACTCTTCCTGGGAAAAGTACTACTTGTGTGAAAGCGCCTATTGCGATCTCTTGCAGTCCGTTACAGCAGCCCTGTAATAAATCATCGATATCCAAAATGGCCAGAAGGAGAGCCTAAATCTGTCCCTCATGTTTGCCAGAGACTTGTCAGACTTTTTTTAGATGGATGGAGTACCAGAATCAGATCAGCAATGCTGGGTTTGGTCTCTGGCCCAAAACGTATTACCACTTTTAAATCAGAACAAATCCCAAGATAGGATCGAGGTAAGTGAAAAGTAACAAAGTACATGTCTCAAGTAATAGATAGATAGAGAGATAGATAGATAGATAGATAGAGATAGATAGATAGATAGATGATAGATAGATAGAGAGATAGATAGATAGAGAGATAGAGAGATAGATAGATAGATAGATAGATAGATAGATACAGTAGAGAGATAGAGAGATAGAGAGATAGATAGATAGATAGATAGATAGATAGATAGATAGATAGATAGATAGATAGATAGATACACATTTCCAAGGGAGTACTACTAGTGCTGAAGTATTATTTAAGGAACTTCTACTTTTAGTTCTTCCTGCGTGTTGCGTATACACCATTACTCCAATATTTTTCAGATGCAGCATTTACCCAAATGCATTTGTGACAACCTCACAGTTACAGTCAGATCTATTTGTGGACATTAACTCTCCTCTTCCCATATGAGAGCGTTTGTTGCACATATTAGGCGTGTGTTGGTGATGAAGATGATGACATGCAGGAACATCCACTCAGCACATGGATATATATCGGCACCCATTGGTGGGAATGTCATGTCCGTGACACATGGAGATGCCTGAGGAGTGAGGGCATGGCTGGAGGTCAGAGGTCATTACATTCAACAGGGTGTGAGGGTGGAGCAGGCGGAGGAAACGGTGCATTAAGGAGCTGCTAAGAGGGGGATTTCTGATACTGTTGAGTGCATGAGGGGGCGATGGAGATCACATGTGGCACGTCTATTAGTCCTTAAGTTAAAGTGGTCCGATTATACTATTTTTAGGCATATATTATAGGTCTCAGATATGTATAAAAAAATATATAAAAAAACATGTCTATGAAGTGTTTTGCTCAAAATACCAAACAGATCACCCATTTTAGAAATCCCTCATATCCCTCTATTTCAGCCCAGTTACTAAAGGGATGATTCTGGGTCCGTAGCTTTATAAAAACAATAATAAAATAAAAAAAGAGAGTAGAGCTCATGTAGGATAATTCTACCCAGAAACTCAGCGAAATGAAATGTGATCCATATCATGTTCCAAACCACATCGAGGATTCTCTCTGAAACAGTATGGAGCTCAAACTCTTTCTCTCTCTCAGGTTTACCACAAGGTGAGTCCCTTTTTATTTCCTGCTTCTTTACACAGACTCTCTCCGGCATACCTGCCAACCCTACCGATTTGGGCAGTAGTCTACCGCTTTTGACATGTTTCTACGGCCTACCGACTTAGCTGGCTTTCCCTACCGATTTTCAATCTTCCCAAACTATAACAAATAAAAATGACACTCCATAGACACTGGACTCGACTTTTGGCGGACACCGTTTGCAGCGTGTCTGTGATCCCATCCTACAAACAGTCCTCTGTGTTTCTGAAAGAGAAACAACGTGCAGAGGAAAGGCAGTGTTACCCCCGGGGCTGATGGGTAATCACTCCCAAATGAGTTAGGGGAACAGAGACGAGGCATTTGAGTCCTGCAGGGTTTCCCCGTTAATATCAGTGTCTCAAAAACACATGTTGGCGACTGAAAGACATCCAGTGTTTGGTCTTTTCCTGAAGCATCCTTCACCTACAGTGTCTCAACTGAGAGAGGACCACAAACACACAAAAAATATAATACCATTTTGAGATTTTGGGATATTTATCTCCGATTCTTTCACTTTTTCTGACATTTTCAACACCAAACATGTCGTTAATGTCTCTGTTTAGTGAACTACAGCAATCTGAAAGCCTGTACATTATTTATATCACACTTTATCAGTAAAAACATGCAGGAAATGACTTTTTTAATGCAGTATTTTCTGATTTATGGCGCAACACAAAGATATTTCGCTCTGTGCAAACCTTTGACTCTAATATGTCAACAACATGAAACAAGCATATGAACCTGGCTTTATCCAATGTTCACACAAGGTTTCTACATCCTGACACAAACTTCATCTACACTGTCTGAACTGAAAGAGGACCAGAAACACATTAAAAATATAATAAAATGTGGAGACTTTGGGATATTTATCTCCCATTCTTTTACTTTTCGGGCATTTTACAGACCAAACATGTCGATGATGTCACTGTTTACCAAACTACCACTTTTTCTGAAAATGCATAAAATGATGCAATATATGTTAAAAACATGGTTTATACATGTGATTACTGGGGTTCCATTTCTTATGATTACCTAATTTGGGCGTGCACACCTACCTCTTCTGGATTTGGAAAGGTTGGCATACAGGTTAGCTCTGAGTGTTAGCGATGCTAATGTAAACAAAGACCATATTACGTCCAAAACAGTCGCTCATTGTTTCTGACAGCAACGTTTCTGATTGGCCCGTGGGCGTAAAGCCCGCCCACATTTTAGTAATGTCGTCATGACGCAGCAAATCTGGATCAGCTCCGTTGTTCCCCCGTTTTTAGAGATGTGGGTACGGAGGAAAAGAGAGAGGGTTTTGTTTTCTGACACTGTGTGAGTCTCCTGACACACCGGGGACACTCCGGGGACACACGGGGACACACCGGGGACACATATTGATGTAGAGAAGACATCAAAAAGTGCATTTTGCATGATAGGAGACCTTTAAAGTGGCCATCATTAATATTTTAGGTGATTTGATGACATCCTTCTCTCTGGTTTAATACCACAGGTCTCACACGCTCCTTCTGCTCTATAAGGTGTAAAAAGTATATCCTCTCCTCATTAAGAGTAACACACGTTCTGCTACACCTATAAGTTGTTGGTTGTGTTCTGCCTCGGAGGCTTTCTGTCCTGAGAGTCTGAAATGAATTATGCATTAGAGCCTCTCTCTATATTCTGCTCCAGTTTAATGGGAGCAGCAGCCGGATGATTTAAAGAGGAAAGAGCCTCTCGGTGAGGTTAGATTGTGAATAAAGGACGTTGTGGGGATCCAATAAGAAGCTTCTCTGCAAAATGTAAATGTGGCTCTGTGAACCTGCTGATAGGAAACTGGACCGCTGCCATCTACAGAAAATATTTGGTTATAAGGTATTGTTTATTCTACATGGATCACTTTTCCTTTATTCCATGTGGCCTTTCACACGTGGTGGAATAGAGGGAATTTACTCAAGTATTATACTTTTTGACATATTTGTATTTTACTTGAGTATTTCCATTTAAAGCTACTTTATACTCAGGGTATTTCAGAGGCAAATATGAGCTAACAAGCTAATGTAGCTAACTGTTTGTACTTTATTATGATGCTAATTCTATACTTTCACTAAAAGAGTAGAGAGTAACATTTTGAAATCAGGACTTTGATTTGTAGCGAGAATTTTAGGAATGTATTATTTGTACTTTTACTTAAGAAAAGGATCCGTGAACTTGGACACAGTGTCAAAAGTAATCAGGACTTAGACAATTAAATGAATACCAATGTATGTTGTTGTGAGAGAGAGACGCTATCAGAACCACCTTAAAAATAAACATATCTGTGTGGTTGAGAGATGAATAAATAGAGGTGTATTATTACATGTAATTGAGATATAAAAATATATGTGACAGTCGAATATATATATATTCATATCCCGTCATCTCAGCCGCCGCTATGTGGAACATGTGGTGTGTGTGTGTGTGTGTGTGTGTGTGTGTTTAAGCCACAGGTGTTTTTCTGGAATAGAAATATGACATAATGTTCTGAAAGGCAGCCTGATGATATGATGACGATTATGGTGTGTGTGTGTGTGTGTGTGTGTGTGTGTGTGTGTGTGTGTGTTTAAAGAAATATTTTGTGACTGGAAAGGAGGGAGGGAGATGTGTGAAATTCCGAGAGGAGGGCGTGGGAGATGTAGTGTGTGTGTGTGTGTGTGTGTGTGTGTGTGTGTGTGTGTGTGTGTGTGTGTGTGTGTGTGTGTGTGTGGGAGTGACGTGTTATGGCAGCAGGTGTGTGACAGCATGTAGTATATATGTGAAATATGCTTTCTTCAACGCCCATGTAACTTTGTCCAAACCACTGTGTGTGTGTGTGTGTGTGTGTGTGTGTGTGTGTGTGTGTGTGTGTGTGTGTGTGTACATGCAGTGTGTCATCAGTAGTGAATAAAACCCAGACTGACGTTATGTTTTCACATCTCGTTCTGTACATCGAGCTTCTCTGCTCTCAGGTTTCTGAGGTCTGTCTGCACCTCATCCTCTGAAACTGGATCATTTTACAACATCTGAGCATTTCACCAGAGCATACCTGCACACACACACACATCGATATCGGGAACACACCCTGAACAAACTCAGGGTTACGTGGCTTACTTAAAAAATGTAATCCGTTACCATTAATAGTTACCTGTTAAAAAATATATAATCATTAATCTGAGTGTCAAAATATAAAAGGAAAGAAAGAGAAAACTACTTTTTGTTGTCCACAGCTGACGATAAATCGACCAGACTTCTTTCTGCGGATTTGATACAACTGCACATAGTCCCTTAGCAATGGTCTTTTCTCCTTAGCAACGGTCTGTTCTCCTTAGCAACGGTCTGCTAGCGATAAATAACAGATCTCTGGAATGCCCAAATCAACCAAGAAGAATCAAGTA